>CM053404.1:66492128-66525723 GCA_028644305.1 Xerus rutilus | reverse complement strand
GTCTGTTGTGATTTTGTACATTTGGTGTCCTGTAAGCCTCTTGTATTTGATTATCCAATTCATTCTTCATATTTGGAAAGTTTTCTGATATTATTTCATTGAATAGATTGCTCATTCCTTTGGCTTGGAGTTCTATGCCTTCCTCTATCCCAATAATTCTTAAGTTTGGTCTTTTAATGTTATCCCATAGTTCTTGGATATTCTGTTCATGGTTTCTTACCATCTTCACTGTGTGGTCAACTCTGTTCTCAAGGTTAAATATTTTGTCTTCAGTATCTGAGGTTCTGTCTTCCAAGTGGTCTAATCTGTTGGTGGTGCTTTCTATTGAGTTTTTAATTTGGTTTATTGTTTCTTTCATTTCAAAGATTTCTGTTTGGTTCCTTTTCAGAATCTCTATCTCCTTATTGAAGTGATCTTTTACTTCCTGTACTTGCCTATGTAGCTCTTTATCGAAATGGTCTTTTGCTGACTGGGCTTGCTCTCTTATATCATTATTTAAGTCACAGAGCATTTTAATTATGTACATCCTGAATTCCTGTTCTGTCATTTCTTCTGCTGTACTGACCATGGATTCCAATAGTGTGGTATCTTGGTTTGTTTGAGTCACTTTCTTCTCTTGTTTTTTCATGGTGATTGTGTGTCTTTCCTTCTATCTCTGCTGATCGAAGTTGCTACAGTTTTTACTCCTATATGGGTATATTTTCCCTGCAGGGTTTTAATACCTCTCTTTTAAGGGGGAGACCAATATTGATTGATCTCAATACAAGTGATATATAGTTTCAAACCAAGTAGTTCCTAATAGCTCCCAAATACATTTACAGTTTAGTCACAATATACAACAATTATGGGTTCCTTTACAATCTATTATGTAAACAATAAGTTTGCACAATGGTCTATAGTTTCTCTTGGTGGGCTAGGGAAACTTGAGGGTGGAGTGTAGGATAGAATGTTGGGGTAGTAGGAAGTGAGGATATGGTTATTAGATCTTAGAAAGCATGAAAAAGGAATCCAAGAGAAGTTGGCTATTACTAGAAAGAGCGACGGAGAGTTGGAAAAGACCAGTAAGGAGGAAAAAGAGAGTACAGTGAGAAGATATAATAGCAAGAAAAATAAAACATATGCAAGTGGTAGTTACAAAACTATATAATACCACTCTAGTATACAGTTCAGAAATCGAAATCTACCATGTCCCACTCTATAACAAATACTTGGTTTCACAACTATTGGGGATTAGAGGGTAGGAAAAGAGTGAGAGAGAAAAGAGGGAAGGAAAAAGAAAGGAAAGAAGAAAAGAGCAGAGAAATAAAACAAAATGATTAAACAATAGAAATATTAGGAGAAAAAGATAAAGGATAAAATAAAAAATAAGAATAAAAGAGTAAAAAAAAACCAGTCTCAATGTAAATAAACAGGTTTGGTTCCTTTCACCTCCAGTAGGTGGCGTTGTCCGTTCCTTGCTGGACTTTCCCCACTGGTGTCCTGGGTGTGGGTTTCACAGCAGGGTGTAGTTCTGGGCCGGGCCGCTGGTGGAAACGCCTAATCACGGTGTGCTGTGTTGAGTTCAGTTTGTTCCCGGGTGCTGTCCCACGCCCCCTCATGTAGAAGCAGGCCCTGCTGGGGGTGAGCCCTGGTCTGGGGCTCTGAGCTGCCCACAGTGGAGCCGCTGGCAGCGGAGCTCCCCTGCCATTTGCTGCTGAAGTCACGCTGCTTGTGGCAGTCGCTGCTGCCTGGTGGCCCTGCGTACACGCACAAGTGAAATTCCTGCGGGGGTAGCTGTAGGATGATGTCCAGAAGCTGGCTGGAAGATGGAATTTCCACAACTTCAATCTCCAGTTCTGGAGAGACTGACCACAGCGTCCATCTAGGTCGCCCTCTTGGAACCCCCTCGACAATTCTTTTCTTTCAACACCTAAAACACATTTTCCAAATTTCCTCCATAGTTTCAGATGAGAAATCTACCACCATTCTAATTATTTTTCCTGTATAACATGCCATTTCTCCATCAGCTCTCAAAATTTTTTATTTGCCTTTAATTTTATGATTTTTGACTATTATGTTTCTTCTTTTGGATTTCTTTGGGTTTTCTCTGTTTGGAGTTTGCTTAGCTTTTGAATTATGTATATTATATTTTTCCATATTTGGGAATTTTTCCACCATTATGCCTTGAAATTCTTTTTCAGCCCTATCTTCTTTCTTTCTCCTCTCATTCTGAAACTCCAATGGCATGAAATGTTAGATCTTTCACATAGTTCTTCAGTCCTGGGATTGGACTGACCTGACACACACACTTGCTCTCTCTGTCTTTCAGTCTACTTCCCATTCCTAGCTTCTACTTTTTTCATAGTCCTCTTTTTCACAGAAGCATCCAGCACTATTGCTCACTCCTTCTTTCCTAGGACCCAGTCCTCTGATGGGACCTCTCCTGGTTTTCCTACTATACCCAGGGCATCTTTGCTTAATCTCCTTTGCTGGTGCTTCATCAAATACCTAACTATTACCTTATAAATTCTTGGTGTTTAACTTTTATGTACACTATCCCAGGTGATCTTCTTAAGTCTGGTGGCTTTTACTATCTCCTTGATGTCAGCAATGCCAAATTTTATTTCTAGTTTTGAACTCTCCTCAGGCCCCAGACTCCTGACCTCTCAATATGCCCACCTGGATTACAGCTGCATAGTTATCAAGCAAGTCACCCTTCCACTTCCTGCCTTAAAATTGTAGTCTCAGAGTCCTTTCCATTTTTACTCATTCTCTAGTCACTTCAGTGTTTTTACCGCACCATTTGGAAAATATTGCCACCCAGCATCACCACCTTCTACCTGCCACCTCGCCATCCACTATCTACCTGAAACTCCCATCTTCTCAGAGGATGTGTGCGCAGACGCCCTGAGCCTCCTTCCTGTCTCCTGTGTTAACCTATTTGACAGGATGAGGACAGGACATCGACCTGCATGCTGGTCAGTCCTCTGGAACTCTGCTTCCCGGGCCTTTTCGTGGCTGCTGCTTCCACCCTTCCCAACCACACATTGATGAGTGCTTGCCTTAGTTGTTTTCTTCATGCCTCCAGAATCATTCCAGCCCCAGGCCAGGTCTTCTGATACTGCCCTTGGCGACTACAATCTACCCGCCCTTCCACCTCGCCTCAGGCCTTGTTCACCTTTCGTTCTTATAACATTCTCCCTCGTTTTTTCATCCTGCAATTCCCTCCTGAATCCATCTTTCACTCAGTCCTCATGCACTGCATCCATGAGCCTCCTGATATTTTTCTATTCCCACCTTGTCAGACATCAACCCTGCATGAGACACCACTTGCCTTATCTCCCTCCTGATTTGTGCTGCTGTGCAATCATGTGCCTTGGCTTCCCGACAAACTAGTCCTCACTAACCTCCACCTGCCCCCAGCACTGCTGCAGAGTCCAGTTCTTCATCTCGCGCTGACTTCCCAGCAGCTGTTCCCAATCTTCCTCTTCTTCTTGAGTCCACAGCCCAACCCCACTTCCTGAACTCCTAACAGATGAATGTGCTTTATAATTTATTGAGAACTTCATCCAATAATGACGTTCTCACCTTCTTTCTCTTTCTCTTTGGAATGTCTATATCTTCCCCCAGTGTGTCTTTTTCTAAGAAATATCTTTCCTCTTTACAAGATAAATTTCTCCCCTGGACTCTGGATACCTCACCTTCCCTGATTCCTTCTTGACCTCCTTTCATTTTTCTGTCCTATAGCTTCTTTTTTAAACTTTTTATTGTTATAGCTTTATTACAGTATACTTGATATACCAAAACAATGCATATATTAAATGTATACATCTTGATGAACTTGGGCATATGCATGTGCTCATGATGACATCACCACAGCCAAGACACTAAATATATTACCTCCAAAAATGTCTTTGAAGTCTTTTGTGGGTCATTTTTTGCAAGAACACAACATATTTTAAAGTACAAGATCATATTGTTGATTACAGATACTATGTTGTACAGCTTATCTCCAGAAAGTAGCTCATCATGCATAACAGAAACAACATCAATTTGAAAGCAATTTCCCTTCCCCCAAGCTTCTGATAACCTCTAATCTATTCTCAACTTTTATGAGGCTAACTACTTTTTTATTTTCAGTACCAGGGATTGAGCTACATACCCAGCCTCCCGCTTTTTTTTTTTCCTTTTTAATTTGATGCAAGGTCTCACTAAGTTACCAAGGCTGGTGCTTGAACTTTTGATCCTCCTGCCTCCGCCTGCAGAGTTGCTGCGATTACAAACGTGCACTACCATGCCCAGCTAAGGTCGACTACTTTTTTTTTTTTGTACTAGGGATTGAACTCAGGGGTACTTGACCACTGAGCCACAACCCCAGCCCTATTTTGTGTTTTATGTAGAGACAAGTTCTCACTGAGTTGCTTAGCGCCTCATTGTTGCTGAGGCTGGCTTTGAACTCGCAATTCTCTTGTCTCGGCCTCCCAATGTGCTGGAATTTACAGGCATGTGCCACTCCTTCCGGAAGATTGACTACTTTTGATCTCTCTTATAGATGAGATCATGTACTACTAGTCCTTCTGTGGCTAACTTATTTCACTTAGTATAATGTTCTCTAGTTTCATCTATGCTGTTGCAAAGGGCAGGATTTCTCCTTTTTAAAGGACGAATAATATTCCATTGTATTCATGACATTGTAGATAAAAAAACACAGTTCTTTATCGATGCATCTGTCAATGGACATCTGGCTGTTTCCATATCTTTGCTATTATGAATAATGTTACAATGCACATGGGGGTGCACATATCTCTTCAAGATTCTGATTTCAATTATCTCAGATAATACACAGAACTGGGAATACTGGATCATATGGTAGTTCAATTTTTAATTTTTTTTTAGTAACCTCCACACTGTTTTCCAACAACATAGTCCCAGGTTTCCAATTTCTCCACATACTCTCCAACACGTTACCATTGTTTTTTACTAGTCATTCCAACAGATACACAGTGATATATCATCATAGTTTTGATTTTCATGTTCCTAATAAGTGATATTGAACATTTTTTCATATACCTGGAGCCATTTGTATGTCTTCTTTAGAGAAATGTCTATTCAAGTTTTTGTTCACTTTTAATTGGATTATTTGAATTTTTGCTAATAAGTTGTAAGAGATTTGTATATATTTGGATATTAACTCCTTATCAGATAGGTAGTTTGCAAGCATTTTCTCCCATTTCATAGGATGCCTTTTCACTCTCATTTACGTTTCTGTGCAGGATTTTTTTTTTAATGTAGCCCCATTTGCCCATTTTTGGTCCTGTTACCTGTGCTTTTTGATGTCAAATCTAAGAAATTATTGCCAACTCCAATGTAATGAAGTTTTCCCCTTATGTCTTCTTCAATGTGTTTTATAATTACAGGTCTTATATGTAAGTCTTTAATCCATTTTAGTTGATTTTGTGTATGGAGCAAGGTAAGGGTCCAATTTCATTAGTCTCCATGTGGATATTTACATTTCACAAGACCATCTTTCCTTCATTGTGTGCTTTGTCTCACAACTTTTACCTTCTTCCACAAAACTCATGAAAATTTAGTTTATCTACTTAAAACATTTCATCAGCTCTGTTACCTTTCGGGTTCCTGCCCCATCTCCTCCCCTCCTTCCCTTCATAATTTTAAAACTGAATGGTGAACTCTGCAATTGCCACTTCCATTTGCCTTGGCCCTGTCATGACCCAGCCCTTACACCCATGGAGGACTATGTGAAATGATTTATTCCATTCTGTTTGCCTCCAACATCATGTATTACACTTGTGATTTTTCCAGTCTGTTTCTCTGATGTGACAAGTGAAGACTTTTCCAATTGAGATTGAAGAAGATCCTCATTTTCCTTCCTAGAAATCTCTATAATTCTACCTTGATCCATGTCTTTTGCTACTCTTACCTGTGAGGATTGACAGGGAGATATAGCCCTTTATAACTTACCAACCAAATAACTTATCAACCACTCATTAGAGTGAAAGAGGCATCCATACCTAAGTAGGGGGGGCTGGGGTTGTGGCGCAGTGGTAGCGTGCTCGCCTAGCACGCGGGAGGCACTGGGTTCGGTCCTCAGCACCACATAAAAATAAAATAAAGCTATTGTGTCCACCTACAACTAAAAAATAAATATTTTAAAAAAAAATACCTAAGTAGGGCAAAAGGCATCAAGGGTGACTGTCCTGGTCATCCTATCCATAGCGTACCTAGGATTTGTTTTAATCATGGGTGGGAAGACATACAGGCACAGAAGTGACTGTCATGAAGAATTTTGTTACACTCAGATACATAAAAACAGAAGGCACAGCACACACACAGGTCCATATGGAGAAGCACTGCAGTTAGTTAGGAGGCAAAAAGGGAGAAATGTGAGCAAAAGGCTTTATTGTGGTTTTCATTGGAAGAAATGGGCAAAGCAAAGTTAGCAGGCAAAGGATTGGCTAATGTGAACAGCTCCAGAAGACTCTGGAGCATAGGGACAGCCTCACTCATCTGGTACCTAACCCTGCCATGATTCAGTGGGCAAATAGTGGTCTAAATTGTAAAGGCCCAATAAAGGAAGTGGTGGTGGGGAGCCTTCTGGATTGCTTGGCTTGTATTTGAAAGTCATGCCCTTGGGCTAGTTGTTTGCTATTGCTAGGAACTGGCTAGCCCTGGGAGCGAAGGAGGGCCTCAAGTCACCAAAGCATCAGAACACGGAAAACAAAACACCATTAGTACAGGGATGAGTCCCTGAAGAGGCTTTTCAAAACACACTCTCCACTCCCCTCAGGGAAGAACAACTGCCTGTCAAGAGCTGCTGATGTGCATGTGTGCAGATGAGGCAGCTTATGTTAGGAAAGGGAGGACCCCTGCTTAGCACGTTGCACCCCACACCTCCCCGCTATCTGCTGAGGCCAACATCACCTCTAAAACCTCAAGTCTCAACCTGTGTCCTGAACTTCAGGCTCCAAGGGACTGAAGTCTTCCCCTCTCCTCCTACATACTCTACACGTACTGCAATTTCTCCTTCGCCTGTGACACCTTCCTCCTCAAATCCAACTACTTTTCAAGGCTCCACTAAAATGCTTTTTCTGGAAACCTATCTCAGGAATTCTCCCCCTAGATGTATCCTGGCATCAGTTTTTGCTCCCTCCTGGCACCCTCAGCCCACCTTCAGCCATATCCATTTCTCCTGTTGGTGAGCTTCCTAACTAAGGGAGAGTGGACATGAGATGCTCCTAGACCAAATGATGTTGCTTGCCTCCTAAGTAATTGTGTGCATGCTAATAATGTGCAGTTCATTACCCACAGGCAACAAATTTCAGTGGGAACAGAAGCCTCTGGGAAATGTGATGTCTTAGGCTGGTGTTGTCCATAGCATATCATAGGGAATGCATGCTTCCTGGGATATGGACAGGTATCATGCAGAATGAACAAGTCTGACTTTGTGTTCAATGAAGTTACAAGTTTGCCAAATGCAAAATTTCTCACAGTTTTAGACACCAGGGAGATTTTAGTAAAGATAAGACACTCTGTGGAGCAAAAGGGAATTTGAAGTTTTATTATTATTATTTTTATTTTTAATTTACTTACCCTGACTTTTACTTTTTTCTGACTTAAGGGACTGATGGTTTTAAAAATTACAAATATAGTCTGAAAGAGATACTTTCAGGAGTCGTGAGAGATACTTTCAGGAGTCATGAGGCCTACAGCATCCTACAAGATCATGACCTATTTCAGGCATATGGTTCTAGCCAGCTGCTAATCAGCTGTGGTTTCCTGAATGTTCCAAGTTGTTTCTCACTCCTAAACATTTTTCACACTGCTGACTGCTCTCTTTCATATATATCACATATATATAGTGTATATATATATCTTATATATAATATACAAATCACCTAACATATCACACTGTATTGAAAATAATATGTACATATGTGCGTATATATAAAGTTTGAAATTTTCATTGGATTAGGTATCATATGTCATCTAGAGATGATTTCAAGCCCTTCCAAGAAAGGTTTCTGTAAAGGGTCAGAGATTCTCACAATGTAAGGTATGTCATACACATCAGCCAAGATTTGAAGTGGTTATCAATATTTCTGCCAGGAGGAATGCACAGCATTCCACACAGTGTGCCACAGCAAAATGTATATTTATTCAAGTTTGTCCTCTTGGCTGCCAGAATAAAGGGTGGCTTCTCTAGAATCAGATGGGCAGAGGAAATCTATTATGTGCCTAGTTCTAAGCTCAGTCTTCTATCCATGTGGGTCCATCCACTCTTGACAAGTTCCCTATTTCATAGCTGGGTGCCCATCCAAGTGGCTTGTCCTTTCTCTCTTTCATGTGACCTCTCAGTATGAATTACTGTAGTAGAAACCTCTTTAGAGTATGGCAATGGCTTCCAGAAAGCTTCCAGTCTTCTTAACAGCCAGGCCTAGCACTGGCTTAGAATCATCACTTTGGCCACAGTTTATTGATTGGGGAACATCAAAGATCTGGCACTTCTCAAGGAGCACAAAAACTCCACCTCTCAAAAGCAATTTTCATGCATCAGGAGGGGAGGAATTAATGATGGCCATCTCAGGAAACCATCATTTACCAACCCTGGTGGATCCGCCTTAGGAAAAGGGCTTCTAGGAGATGTTCTGCTCACCCTGAGGGTGTGAAGCAGGTAGTAGACACTGGCGGGTCATAGACAGGAAGCACATTACACATACCTGAGCCAGGTACAGGTGCTGACAGACTTATAAAAGAACAAGAGGATTCAGCACTGAATTCAAGGACAAACTTACACTTGTTTACAATAAACCCAAAGGTCCCAATTCCAGGGTAGCCAAAGAGAGAGAACCAAACCCTTTTTGTGTGATAGGTTTTAAATAGTAGTGGGTTATAGCAGCCAGCCAGCTAGTTGAAGAGGAGTCTGGGGGCATATGGCCATAGCTGTGACTGACATTTGCTGGTTAAGGTTGATTGGGGTATGTGGCTACAGCACTCCAAACTTCACCTTCCAAGCTTTCCCAAACAGAGCTTCACAGGAGAAAATACCTCCTGGTTGTTTTCATTCCCCAAATGGCTATGCTTTATGATGTGTTAAGTTTGGGGGGAAGAAAAGAATTCCTCTAGCTGTGGAGTTCTCCCAACTGAAGGCATTCCAGGTTTGGTGATTTATGACCTGCTGAGTGCCAGGAGTGGCTTGGCTCTACCAGAGGGCGTATGAGAGAGGCCTGCCAGGGCAGCACACCTGGAACTATGGGGACCACAGCATGGAGGCTTTCCAGCTTGAGGTGCCCCTTTTGTGGGCTCCAGGCTATTGGTCACATCCTTTGAGCTGGTGGCCTGCTGTTTTCAGTCACCATAAGAGAAATAATCTGCTGGGAAGTTTCAGAGAAAGTTCTGGGTTCCTGGAGTTTCCTGGGCAAAGACTTGGTAAGTAGGAGGACCTCCCCCAGTTTTGCCCTTCTCAGCACCAGAGCCAGTCTGTGTGTTTTGTCAGCTGCCAGACCTAGATGCGGGCAGCTTACCCAGCTTCCTTCAACTGGAGGCAGGCAGCTTCAACTTCCTGGTTCTGTAGTGGGGAGCTATGCCAGGCTGTTGAGCAGAATCACCTTCTTAGGAAGATCCTGTGCAATGCCTGTTGCATGATTAAATAATGTAGCGGAAAATAAACAAGATAGGACCGGGCTATGGCAGGAAGGCCCTTTAGAGTCGATTAGAATTTTTTTTTTTTTTTTTTGGTACTGGAGATTGAACCACTGAGCCACATCCCCAGCCCCATTTTGTGTTTTATGTAGAGACAGGGTCTCACTGAGTTGCTTAGCGCCTTGCCATGGCTGAGCCTGGCTTCTTGTCTCAGCCTCCCTAAGTGCTGGGATTACAGGCTTGCACCACCGCGCCCAGCTTCCTCCTTCTTTGTTAGTGCATATTCCACCTCCTGAAAGCTCATCTGCAGACTCTCCTTACTTTGGGGGATGCCTGTAACTGGTCCCCTCTTGATTGGGCAGGTTGAGAACAAGGAAGGCTCTGAGGCAGTCTAAGACTTCCAGTCCCACTGTCTGTGTCACGGTCCTAGAAGCCACATGGGCAGTAAGTGCTGCTGGCAGATAAACAACAGGTATACACAGTAAGGGTCAGGTAGCCATGTTCCCGCCAATTTGAACCAGTTCCTGTCACTTTTAGCTCCAACTTCAAATAAAAATGGCCCCATCAAGGACACACTGATTCACACACACACACTCACACACACCACCTATGGCCTGCCCCCTCACTCAGAGGCAACCTAAGCTCTGAAGGGACAGCCCGGCCTCTGAGCACCAGGAAGAAAAAATGAGAATACCAACCCCACTGGTTATGGCTGGCCAGAGAGAAAAGCCTTCTAGGCTGTATTACATAGGCCCTGAGCCCCATCTCAAAACAAAGACCAACAAACCTCCTTTGGGAGTTCCTGGGAGCTTTCAAAGAGATGATGGTTAGGTTTGGAGCTGGGATAGGATCCTGAAACCTCTTCCCTTCTTTTGCAGGAGGCACAAACCCTCATACCTCATGTGGCTGATTCTGCTCTCCCTGACAGGTCATGCAAGGAACAGGTATGCCACTAAGAGGATAAGCTCACTTCACTAACCATTCTTAGAACATTTTTTTTTATTTTCTGGGTTTTTAATATCGGGGAATTGAACTCAGGGTACTTTATCACTGAGCTACATCCCTAATCCTTTTTTTATTTTTTAAGACAGGGTCCAAGTTGCTGGGGGTGACCTCTAATTTGCAATCTTCCTGCCTCAAACTCTAGTTGCTGGGATTATAGGCATATGTTACCATGCTCAGATTTATAATTTATAGTATTTATTTATTCACTTATTCAACAAACATTTCTGGGGACCAGAAAACACATTGGGCACTTAAAATACAAAATGAATATGGCAAAGTTTTAAATACATTTGATCCAAAGTTAACATCAGCTATAAACTTTAAAATTATCAACCCAACAGTAAAATTGTGGTACCTCAGCCCTTACATGAGGGGTTGGATCTTTTTGTAAGAGAAAATTCCACATGATTAATTAAAGAATAACAGTTTGAGGGGAGAAAAGTACCTGTTCTATGCCTAGTCCCTTGCTGGCTTCCCCTTGTCTGAAAAACTATGGACTGGAAAGAAGCTAATGCAGGTGATGCCTCAATTATGATTGTGTCACATCCCAATAAACCCAACATAAGTTGAAATGTCCTAAGTTACAAATGCATTTAATACACTTGACCTACCAAACCTCTAGCCCAGTGTAGCTCATCTTAAATGTACTCAGAACACTTGTTTTAGCCTATAAATTGTACAAAATCATCTAACACAAGCCTACTACATAATAAAGTGATGAATATCTCCAGTAATTTATTGAGTGTTATACTGAAAGTGAAAAAAGTTACCAGTACTTTCTCACCATTGTAAAGTCGAAAAATTTTAAGTCCAACCATGTAAGTCAGGAACACTGTGTGTACATGATGAAGAATAAGGCAAATGATAGTGGATCCCAGCAATAAGGCCCCCATTCCCACCTCCATTGTCCATATCCTTCCTTCCAATAGCCCAGGGAGCTGAGACCTTCTCCTAATAAGAATGTTTTCTAAATGAGTCACCTCTGATTCTTATTGATGTCTATGAGAGGATGAACAGCCATTTGTATTCCAGAAAATGCCCTTGATCCTACTTCCTGTTATGGGAGGAGCTCACTTACAAATCATACCCGCGGACCCTGCCACAGTGAAGGGGCAAGGCCACAGTGAAAGCATGTTAGGCCAAATACCAATTTCTTAGTCCTTACAGCAGTACAGGGAAAGGGCAGATAGCGACACTTTCATCAACTATGAACTACACATGGGATGGTCCCATAAGAGTTATAATGCATCAGCTATAAAGAAAGAAATTATGGCATTTGCCAGTAAAAGTATGGAACTGGAGACCATCATGCAAGTGACATAAGCCAATTCCCAAAACCCAAAGGCCAAAAGTTCTCTCTGGTATGTGGATGCTTACAAATAATAAAGGTGGGAGGGAAGGAGGAGAGAAGAGTAGAAGCTCATTGCAGTAGACAAAGGGAGAGGTCATAGGGGGTGGGAATAGAAAAGCCTATAGAATAAATCGGACATAGCTTTTCTATGTGCGTGTATGAATACACAACCAGTGAAACTCATCATGTACAACTCAAGAATAGGATCCTAATTAGAGTAAGTAATATACCATGTATGTATAATATGTCAAAATACACTCTACTATCATGTATATCTAAAAATAACAAATTTTAAAAAGATTATAATGGAGCTAAAAAATTCCTATCTCCTAGTTTTTTACTGTACATTTTCTGTTTAAATGCACAAGTACTTACATTGGTATTACAATTGCTCACAGTATGCAGTATAGTAACATGCTGTACAGGTTTGCAGCCTAGGAGCAATAGACTGTAACATATAGACTATATCATCTGGGTTTCTACATGTAACCTTTCTTAACTGGAGCATTATAATTATACATAATAGTGGGATTTGTTATGCCATATTCACATATATATACATAATTTGCTCAGTCTTCTTCCCTAGCACTTTCCCTTTCCCTTTCCTCCCTCCCCAATCCACTCACTCTTCTGTCCTGATTTCTCTCCTATTATTATTTTTATTAGTGCACTATTACTTATATAGTGTATATAAGTGGGATTATTTGTGGTATATTTGTACATGGACATAGCATAATTTGCAGATTTTGTTCCCAGATACTTCCTCATGATACTTCCTTTTGTTCTCATCTCCTCTACTCTTTTGGTCTCCCTTCTATTTCCCTCATATCCTCTTTTGTTTTTATTCCTTTTTTTTTTTTTTTTTTTGGAATACGTAACTTTTGATGTTCTCGTGATGATGAAATCCCCATGGTTAAGTAACACATGATTGTATGAAGGGAGCAACCTGTACTGCTGAGATGCTATTTTGATTCAATGACTATCACTTTATTTCCTTATTTTCCCTTTGATTTCTTGTTCAGGTTGTTCTCAGTGCATTGGGTTGTCCTTGGACAGGTTTCAAGGTGAACATGGCTGAGTCTCTGTTCACCTTTTATCATTGTGGTACCTTCTCCAGTTTCCTGAGATAAAACAGAGGGCTTTAAGATACTTGAGCCATTACACACAGAGGGCAGCATATAGTTAATATACACTCTGAATTATTCTTAACCAGTAATTTTTTGCCTATCTGCTATCAGCAGAAGGGTCTAAAACAAGAATTCCAAAATTCAGAATGATTAGCTTGATAGATTTCCCCAATACCTTCTTCAAGCAGCAGTAGTCAAAAAGTAGCCCCTTCCATTACGCATTATGACTAGCTTGCCTCTCCTTAAAAATGGCTTGAAAGAATGGGGCCCAAGGTGCCATTCCATCTGTCAAATGTTATCTATTTACCCATTCCGGTTGGCATTGCATAATGAAAATTCAAATGTGTCCCTATTCATTCCACAAAAAAGGAAAGCTCCTTGGGGCCCCTCTATGACAATATTTACTCAATTTATTCTTGGCTCTTTGGGTAGTGCTCAGTTTTGCTAAAAGCAAAGGTGAATTTGTGGTAGACTATAGAAAGATACATAGTGAAAATAAGCTATTTGCATTCATTCACACATTTAAAACTAAGAACTAATTAAAACCAAGGAAGACAATATTGCTAAGGATGTGTTTAGAGACAATAGCGAAATCCAAGATGCCTTGGATTGGGAGTGTAGCTTGGTGATAGAGTGCTTGCCTTGCATGAACCAGGCCCTGGGTTCCATTCCAACACTAGAAAAAGAAAATCAAAGCTGCCTAATGACTAGCCCTCAGCCTAAATTCAACACCATCCTTCAGCATTGGCTAGCAGAGAGAAAGGCTGCCTTTTAAAGGAACAAAGCTATTTGAGGAAGCCAGTCAAATATATTATAAGAAACAGATTAAATATAGATAGTTGAAGAATACTTAACAGATGAAAATTATAAAATTATAAAATAGAAAATCTTGAAGACATTGACAAATTTCAAGAGATAGAAGGCCTACCCAAATTAAATCAGGTGGACATAGAAAATTTAAACCCATCAATTTCAAACAATGAAACTGAAGACATCATGGAAAGCCTAACAACAAAGAAAAGCCTAGGACTAGACAGATTCTCAGCCGAGTTCTATCAGGCATTCAGAGAAAAATTGACACCAATCCTCCTCAAATTATTCCATGAAATAGAAAAGGAGAGAACCCTTACAAACTCATTCCATGAAGCTAGTATCACCCTGATACCAAAACCAAAGACACAATCAAAGAAATAAAATTTCAGACCAATATCCCTGATGATCATAGATGTAAATAGTCTTTACAAATTACTGGCAAATCACATGAAAAACAACAAAAAGATAGTGCACCATGATCATTGGATTTCATCCCAGGGATGCAAGGTTGGTTCAACATACAAAAATCAATATATGTAATTAATCACATCAATTGACATAAAAACAAGAATCACATAATAATCCCAATATGCAGAAAAAGTGCTTGACAATATACAGCCTCTGTTTATGTTCAAAACATTATAAAAAAGTAGGCATATTAGGAACATACCTCAACATTGTAAAAGCTATGTATGTTAAACCCAAGAACAACATCATTCTAAATGGAGAACAACTGAAAGCTTTCCTTCTAAAAACTGGATGCCCACTTTCACCACTTCTATTCAACATAGTCCTTGAAACTCTAGCCAGAACAATTAGACAGAATAAGGAAATTAAAGGAAAACAAATAGGAAAAGAGGAGCTCAAACTATCCCTATTTGCTGATGACATGACTCTACGTTTAGAAAACCCAAACAACTCCATCATAAAACTTCTAGAACCCATAAACAAATTCAGCAATTAAAATTAAATTTTAATTAATAAAAATTTAATTAAAATTCAAGATATAAAATTAACACCCATAAATCAGCTGCATTCCTGTACACCAATGGTGAATCAGCTGAAAGAGAAATTAGGAAAACTATCCCATTCACAAAAAAAAAAAAAAAAAAAAAACTTGAGTATCAATCTAACAAACACTAAAGAAAAAAATTGAAGAAGACCTTCGAGGATGGAAAGATCTCCTCTGTTCTTGGATAGGTACAATTAATATTGTTAAAACGGCCATACTACCAAAAGCGCTATACTGATTTAATGAAATTCCTCTTAAATTCCAATGACATTCTTCATAGAAATACAAAAATCAGTCATAAAATTCATTTGAAAAATAAGTGACCCAGAATAGCCAATGCAATCCTTAATGAGAAAAGTAAAGCGGAAGCATCATAATACCACACCTTAAATTATATTACAGAACTAGAGTAACAAAAAACACGTGGTACTGGCACCAAAACATACAAGAAAACAAATGCAGCAGAATAGAAGACACAGAGACAAACTCACATAAATATCTCATAAATATCTAGTTATCTCACACTATAAGCATACACCTCTTCAAAAAATTGTGCTGGGAAAACCGGAAATCCATATTAGCAGAATGAAATTTAACTCCATATCTCTCACCCTGCACAAAACTCAACTCAAAGTGGATCAAGGACCTAGGCATTAGACCACAAACCCTTCACCTACTAGAAGAAAATGTAGACCCAACTCTCCATCATGTCAGCTTAGGAACTGAATTCCTCAATAAGACTCCTAAAGTGTAGAAAGCAAAATCAAGAACCAATCCATGGGATGTGAGGAGAGAACCTACAGAACGGGACAAAATCTTTGCCACCTGCATCTCAGAGCATTAATCTCCAGGATATATAAAGAACTCAAAAAACTTAACACCAGAAAAACAAATAACCCAGTCAATAAAAGGAGAAAGGAACCGAACAGGCACTTCACAGAAGAAAAAAATACAAATGGTCAACAAATACAAAAAAAAAAAAAAAAAGGTTAACATCTCTAGCAATTCAAAACTACACTGAGATTCCATCTTACTTCAGTCAGTATTAAAATTATCAAGAATACAATTAGTGATTAATGTTGGTGAGGATGTGGGGAAAAGGGTACACTCATACATTGCTGATGGGACTGCAAATTAGTGCAACCAATCTGGAAAGCAGTATGGAGATTCCTTAGAAAACTTGAAATGGAACCACCATTTGACCCAATTATCCTAGTCCTCAGTATATACCCAAAGGACTTAAAATCAGCATACTACAGTGTCGCAGCCACATCAATGTTTACAGCAGCTCAATTTGTAATAGCTAAGCTATGGAACAAACCTAGGTGCTCTTCAACTAATGAATGGATAAAGAAAACATGGTGTATATACACAATGGACTATTATTCAGCCATAAGGAATAATGAAATTATGGCATTTGCTAATACATGGATGTATCTGGAGACTATCATGCTAAGTGAAGTAAACCAATTCCAGAAAATCAAAGGCTGGATATTCTTACTGAAATGTGGATGATAACAAATAATAAGGAGGGAGAGGAGCGAAATCGAGTGGATTAGACAAAGAGGAATGAAGGGAAAAGAGTGAGGATGGGAATAAGAAAGACAGTAGAATGATTCAGACATAACTTTCCTATGTTCACGTATGAATACACCACCAGTGAAACCACATTATGTACAACCTCAAGAATGGAATCTTTTTTTTTAAAGATTTTTTTAAAACCTTTATTTAATATATTTATGTATTTTGTATGTGGTGCTGACGATCGAACCCAGTGTCTCACGCGTGCGAGGCAAGCGCTCTACCACTAAGCTACAACCCCAGCCCAAGAATGGAATCTTAATTAGAGTAAGTTATACTTCATGTATGTGTAATATGTCAAAATACACTCTACTGTCATGTATATCTAAAAAGAATTTTAAAATTTTTAAAAATACTTTACAAAAAAAAGCAATAGCTCAGATATGACCTGTGCTGACTACAGTTGGAGTGACTAATAGATGTACAGAAAGATTAATTTTAAATAGTTATCATGTATTCTGACTTCTTAATGAATTTTCTAATTTTTTCAATAGTCTGTTATTATCATGTAGACAAATAAACAAAATATATTTTAGTCTATTTTTTTAATATTTGTCTCAATTATTCCTCTTTTGTAGCATTATTACATTGGTCAAACAAATCTGGAGCAATCCTCAGTGATAGTGCTAACAGGAAGTATTGTTTTGTTAAATGGAAGGCTGTATTTTTCTACCCTCAAGCCTGATGTTGTTGGTTTCTAAAACATGTTCTTTATCATGTTTTGTTTTTTGGTCATATCTCCAGTTGTTTTTTCGTGTTTTATTTTGAGATAGGATCTCACTAAGTTGCTTAGGACCCAGCTAAACTGCTGAGGCTGGCCTCAAATTTGCAATCATCCTACATCAGCCTTCTAAGTTACTGGGATTACAGGCAAGCACCACCGTGCCTGACTTATATTAGATATCTTTTAAGATACTTTCTAATTCAAACTGTTTCATGATGAGGTAATTACTACTTTTTAAAACATGTTTTTATTAGCCTATTATAGTTACATGATACATGCACTTCAGTATTTATAGCAGTACCATTTACTAGTACTTTTGGATTATAGCTATAGACCAATGAGGGCTACATTAAGCAATCCATCACCTCCATTGAATTCTACTGCCCTATTCTCTTAATGAATACTTTCAAAATCTCCTGGTTCAATTACTCAAACCTTGAGAAAACTCAAAAGAAAATTAATTCTTATTAGGGATTAGAAAAAATTAAGCAGGAACTGAAACTTTTTTGTTTTAGAGTTTTTCAAGGTGTTTTCTTTTGAGATTTTTCAATAGAAATAAATCACTGAAATGACTTTTGAGTAATAAACATAAACTTTACTGAGAATTCAATAATATTCTAGGAATATTTGGAAGTGAACAATCCAAAGAAAAATAAATGATTTAAGCTAATATGAGAGTAAATTCTATAATGTTTATTTCTGAAAAGCTTTGCTCAAACACCTAAGCATCATTAAAAATATATATTTTAAGTTGAAAACTAGTAAATGTATAATATGCTTATACTTAAATATTTTAAAACCTCCTTTAAATTAGCTTTCATATACTCACAGAGGTGTCAATGAAAGTTTCATATGCATCTCCTAGGCAGAAAATGATTCATTATTAGTATAAATGAATTTCAATTCATTGAAAGTTTTTAATTTGAAATTCACCTTCCAAGAAGGAAATAAAAACAAATGCAATCAGTATTTCCATATTTAATTATTAAATTTCCCTGGAAAACTGAAAATGGTCCAGCTGTAAAAATATGAGGCATATTAAAGAAGGAACATGTTTAAAATCAAGACATGAGGATTTTTCTTTACAAAAACATTTCAAGGCCGAGATAAATAAAATAAAAATACTTCAGGCAATACATAGTAAACATTTTCATTTAAATAACAGTATAGTGTCCTTCTCAGAAACACTTATACATTATATCTATTATTTTCCAGTAACAGTGAAAATAAAATTATAAATATAAATATTATAGATTCAAATATTTTTAAAATGAAATTAATGATAGGCATAGACTATTATTTATATAACCAATGTAGATGGCTAGAATCATCAATTTGATTTAATATCAAATACATTTCTATATAATTATTTTTAAAATAAAATTATAAATTTTAATTCAGCCAATTCCAGATTTCATTCAGTCAAAACAATAAGCCTCTCAGAAATTTAGAACTTAAAGATAAATATTGGAAAGTTTCCCAATATAATAAATAGGATATTCTGATCTCTACTGAATTATACTGTACAAAGACAATTATTAGTTGCTCTGTAGCTTGTTATGTAGTCACTAAAACTCTTTGACCAAAATATCACTATAATTGTATAAAGTAAAGTCCTATAATAAAGTGAATGCAGTAATGGCCAGAATCTTTTCAAAACTAGAGTGTGGACGTTTTGTGTTCATTTTCACAGGCATAAATTTGGTTTCCAAAATTCCCAGATCCAATATCTAAATGTTTCCAGGGCAACACTGGAAAGAAATGATTTAATGGGCCTCTGGAAGGAAAAAAAAACTATTGTAAAGCTTAGTTTGACAAATACATCTTATATAGAAGATAACATGAATGACTTAGAATTACATAATAATGCTTTTATCAAAGTTTGTTGGTCAGGTAAAAGGTAAGAATCAAGTAAAATGTAACATATGCTTTTAACAAAGCAGTCTGAGTAATATGTTAAGTGTTAGGGTGGGATAGGAAAGAAATTGAGCTGGGCAAACATTTCCTCTTGGACTTTCTATATAAACATCTAGTTTACTTTTGGACTGTTTATCAGGGTATCCACGTAATGGAGAAGAGGGGCTCTGCCCACCTACGAGGCGCTTCCCAGAGCAAAGGCCTTGTCTGCTGCTGTAGGAAAACAGTGCCTTTTCAAATCCTAAAGCCCGACAGAAGTATAGGAAATGAAAGTAATTTTTGTCAAAAGTTAATCTGGACTCCTTTTAAATTGAGTCATTCAAAGACCAGCTGGAAGTACAGACTCAAAATTAATCAAATTATATTTTTACATGTTTGAATAGTCTACAATGAAATCCACCAATCCATAATTAATATGGGCTAATTATCCTTTATTGAGCTTTGTAATCCCTTCAACCAAATAGTCAAGCTACAGTTGTTTCATGTAACTTTTGTTTCACTGAAAAACATGGGAGAATGTCCTGATGATGTCCAATAAGGTCAATGAGTAAACACTGTTCACCTCACACCAAATGATGCTACCTTCGGGGAGATTTTGGAAGTAAAAAAAAAATCAGTTGATACACCAGAAAGGCATATTGTATACTTAACAAATCTCTTCACTGCAGCTGGAACTCCAAGCCACTTGGTAATTTCAAGTGAGAGGTAACAGAAGTCTTTCTCAATTCAAACTCAGAAGTTTCTGAAGAACTTCAAGCACAATTACATGGCAAAATTGATACTGCTCCTATATACATACATATATATGAAAAACACAATGATAAGTAATTAATACTAATATCCACTTTTGGAGAACACATTTGTAATTTTTCAACCACACAGGATAATTCCCCAAAAGAGCAAACGCTTAACTACAAATAAGTAACTTAAGTAAGAACATCTTTATTAAAGTATATTTTTTAAACTATGAGGATGATTACTTTTTATAGTGGCAGTGTCATTACCAATGAGGTTGATTATTCTAATTGAAAAAAATTTAATAACATATGAAGAAGATAGTTAAATTATCATAATACAGTTCTCAGTCTAGAACTAGTTTATTGAAGGCTTAACTAAACTGAGGGGAAACTGTCTGTCTCAATTTCCTTATATCTGAAAGTCTTATAAACTGAAGTCTGATACCTCAAAACATGGCTTTTCCATACTGCCATGCTGTTTAAGTGACTTATCTAAACTTATTTGTTAATAAATTTATGGATAGCAATTTGAGATAACAACTAGCTGCGAATGGAGTGGTATCAGAAGTAGTATTGAAAAAAATTAAAGGTGGGCAATCTTTATTTTTAGAAATTGTCATTTTTGCATCTTTACAAGAAAAATTTTAATTGGCTTTTTAAAATTTTTTATTTTGTAACATAGGTAGTAAATGGGAAGTTGTATAGAGAGGTCCTTCTCCCAACTTCCCCCAATGATAACACCCTGCATAATTTCAGTGCAATATCAAAACCAGGAAATTGCTACTGGGATAATCCACAGGGCTAATCCTAAATAAAATTCTAAATAGTCTCTTACATTAATCTTTACATACATAAAATCTAAATTTTATATGTACAAAAATGTGTGGGTAACTAATTTCATTTTAAATACTCTCTTAATCTCCTCTCCTAGTGATTAATAACTAATCTATGACATAAAATTATCTTTTTATGACATACCAATAACAATATTTACTGACAAGTCGTTATCTCAAATTGCTATCCAGAAATTAACAAATAACTTTATATACTAGTCCTAAATAGCATGGCACTATGGAAAAGGCATGTGTTTATGCATCAGACTTCAGTTACAATGTTGGCAGCTCCTACCCTGGCTATTTGAGTGACTCAATGGTGAAGACTTGATTACTGAAAACCTTAAGTTTATGATCAGAATATCATAGCAAAATGATATTTACTAATGTCTACCTCAAATAGTAAGAATTCAGTTATACCAGGTAAGTAGAAGCTTTATAAATTAGCAAGTACTATACTATGTTAATCTTTGTATTCACTATTCGTATTAGAATTTACATGGTGAAAAGTTTACCTTCGTTTGAATCATGCCAGAACGTTGTTCTCTCATTTGGGTCACTATATTCTCAAAGCTGAACTGTAATAAGATGACAATAATTTCATATTATTCATGTAAGGGGAAAAGCACAAACTCAAGGATTGTTAAATGAGTACTACATACCTCTTTTTAGTAAAAGACATGTCAACATGTAACCAGAAATGTCTCATTTCCAATCACAAGAAAATGTGCCTTTTTAAACTTACTCCAATGGATAAAAAAGACTTATTGTAATAGGTTTTCAGGAAAATGCAGGAAGCTATCATGTATAATAAAAATGTTCTCCAATAAAAAAACAAAAATGATCTCAAAAGAAATAACAACACATTTACCCTTGCATATACCTTTGTGTTATCCGAGGGGAGAATTGAAAGCAGCAATGTAATTCTGGGAAAACAAGATTTTCTCTGGCTTCAAGAGTAGCATAACCGTTTTGCCTATAAGGAGTCCTGTCAATTCAAATGGAGACTTGAACAAAAGTTGATGCAACACTACATTCTGCACCTTTATGCGGAGACTGGCACACCTGGGGTGTTTACTGAGTGAGTGCAGGTTGCAAAGATCGGTTGCTAGCCCACAGTGAGAGCAGAAATGGAGGTATTTAGAAACTTACAAAAATCTGACACTGGAGCAGCATTAGAAGTGTGACCAGCTGAACAGGATACAGACCACCTTGGGAGTTAAACTTGCCTGAAGAGTCCTGTGTGGTGCAAGTTCACTACAGTCATGTGTTGCAAGGCCATGTCAACATGTGATATTTTAATCCAAAAGAATATAAAGATTTTTTTTTAGGGTAGGGGATGTGGCTCACTGGTAGAGAAGAACACTTGCCAAACATGCACAAGGCCCTGGTTCAATCCCTAGCACTGAAAAAACAACTATTAAAAGTAGGCATTCCTTTATATTTATAACATGTCATTCTTATTATCTGCATAATAAAAATATTAAGCCTTTCAAAATGCTTTTTATTTTGTAACATAGGTAAACCAGAAATTGTGCAGAGAAGTCCTTGTATATCCTTCTCCCAACTTCCCCCAATGATACTATCCTACATAATTATAGTGCAATATCAAAAAGCAGAAAGTTGTCACCAGGACAATTCACAGAGCTTATTCAGATTTCACTAGTTTTATACAATCATGTATGTGTATGTATGTGGGTTTCTATGCAATTTTATTACATATGAAGATTCATGTAACTGCAACCACTGTCAAAATACAGTGTTATCCTTTCTATCACAAGATTTCCCTGTGCTATCCCTTCACAGTCAGCCATCCAATCCCAAACTCCTGACTACCAGTGATCTCTTCTTCATCTCTACAGTAGTGTTATTTCAAGAAAGTTACTGAATTGAATGACAATATCTAACCTTTTAAGATTGATTTTTTTCACTCAGTAACTGCCTTGAGATCCATCCAAATTATTCCATTTATTAGGGATCTCATTCCTTTTTTATTGCTGAATAGTACCCCACAGTATGCATGTGTACTGATTCCAGTTTGGAGCTGTTATCAATGAATGTGCTAGGAATATCTTTGTATGGATTCTTGTATGGACATAAATTTTCATTTCTGGGCTAAATGTCCAAGAATCCTACTGCTGAGTTATACAGTAAGTTTAGTTTCTTGTTTCTTTAAGGAAACGATAAAACTATTTTCCAGAGTGGCTGTACCACTGTAAATTACCAATGTATGAGTGTGGATAATATAAGGGTAATCCAGTTTCTCTGAATCTTTGCCAGCATTTCTCCAAATCTTCACCAGTATTTTATGGTGGCACTATTTTTATATTAGCCATTCTGACAGGAGTGTAGTAAACATAAAGGTTTTACTTGCATTCTCCCAAAAGATAATGAAGGTAACCATCTTTTCATGGACTTGCCATCTGTATACTCTGTTAAAAATTCTGGTCATGTCTTTTACCCAACTGGTTTGCTTATTATTGTTGTTGTTTCATTACTGACTTTTGAGGGTCCTTTATATATCTTAAATGAAAGAATTTTTTTGGCTTGCAAACAGTTTCTTCCAATTTTTAGCCTGTCTTTTCATCTCCTTTTCTTTTAAATGCATTTCAAGTCACAGTATATATAGAGAGCTCAATTCCATCTCTATGGTTGCAAACAATCTTTTCATCTCTTCTTAGGGCATATTACAAAACAAATTAGGCCAGGAAAAGATAAATCTATTAGCAGATAGCATAAACCATATATGTAGAAAATATCAAAGAATCAAACAATAGATAAAATCTTTTAGAATTAATGAGTTCAAAATTCAAAAACAAAGGTCACAGGATATGAGATCAATATACAAAACCAACTGCATTTCTACATTTCATATTCATTACAGCAGAAATGTAGAAACTGAAAGAAAAACAATACCATTTACACTTGCTCTAAAGAAAATGAAATAGCATAAATCTAACAAAACACCTACAGAATCTATATGCTAAAAAATTACAAAATGATGAAAAAATACAAAGACCACCTAAATGAAGGAAAGATATACTACTACTACACTCATGGATTAGATGATTTATCATAGTAAAAATGTCGATTTTTCCAAATAAATCTACAAACTTAATGCAATTTCTAACAAAATCCCAGCAAGTTCTTTTTGTAGACATGTCCAGCTAATTCTAAAATTTATGTCAGAAAACATAGACCCTGTAATGCTAAAACAACTCTGGAAAAGAATAATAAAAGTGGAAGGAATAACTATAGTAATCCAAGGGTAGTATTGGCAGGACATATACACAGATCAAAGGAATATAATATAAAACCAGAAATAGAGCCATATAAATATGTCCAATTAGCCGGGCGCAGTGGTGCAAGCCTGTAATCCCAGCACTTAGGGAGGCTGAGACAGGAGAATCGCGAGTTCAAAGCCAGCCTCAGCAATGGCGAGGTGCTAAGCAACTCAGTGAAACCCTGTCTCTACATAAAACACAAAATAGGGCTGGGAGTGTGGCTTAGTGATCGAGTGCCCCTGAGTTCAATCTCCAGTACCAAAAAAAAAAAAATATGCCCAATTATTTTTGACAAAAATATAACAGCAATTAATAGAGGAAGAGCAGCCTTTCAACAAATAGTGCTGGAACAATAGTATCATTTTTAAGTCAAAAATAGAATGTTTTGTGGGGTGGGAGGTATTGGGAATTGAACCAGAGGTGCTTTACCACTGAGTTATATCTCCAGCCCTTTATATGTTTTATTTTAAGATAGTGTCTCACTAAACTGCTTAGGTTCTCACTAAGTTGCTGAGGCTGGCCTCAAACTTGCAATCCTCCTTCCTTAGTCTCCTAAAACTCTGGGATTACAGGCATGCATCACTGCACCCAGCCAAAACTAAAAAATTTTTTAAAAATTTAAAAACTGAGCCAGCATGCCTATAATCCCAGCACTTTGGGAGGCTGAGACAGGAGAATCACGAGTTCAAAGCCAGCCTCAGCAACGGCAAGGCGCTAAGCAAGCAACTCAGTGAGACATTGTCTCTAAATAAAACAAAATAGGGCTGGAGATGTGGCTCAGTGGTCAAGTACCCCTGAGTTCAATCCCTGGCACCAAAAAAAAAACAAAAATAAAAAAATTAAAAACTGAACTTTGACCTAAATCTCATACTGTACACAAAAATTAACTCAAATGGACTTAAATCTAAAACATAAAACCACAGAATTTTTTTTTTTAAATTGGAAAAATTCTTCAGGATATAGGATTGGTAATGACTTTTTTGACTTAACATCAAAAGCACAACATACAAAAAGAAAAATTGATAAAACTAAGCTTTATTGAAATGAAAAATTGTTTCTTTGAAAGCCTTAAATTTTGACTTCATATTATGTTTATAAATATTTATAAATTATGGAAATAAATCTGTATTATCAGTCTTTAACCTTAATTTTCTGATGATAAAATAAACAGATTTTTGGTCAAGAAAAGACACAATTTTCTCAATGAGGCTGTAGTGGTCAAAAAACAATGACAATGGAAGTGACTGAAAAGAAATTAAGACCAAAAAGTTTTCATACTAATTTTATCTGGAATTGTAACTCCTCATAAACTGAATTTTGTAGTATTAATTCTGAAGTGCTAAAACCATACTTGTGTTATCTGCAAAGATATACTGACTATAATTATACTGATTGGCAAAAGGATCATTAATCTACTCGTCCTTTATAAAAATATATTTTATTTGTTTGTTTGTTTGTTTTGGTACTAGTGATTGAGCAGTCCAGGGTGCTTTATCACTGAGTGACATCCCCCCAGCTTTTTTTTTTTTTGAGACAGGGCCACACTAAGTTACTAAGGGTCTCTATAAGTTACTGAGGCTAGCCTTGAATTTGCAATCCTCTTGCATCAGCCTCCTGAGTAGCTGGGATTACAAGCGTGTGCCACCACACCCAGCCTTACTTCTCTTTTATGATAATAATAATAATAAAAGAATCCAAAGACAAAGATGAATTATTGTATAGAATAGTAGATAAAAAGCTAACAGAAGCTGATAGTCATGTTTCATATATAACATTAATGCTCTAGAGACTTTTTATAAAGGAGTACTTTGAATTGCTTAGATTAAAAAAAACATATACAATGGTGAAAGACTATTTGAAAGACGTTTTCCTGAAAAGTCTGGCAAATATATGGCAAAAATGATAACTATCATTTTCTAATTATACCACAGAGTGATAAATTTGGGGACTGGCTAATAGGGAGGGGTACCAACTCATGGAACAACAAAAAAGTAGAAAAATATTTACCATTGAAATTTAAGGAAGGCTAACATAGTGATTCTTTCAGTATATGTGTGTCATGAACATAATGTGGTAAGGAAGAATTCTTCCTTTTCCTCAGCTTGATTACTGATAAACTCTACTAATTCAAAACTGTATAAAAATTCAAAGCACTACATTTTCAACAAATATGAGTGACTTGAAGCTCACTTTTTGTGTAGTATGATATTCTGATAGTAAAGCTGCAATAACCAAAAAAAATGTAGTTGGTGAGGTAGTTAACACAGATTAAGAAATTTATGCCAAAAGAAATCAATATACTGCTTCAAAAAGAATCTTGCTATCAAAAAAAAAAAAAAAGCAAAACCCAATACCTTCCAGATGAACTACAGTGTGCTCAGTGTCATAGTACAGATTTTTATTATACATAGGGCTATGTGTTAAATTTGGGATTATTCTCCTTATTACATGATCATTCTCTATGTTAGCTGAAAATTAACAATTGTTACTGCATGCTGAAGATGGTTAAAGAAGGGAAAAGTTCTGCTGAGGATATTTGAAATCCTGCAAGTCAAGCTAGTTTGTGCTGGGTGCAATGGTACACACCTGTAATCCTAGCAGTTTAGGAAGCTCAGGCAGGAGGATCACAAGTTCAAAGCCAGCCTCATCAATTTAGTGAGGCTGTAGCAACTTAGCGAGATCCTGCCTCAAAAAATAAAACAATGGGCTGGGGATGTTGCTCAGTGGTTAAGCACCCTGGGTTCAATCCCTGGTATAAATAAAAGAGAGAATAGATTAATACCTGTATTGATTAAATTCATGCTTTCATGGGACTGGATTAGTTACCATAGGACTAGGTGTTATAAAGCAGACCACCCCTCATGCTTACGCTCTTCTGTACACACTTGCTTCTCTTATTATTTCCACCATGAGTTAAAGTAATACAAGACCCTCACGAGAAGCACTGCCTGATCTGGAACTTTCCAGCCTCCAGAACTATGATACAAAATGAACCTTTATATAATAAACCTTTGTTTTACAAAATACCCAGTGTCTCAGGTATTCCATTATACCAACAGAACATTAGACTAATACAAACCTAACACACTAATCACAATCTTGGATGACACATCAATATCTTAAAGTTTCTAAATGCTTACTACCAATTTTTACATACTAAACTTGCTGTGGATAACAAACATGCTCTGATGAATAAAATTTCTGAGGAAAGTAGAGAAGGGCATCAGTAAGAATACTTATGTTAGTGACAGTTCCATGCTCTATGGAAAATCAATAAAGAAACAATGAATGCATTTCCTATTTTTGAACTATTATATATTTCATCAGATCAAAGTATCTATAATTGTAAGATGCACCATTATTTTATATACCACTAAGAAATAAAAAATACTAAAAAATAAATGACATGAGATTGGCTATAAGATACATTTTAAGTTTTAAAGTATAAAAAAGCTATAATGTGGAGGGGAGGCAATGATCCTTTTACTTAGACTTGATGAAAGACAATATTTATAGCTTTTCCAGTTGTCACAAGGGATTCAAAATAAGGATAAATACAAAATTAAGAAACTATAACGGATAATATATAAATAAGAAATATGCTAACGGATAAAACATTAATTATGGAAATAAAGTAACATCAGACTCTGCTAATATTAGCATTTTAAGACATTTTTCATTTTTTGACCACCCAGTATATATTCTTTTCTTTTAGTACTAGGGGTTGAACCCAAAGGCACTTTACACTGAGCCCTTTTTTATTTTGAGACAAAGACTTGACAAACTGCCCAGGCTAGCCTTGAACTTGTGATCCTCCCAAGTAGCTAGAATTATAGGCATATGCCACCATGTCTAGGTCCCTTTTTGTAATGATACTCTGAGTCTGCTTTGGAAAACTATATTTCTTTCATTCTCAACCATATGGACTGCAGTAAATGGACCAGTACATCCCTCTGTCACTGGTTCAGAGAAGGAGCTAAATTTTCAGTCAGAAAAGTGAAATAGTAGGAGATTTTGGCCTGTGCTTCTGAAAAACAGATGTTCCTCCATCCTCCAAGGAATAACTGGAATTAGATTGTTACTCCCTACTTGATATTATCTGAGAATGAGTGCTAGAACCACAAGAGCCATTTTTCTGCTACGAAGGAGACCTATTATTGTTAGAATATGACTTTGCAAAGTCTGAGAGGGCAGAGATTTGACACTGGTTCTGACAAAAACATAACTAATATGCTTGCCAGGGCTGATGTCGAGAAACCCGTGTTTCCTCATAACTGAGGTATGGATTTTCACATTTCTTGTGATCATTCTATAAGCCACTTTTCCCCTAGTGTTTGCTCAGTAAACAGGTAATGAGAAACAGATGTTTTCCCCTCCTCACTCCTGCAGCATAGGAATACAGTTCAATAAGTAAGCCCTTTCAGCCACAAATCTAAAGGCACATTCCCAATCAGTTTAGTCAATAATAAAACAGTTTAATCCACATATTGGATCCCTCTATCTCTTATCTAATTCCAAATTTAGGAGAAAAGTAAAGGATTTTTAATGCTTGACTAAAACCCAACAACATTATTGTCCTTATTTTATATAAGAGAACTGAGTTTGAGAGAGAATGAGCAATTTACACAAAGTCAAAGTCACCAAAATTTGAAGTATGTAGTAAAACTGTCAAATCCAGGGACCTTTCATTCATTAGTTCTGAAGTCTACATTTTTTTTTCAGTGTACTCACTCACATGTACTAAAAACAGGCATGGTTCATTTACAAGATACTAAAAACCATGGTGGGGGACAGAGGGAAAGAAAAAGAAAATGAACTTATATTTCCTGTGTATCTACTATATTTCAGACTCTGTCCTAAATGATTGATTTATATTATTTGTTAAATCTTCACAATCATCACCAGGAAACTATAGTAAGTTAAGTGAGAAGCAGGTATCCAAACCTCGTGTGCTTTCAGTTTGCAAGTTGTTCCTGAAGGCCAAATATTAGTCTTCCAATATTATCAGGCTGTTAAAAGCAGTGTTTATAAACAGCATTGGTTTATCTGTTTGATTCACATACTTACTGAAAAGTTCTTTTCAATAGCACAGAATACAGCATCCACACATATGAATACCCCTGTCCGGCCTACACCAGCACTGCAGTGAACCACTATGGGCCCTGTAAGGTGGCTCTTCCTCACATAACGAACATATTTTATGAAATCATTTGCTGAAGTAGGAGTGCCATGGTCTGGCCACTTAGTGAACTGCAAGTGTTTTACAGAGTGGCTAGTTCCTGTCTGTGAGAGAGAGAGAGAGATTTATTGATTTCTTATACAAGAGATTTCATTTCAATTTCTAATATACCAATAATAATACAATCATTATAACAGTGGACATACCATATTATACTGATATTATATAAAACTTTCAAAGAAAACTCAAACCTAATTTTGATTTATAAAAATTCTGAAAGTTACCAGGTTTGAATTTTTCTCCATTTTACAAAGGGAGCACAATAATAACAATGAAAATAAGAATGTTAACAGACAACACAAATTGAGCACTTACCATGTCAGGTGCTACTCTAAGGGCTTCACAAGAAATAATCCATTTAATCTCAACAATCCTGTGAGTTAGGCCTTACTTTATCCTTTGTTTTTACAGATAAGGATTAGGGGGATTGGGAGGTGTATGTTAGCTCACAAGACCCATGCATTTGAAGTTGAGACTTTAACATAGGCCTCTGAATCCTAATTTACTATTTTTATTCTGCACAAAGTCATTGAATAGCCTAATTTTTAATCCTTCCTTTCATCATTTATAAGCCACAAGTCATAATTCATATAAGTCTGCCAATTCAATGTCAAATGCCTTAGTTGATCATGCTATTCTCTAAAATTCTTCAATGTCTCACAACTTTTTTAATAACAAAGTTCATATTCCTTTGGTGAAAAAAAAGACATTTCATGTTTTAGATGGTCTCTGTTTACTTTCTATCTCCTCATTTTATCTTTCATTATTTCCTGACACTGAACTTTCACATTACAGAAACACTTAACTACTTATATTTCTATATACACATCTCATGCAGTTTATATGTGGGTCATCTATTTCCTCTACCTTTATCATGGGTAGTTCTCCATCCAGATGCCGCCTCCTCCAGTAAACCTTCCTCTAAACCCCAAGAAAGTCTAAGCACTTCTCTTCTGAACCTCCATACAGATCTTAATATTACCAATGAAGATAATAATTCAAGGATCAGTGAGTGTACCAATCTCTTGCTATTTAATAAATATCAGTAGTGCTGGCAGGGTGATTAGCACACTTCAAGGACTCAATACATATCTGCCACACTCAGCAGTAGCAGCCAAAGAATATCCCAGGATCAGACAAATTCTAATACTCACTCTCTACATCCCACCTCTCTAATTTTCTTTTCTTTCCAAAGTTTGGTTAATACAGAAGTAAAAGTGGTGGTAGTTTCTGCTACCAGGGGGAAGTAAAAAGTTACTTATCAAAGTATCTACTCAGTCTATATTCCATCTCAATCCTAATTTCTAGTCCTAACATATCTGCTTGTATAGTACAACGTATACCTCATACTAAATTTTAAAAACTTACAGACTTCTTCACAATTTGAAATATTCGAATGATGAAATATTTAAGTATCTGGTACTTCTCCAGGAAGATACAAAGGTGTTTCAACTCCAAAGGCTTCTTCAGAGACATGGGCCAGTAATTGTGGCATTTGATAACTCCATCCTCCACATCTCTGGTTATCATGGCAATAACATTAGAATTATTTTCCAAAACCATTTGCCAGAAGTCATTTGTGGTGTTTGGCAGTGGTCCTTGGGTAGCAATATAAAAATTCTCTTCTCCATGATTGATTATTCTAATATAACTAGCATTGATGTAATCCATGCTTTCTCCAAGAGGAACACGTGTTGAATCATCTATTATAGAAAGAGAAACAGCTAGTAGATAAAGGAAAAGTGGAAGATGCAATACACCCAGACTTCATGAAAGCATTTCACACATGTATTTCTTTAACCAATAGAGAAGATGGCCTAGAAGATTCTTCTCAAAAGGGTTGAGTTCATGAGTTTTCTTTCCCCCACAAAGCACACTGGCATGACCTAAGAAATATACAATTAGTGGAGTATTATTTTTTAACTTTTTAATATACAAAGAAGAATGTCCACAGCATCCAGATGCTTTGAGAAATTCCTCTTAGATATGGTAAAGACAGGATTAGACCAAGGAAAACATATACTAGTTTTCAACTGAACACAGCAGAGGAGGAGCCCTCTGAGGCAGTAAATGAATGACATTCTCCTACAAATTTGGGAAGCCTGAAAACCTAGAGCAGCAGGAGCCAAAAAATATGTTAGGTGACTGAAGACAAATTACAGGATTAATGGAATTCCACTGTCTCTCTCACAAAAGGCAGCCAGCTTTTATATCTATCCTCAGTCTTCAACTGGTAAAGTAACATCTAATCAACAGCAAAGGTATTGTGGCAAAAGGATGTTACCACATTTGCTCCAAGTAACATGGGACTTGTCTAACGTGTCCTGTTACAGCAAATATGAAAGAAAAAACCTAGTTGCTTGGCCCATTAATAAAACTTTGCTCTTTCTTCACTTGACATAGACACTTGTGTCGCTTTAATAAAGGGCGGGGGAGGGGGCCACGTGGCTTCTCGACGAGTTGGTCCAGAGAGATGGAGAAAGGGTCCCCGGGTTAGACGATATGGAGTCTCTCTGGATGATGGCGATCCGCGGAGCCAATCTCCCCAGGACCCGAGGTGTAGGTAAAAATCTGCTTCACCCCAGCGAGATGCAGAGATACCCGGAACAAGAAGGGACATAGCCAGGGCAAGGAGAAGCAAAGAACACTGTTTATTCTAGAAACTATAGAAGCTTAAATACACTCTTGGACCAATCAGATCCAAAGGTCACAAACAAAGGGGTGCTCTCTGGCAAGAGCACAGTCTATTAGCATAGAATGGGGAAGGACGGGAGGGAGGGGTGGGAAGGTATGGAGATGCTCCTACATATCCCTCTTTTTACTTTTATTTGAAATGTCAGTGGGGCTTCCTGTGTGGCCCATAAGCAAGCATGTTGGAGGGCTCTGTGATAATCTCCTCATGGGAGAGAATCATTCCACTGGATTTCCCAGACTCCTACATGCTGCATATGATGGGGGGGGGGGCGCTTACAAAGCTGTAATCTGTCTTAGGTTGTACTCCTCTGAGTAACCTACCCGTCATCAATTACAGCTTGTGTGCAAGAGGAGGGGCAGACAAGGCTGCGCCTGGCTTAGGTCGTGCTCCTCTGAGCATCTTACCCGTCATTGGCTGCCAGCCTGTATGCATGTGCCCCAAAATGAGCTCTCTCCCAATAGAAGGGGTGATGGGGTTGGGAGGGGTTGGAAGGGAAGGGGTTAGGGTTAGGATCAGTCGAAGCTGTAAAGCCTTGTGTCTCCAGCGAAGATGAGGTGGATGAGCTCCTCATATGTTCTTGAGAGCTGCAATCCATGTGGCAGGAATTTTCTTGTGTTCCTGTGATTTCTTAACAATATGAACTGAGAGCTTGTTTAATTTGACAAAGAGAAGAACCAGAAGAAGGCTTAGAACCCTGAGCCCAATGATAACCCAATTGGATGGATCTAATAGAGTTGAAGATTTATTCCACACCTTTTGAAAAATAGAAGGGTTAAAAGATAACATTAGTTTTGGTTTAGGAACTCACGGAAGGGACTTCTTACTTTACGTGGGGCAGGTTGTCTTCTCCAGAGAGGCTTGGACGAATATTCCTGGCTGGGATCCAAAGGGGTTTAGACTCTGTGGGGGGGGAGACACAAGCATAGCCTTGCCCTTGTGTGAGCAGAGGGTCTGAGTCTTTCCATTGAAGGATTAAGGGGTCTTTCCATCGCACCAAGGGAAGAGGGGTAGGGAAGGTAAAAGTACCTCAGTGTTGGATTGCTGCATAGAGGCCTTGTTTGTCAAAAGTGAGTTAGTTAAGGGTAAATAAAGCATCCAACAACCTCAGAGAAGGGTCCTTCTCAGTAGAATCAAGTTTTTGAAGCATCTCCTTTAGAGTGCAATTGGTTCTTTCAATGATTGCTTGTCCCTGAGGATTATAGGAAATCCCTTTGGTATGGGAAATTCCCCATGAAGTTAAAAATTCCTTCAATCTGAGGGAGATATCAGCTGGGCCATTGTCTGTTTTGATTGACCATGGGACACCCATGAATAGCATTGCTTGCTTCAGAGCCTTAATTACATGGGTTGCTTTCTCCCCTGTAAGGGCGGTAGTGAATACAAGGGAGGAGTATGTGTCAATTATCACATGTACAAATTTACATTTCCCAAAGGTAGGGATATGAGTGACATCCATTTGCCAGAGGGAATTGGGTATTAACCCATGGGGGTTGACTCCCTGTGGTTGGAGTGGACCCAGTGGTAACAAGGGGCCACAAGAGGAGCATGCATAGATCAGATGTTCTAGTTGAAGGCTTTATATGACCTAAAGCTAGTCGCTTGTGGACAAAGTTCTTTTTTTTTTTTTTTTTTTTGGTA
>CM053404.1:66454605-66491628 GCA_028644305.1 Xerus rutilus | reverse complement strand
TGGGGATTGAACTCAGGGGCACTCAACTACTGAGCCATATCCCCAGCCCTATTTTGTGTTTTATGTAGAGACAGGGTCTCACTGAGTTGCTTAGCACCTCGCCATTGCTGAGGCTGGCTTTGAACTCGCGATTCTCCTGTCTCAGCCTCCCTAAGTGCTGGGATTACAGGCTTGAGCCACCGCGCCCGGCTTGGACAAAGTTCTTTAATGCTGAAAGCTTAGGCTCAAGAATAGGCCATTGTTCCATTTAGGAGGGTGAGGTGTCCAGAGCTTCTGTGAGAGCCAAAATCATTAGGGGTAAGAGATACCATATGATAACTAGTGGTTTAAATATTGAGAAGAAAACATGGAAAGTATTTACATGGATTAGTTCCTTTTATATAAATGCTATAACATGAGAAACACTCAAAATCAAATAGAGTTTTACCACTAAGGTGCACACCCAGTAAAAGAAAACAACAACAAAACATTACAAAAGGTACAGAGAAGGTGTGGCTATAGGAAACCTTAGTGTGAATTGTAGTATATAATTTGGCCCATGTAGAATATAAAATTATTTATTGAAGTCAGATATATAATCTAAAGGTAGACACTTTAAAAACATTAACAGCATTAAACCAGTGCCATTTACTTGTATTTCCATTTTGGTTTTGTTTCAAGAGCTGCTGTTTTGACTCAAGAAAAATCTCTAAGGCCAACATTCTTAAAAGTATTATCCATTCTTGTTAGATTTATATTTAGTCTTTAGGAAGTGATTTAGGTTGGCAATACAGCTCAAATAAGTGAGAGAAATTATTTATCATTCCAATGATAGTTACAGACATAAACATTTTAATGTGCAATTATTTATATCTTTATTTCCTATTGACTGGGAGGCATATAATTTGTTTTCCCCAAATAACCATGTCGTGGGAGGAGTTTGTCCCTGAGGGAGAGGTGTTGCTGCCAGGGGGCTGCAACATTGGGCAGGAGTTGGATCTGTGTCTCCTCCGCCTGTAAAATACCTTTCCCTTAGAGAGTAGGAGGCAGCGAGAGAGAGGCCTTTGAGCCACCTTTATTGCCTTAGGCCTTTCCAGCTGGCTGGGAGCTGGCTGTGGTGCTTTGTGAGTGTGGAAAGTTACCTACCAGCTAGCTGCCGGTCGCCAGCCTGAGAGCGGTCCCCTGTCAGTCCTGCCTGATTGGGTAGAGGGGCCAGAAGGAAGAGAAGGCAGGAAGAGTCCGTCGATTGTGAGAAAAAGGAGGAGAATATGAAGCAGATCCAGAATGAAAGGAAGCATTTTTGTGAAAGCCTGATGGGTTGCACTTTTTACGTTTGAGCAGCGAGTGCTGGCAGCAGAGGACTCCGGCCCACCTGGGAAGGCAGGGGGTGTGGCCTCAGCCGGAGGAGGTGCCTGCACGATTCGCTTAGGGATTGTATCTCTGTAAGCAGAAAAAAAAATTGCGCGGGACAGTTCTATTGCAGTGCTTTTGTTCAGTTTTCCCTGGGAAGGCTTGCAGTAGCAAGGAGTTCTCTGTCGAGACATAGAGAGTTTAAGTGGATAGAGCTGAGCAGGCCGGCAGATGCACAGGCTGCCTAGGGGAGTCTGCGGGACCGTGCAGGGTGTAGCAGGCACAGAGCTGCCTCTGAAGTTAGTGATTAGCCCGTGTAGGTGGGGCTACTGAAGCTGGCGCAAGGCACCATGTTCCTGGTCAGCGGTGCTGGGGATCGCCACTGGAAAGAGAGGCCTGCGTATGCGTGCTGGGGCTGCGGTGGGCAGTAAGCATGCGCACGCGAGCCGCCAGCGGTGGAGCTGCAGTGGGGCTGGCGGCACACGCGGGCTGGGCAGAGCCGTGGCGGGGGCTGGCGGGCATGCACGGGCTAGCTGGAGCCAGAGCCAGAGCCAGAGCCACGGGGCCCCAACTGCCAGCAAGTGCACCGGTCCCCGGCCTGGGCGGGTGGGGACGCGTGCACCGGTGCCTCCCAGCGCAGAGCCACTAAAGGGTGGGCAAGACTAACACTGCTTGGAATTGGGGCGCTGTGGCTGGCAGGCAGAGCCACAGCAAAAGTGATCTGTTTTATTTGTAAAGATCACACGACCAGGAGAAGATGAATTAAGCCACTTGGCAAGGCTTTATTGAAATGCGCGCCCTTGGACCAAATCCCCTGTCCATCAGAGCGTGTCAGGAAAAATGGCGTCAGAGATTCCGTGCATAGAGAATTTCAAGATTACCCGGTCAGGAAGGGGAGGGCTTGGGAACAGGAAGAGAAGGCCAGAGTCCTTCCTGAATGGGTCAGGAAAACTCGCTGATTGACAGGACGCGTGTCCACTAGTGTCACATCTGGCTTGCAGCTCCACTGACCAGTTTCTTTAATTGGGCATCTTAGACCCTGACCAGACCTGACATTATTCTTTTGCCTAGCGATTTGCAGGGGAACTTCGTACCTCAGAGCAGTGCTCTGTGTGCGCAGAAGTTTGGGATTGCTGCAGCTTGCTGTGAGGCAGGGGCTGTGAGCTCCCGGGGTGGGGCCTGTGCTTTGAGAGAAGGCAGGGGTGCTGCAAGGCAGTGTCAATTCCAGAGGTAGAAGGCTTACCCGGCGGTAGCCAGGGCCTCTCTGAGGAGCGGGCAGAGGAAGGCTGGGGAGAAGGCGGGATAGACAGCCTAGATAGAAGGCCTAGATAGACAGCCAAAGTGGAAAGTCTCTCAAAAGTAGGAAGAACACTAGGAGAGATAAGAACAGAAAAATGGCTAGAAGTAGGGCTGATCAGACCCTTTGCAACTATCAGAGAAACCAGGAAGTAGATATTCCCTGAGCTAACTTTATCACACAAAGACAAACACAAAAGACAAAAAACGAGCTAGTGTTACCTTCACCAGCAAGACAAACAGGGGAATCACCACATGAAATCTTACCCACCGAGCGAAGAGGAGTCGAGAAGCCTGTCACGTCACGTTGGGGTCACCATTTGTCGCTTTAATAAAAGGAGGGGGAGGGAGCCATGTGGCTTCTCGAAGAGTTGGAGTCCAAGAGAGACAGAGAAAGAAGGGGTCCCCGGGTTAGACAATATGGAGTCTCTCTGGATGGTGGTGATCCACGGAGCCAATCTCCCCAGGACCCAGGGTGTAGGTAAAAATGTGCTTCGCCCCAGAAAGATAGAGATACCCGGGACAAGAAGGGACACAGCCAGGTGAGGAAGAGCAGAGAACACCATTTATTCTAGAAACTATAGAAGCTTAAATACACTCTTGGACCAATCAGATCCAAAGGTCATAAACAAAGGGGTGCTCTCTGGCAAGAGCACAGTCTATTAGCATAGAATGGGGAAGGATGGAAGGGAGGGGGTGAAAGGTATGGAGATGCTCCTACAACTTGGAGTTCTGGTTCCACCACTGCTCCAGCACAGAGAATAGAAGTATACACAGCACCAAAGCCCCTTCCTTACATGCAGGGCTCTCACCAATCACCTCAGAACCATGTGGACTATTCATGTAGCAAATATTGCAATGACAACAATAATTGAACAGGGACTTCACATGATTGCTGACATAAATATTCTCAAATTGCAACACAGAATCCTTCTCTTATAAGTATGTATAAATAGGAAAAACAATTGCTAGATAGACAGTATTTTAAAAAAAGAGATCATTCTAAGAAATCACTATAAATAATCTCCCTTCTCAAAAAGGAGAAAATGTTCTACCTTAAAAGCTACTATTTTTAAATTAAATTCAAGAGTACATTATCTTATTAAAGGATAAAATACATCTGTTTAATGACAAATGTTACATTGTATCATATAGCAGGTAACATTTTGTGAAATATTTTATCATAGTGTATATCTGTGTATGTATGCATGATGCATATGTAATGAGAAGTCTAGCAAGTATTCATCAAAATACTTGTAGTTATCTTATCATCTAAATAGAGAGTATGAATTCATAGTAGAAATGTATTTTTTTTAATTTTGAAAAGGGAGATTAAATGTGTGAAAATTAAACAATCTAAAATATTAAAAGATTGCTTTTAGATAAAAATCATGAAAACTCAAGCTTAAAAAGTAGGTTTGAAGAGCAAACAAATTAAGAAATTTAGAAAATTTGCTTGAAGAGTGTTTTTAGAAAAAAGTGATAAAGAAGACAGTAATGACTAATATGCTAAAAGGACATCAAGCACACAAAGGGAATATATAGAAGAAATTTCATAAACAAAATTTTATAAGACACAGTGGGAAATAACCCAACTCATCATAAAAAAGCCCCCTAAATAAATATAGTACAAATATACTGAGCAGGTCTGAGTAGGAAGGTATGCTGTACATATCACCTTATAAATTTCAAACAATCCTTTGAGGAAGAGCTTTTATCACTCTTGATTTTCAGATAAGGAACCTACACTAAGTAGTTTGTTCCATGTTGTGCAGCAATTCTACTAGAGTCCATGGTCTCAAAATAATTCCATTCTTTTCTGACACTCCAGGAAAACTCAAGTATACAGAAAGAAAGGCCTCACTAAGTGTCAGGCAACATTAAAGAAGACAGTTGCTAAGATTCTACGTCAGCAAAGTGTAAGACCACAGGGACAGGAAACAAAAACTGTGCTAGTGGATGGATCACTAGGGATAATGGAAAGTGGTGCCACTCCTGTGTCCATTCCTTGATTCCTGAATACTAGTTATGAGAGAAACAGCACCATGCTGATCTGGGGCATATTCAGCTTCCTGGGGAATATAGCCCTATTCCAACAAGGTACTGCCATAAATCTAGCCCTGTGATTGAGTCTTCAAAAAGCCAACATTCTGTCAAGCCAGCTGCTTCAGGATGGTGGGGGATATAACACTAGTGAATCTCATGAGCATGATCCCACCTCTACAAACCATTTACCACAAAGTATGTTTCCTAACCAGAAGCAATCTGTGTGGAATACCACATAAGACATTCTGTAGGTCCATTGATAGTAAATTTGCAAGAAGCATTGTGTGCAGAAAAGACAAATATATATCCAGAGTAATTTTCTATTTTAATAAGAAAAAAGTACTGTTTCCTCCATGATAGAAGCAGCCCACAGTAATCAACCTGCCACCAGGCAGATGGCTGATCACCCCAGGGAATGGTGCCATATTGGAGACTCAGTGTTGGTCTCTGATGCTGGCAGACTGGGCACTCAGTAGTGGCTGTAGCCAGGTTGACCTTAGAGAATGGAACTACACATTGCTGAGTGCATATATAACCTCCATCCCTGCTGACAAGGCTGCTTTGTTTATGAGTCTACTGTCCAATGACAGAGTGGCTGGGCAAACAGTCCAACTACGGATACCCACATAACAGTTCATTTTATTCAGTTGATTATTAAAGTTCTCCTCAGCTGAGGTCACTGTTGCATTCACAGAAGACAAATATCTGTGTTTTTTGCTCAGAGAGGTTTTTCCGCATACTTTTTCCCAGACCTTCTTGTCACCAATTTTCTAATCATGTTCCTTCAAATTCCCTGATCATCTAGGTAAGGTATTAGCCATACCCTATGAATAATTACAAACTTATACTTCTGGCCATTTCTCTGAAATAAATAACAAATTATAATGCTCAAAGATCCGCCCACTGGGAGTATTTCCCTTCACCATTATCCTTCAGAGATTTTGCAAAACAGGAGCTGTGGTGCTTCAGTTTTCTACATCTGGTGGTGCCTCCATATCACACAGGACCATCTGAAAATCAGTGTATGTCTTCACTTCCTCTCTCAACTGATCATAGAGAACTCTCCCTGAGGCCATAGGTGTGCCCTGGCAGAGAGAAAACAGTGTAGCGGAAATAGGGACAAAAGGTATTTGGGGGGCTTCTTCGCCTAACTTAGTTCCTTGGGCCTTTCAGGGCCTATGTGAACCAAATCTCACATTTACCATTTTAATTTAATGGTTAAGTGCTATGGTGTATGTGACCAACTTTATAGCTTAGTAACTCATGGTTAAGCAATCCTCACTTAGTTGGGAACTTAGTTCTTCTCTACTAAGCAGTCCCTACAAAGACCCAATATCAGGCTGTATATATAGATAGTTAATAATATGGGCCCATCCTTGAGTGTGAGTTAGCAGAGGAGAGCTCGTTAGTGAGGAATTGGAAAAACTTTGAGGAAGCACCCTCAAAGTTATTTTTCGGGGCCATCTGGTGCACTAGTGAGTTCTTGGTGCCTCAAAACTTTCAGCCTTTGATCCTGTGAGTTTTGCAACCTGGCCAGTTCCCACTTCACAGAGATTTTACAGCCTAAGGCCAGCTGCATAATGCTGGACTGCATGTTGGGAAGGGTTGCTGTGTCTTTTTTAAGTCCTCCAAAGGAGAGAGAGCCAAGAGAAGGTATCCAACTGGAGGAGAGGGAATCTGATGCTTTGAGTGTAGAAGAAGGAATTTGACTTGTGGGGAAGATAGCTGACCTTCGCCTATGTTTTGTTACTCTACCCTCGGTGTTGCTCTTTTTACACAAGGATAGGTGTTGAAGGTGAAGGTTTTGCTGTGAGTAAAGAAGAAGGATCTCGACTCTTACCCGTGTTTACCCCATTCTTGGTGTTACTTGTTTTACCCAAGGCTGAGTGTTGAAGGTGTTGCTGATGCTTTTATTATCTGGTGCTGATTGGTGAGTGTTTATTGGGCTGGAGTCGCTCTTCTTTCTTTCTCTCTATATTATTGATTCATTATATACAATATTCAATATTGCAAAGTATAACTGTTGCTTGCTTTGTTATATTGTCTCATATTAAAGCTTATAAAACCCATCCTATTGTGAGGGTGGTGATTCACCCCATGAATCTGCCTAGATAAATTAGTCTGAGCTCAGCAATTCTTGGTCATAGATCCAGACCAAGACACAGGCTTAAAGCTGTTTTTCAAAAGAAGAGTAGTTACCCACAAAGGATGGCAGGACTTTTCTCCAAACTTCTAAGGACCTGCGCTATGACAGAACTATAGAGGTCTATTAAAGGATCTGGATACATTGCTACCTGACACTGACACTTTAGGCATGATAATCTGCTGGGTCCTATGCAGAGCAGCTTGCACAGCATCCTAGACCTGCTCAGCAGAGCTTTCTCTTGTTCTGGTACCCCCTCAAAACTAGCTATTTTCTATTCACTTAAATGGGCCAGAAAAGCACATCCAAATGAGTGAGATGTTGCTTCTAAAAGTCAGAGGCCCACTAGGAATTGTGCCTCCCTTTTCATTGTAGAAGCCAGATATAGCACCAATACAATCATTATATTCATCAATATATATTCATTATATTCAATATATATATTCATTATATTCACCAATACAATTATTCACCTAAGAAGGGATTATCTCAGCATGTTCTACACAACTGGACTCCTAGAAACTTCACTGAGGCATAAGATACTTGAATTTTAGTTGAATTTACTTCCTACCCTCTGACAAATGTGTTTTGATTAAATCTAGAGTATTTGCTACTTTGTGCTCAGCATGACATCAATGTAATGGACTACTATATCTAGTCCATTCTATCTAGTGTAGAAGGAAAGAGATTGAGATCCCCATGAACTAAATTATGACACAGGAATAAAGAACTGATATACCCCTGAGGTAAGATGGTAAATGTGAATTGCTGACTTTTCTAGCTGAAAGCAAACTATTTCTGATGATCTTTACTAACAGGTACGCAGATAAGGCCACTTGCCAGATCAATAGCTACATACTGGATATGAGAGGATCTGCCAGTTTTCTAAAGCAATGAGACTACAACTGGTATGGCAGCTGCAACTGGAGTCACCATCTGAGCAGACTTACAATAACCCATTATCATTCTCTAAAATGCATCTGTTTTCAGTACAGGCCTAATGGGTGGCTTAAATTGTGATGTGGTAGAAATCACCACCACTTTATCCTTCAGGTCCTTAATGACAACACTAATATCTATAATCTTTCTAGGAATGCACTATTGTTTTGATTTACTCTTTCCCTATAGAAGTCTTTTCCACTATAATAGCCTTCACTCCACATGTCAGAGAACAAATATTTGGATCCTACCAGTCACCAAGTATATATTATATATTCCAGAAATCATGAAATAACCAGAAAATGAATTCAAAGACATACTGGATACACTGTGAAATGAACCTGAACTGAAATATCATTGAACATGGATCTCCAAAATACCCTATTGTTACTGATAGATCACAGTGATGTTTTAAATCTCCCAGAATTAGTGTCAGTTCAGTAGTCTCCAAAAGGTCTAATAATTTCCTTTTTCCCAATGCACAGTCACCTTGGTAAAAGGTTATATGTCCCTTTGGGGAGTTGGAAGAAAAATTAACAGTATAAAATTTTGGCAACATACTGGGATCTCTCCTTACAGGCCTATCCTGGCCTCCCATTCTTGAAATGAGTCCTGGCTCAAGTCTGGGAAATGATTAAGGGTCTATAATTCTGTCTGGAATCCAATTACACCCACTGTATTTAGGTTTCCCAACGCAGTGGCAGCATTTTCTACTGTAATTTCTGACCCACAAAGAAGAGCAATAGCAGAGTTTGCCTTACAAATACATTTCTCACAGTAATGAGAAAGCTATGTCCTCTAGGCCCTCCTAGATTAGATGAAGCATGTTTTCCATGATAAATTTACTCTAACATTCCTATCTCTCTGAGCCTTTGGATACCTTCCTCCATAATACATTAAGGATGTACAGGTATTTAGAACTCAAAGTAGACCACCAACCAAATAAACTGTTAGAATCCTTTCTAACTCTTTAAACTACTACAACACTAAATTTATAATCTCTTCTTAGTGGATTCAGATAATAAATTAAGCCAGACTCAACTTTATGTCCCTTCCACCATTGTCCACACCCTCAATCTCTATTCCCACAAATATTCCCCTAATTTCTGTCTGTATAAATTGGAAAAATTACATAGCTCCTTTGGAGTGTAGCATACCTCCTTATGAGCCACATTTTTCACATTATCTTTCAAGGTCTGTTGGTACTAGTAATAGTATAGTATAGTGTAGTTATAGGTCTAAAAACACTGAGAGGTGGTTGTCTGGAGTCCTGAGAATCAATTTTATCTTGCAAGGCTACAAGCTTATGGGAGGTAATAAAAATTTCCTCAGGCAAAGTAGGGTTAATCTCCTCAGACTGGTGGTAGAAAGGGTGCTTCTACTGACAAAGACAACTCATTAGAGTCAAAGGGCTTGATGTGCCCAGCTTCATCAGGATCTTCTCATAAGTCTCCAATCCAATTTTCAGGATCCCATTCCTTCTCAGTCAGTGCCTTCACTTTAACAGCATACACCCTGCAAGGTTGGGAATTCAATTTGCATTGTAATTCAGCTATCTGCAAGAGAAGATGCTGAGTTTGGTTTTCAGCAATCTCAGCTTTGTGATTAGAGGACATAAAGGGCTTCTTTGAGACCAGAAAGAGAAATCTGCAGATTATTTGTGTGCAATTTGAGCTGGAAAAGGAATTCCAGAGATCATCCTTTTCTTTCCTCACTTTGTACAATACAGTTAGGAAAAACTAGCCAATCTCATTCTACTCATTAGTTTGACAAAAAGTTCTAAGGTATCAAACAGTCACTCAGAACCTTGACTCTTACAAATAAATATTTGAATAGGAGTAACCAATGGTGATATTTTATGTATTTATTGCCATATTATACCATGGATTATCAGAATTCTATTTACTATTATGGAAGTCAATAATGCCTTTAAATATCAGATTAGAGAACCAATCCATATGAAACTAATGCTTAAGATTCTGTTCTGCTAGAACCATTCTTAGTATGAAACTCTATATTAGAAATGGTTCTCCAGAGAAACAGAATCAACAAGCTGTGTATATATACAGCAAGAGAGATTTGTTTCAAGGAACTGGATTATGTGATTGATAGGGCTGCAAAGTCCAAAATCTAGAGGGAAGGCCAGTAGGCTGGAGATCAGGGAAAAGTTGATGTAGTCTTTGGATGCAGTCTTGCATCCAAAGGCCATCTAAAGGGAGAATTACTTCTTGCTCAGTGGACTTTGGTTCTGTTTTTTCCCCTCTCAATGCCTTCAACTGATTGGATGAGGATCACATTGTAGAGAATAATCCACTTTACTCAAGTCTACTGATCTAATAATCATACCTTTAAAAAATACCTTCAAAGCTACATCTAGGCTAGTATTTGACCAAATTATTTGGGTACCATGCCTAGCCAAATTGACACATAAAATTAACTATTAGACAAGCTAAAATTTTAGTAGATAAAAGAGGAAAGTCTTTTTTGAAATTAAATTAATTCCCTATAATACAAGTGAAAGAAAAAAAACAAGAAAAAAGAAAGCACATATAAAAAACTACAGAGGCAAAAGTAAAAATAATGAGAAAAAAAGATAAAAACCTTACAAGACAGAACCAAGAGACCAACCCTACAAATCATAAGAGCTCCAGAAAAGGGACATGGAGGAAGAACCATTACTAACAAAAGCAAAGTTTCTTACAGCTAAAGAAAGAACTACTAAAAGGTTCTCTGGCAGCATTACTGAATTCCAAGGGGAAAAAATTAAGATTTCAGAATGAAAGAAATTATTTCTTATGAAGAAAAAGAGTTATATGACCAGCATATTTCTCATCTAAAACCCAGGAAGCTAGGGGACAGTGAAGAAAACTGAGAGAAAAGAACTGAAGTCCCAGAATCCTAAAATTAACATTCATTTATAAGGATAAGAGACAATAGTTCTGCAGATAAGCATAGTTTGAGATTACTTATACCCAACTACTTTTACCTACCTCTAACCAAACTACTAATTAATAAGAATGTAGAGCTTAAATTAAGAAGGAAATAAAATGAAATAATAGCAACAAGCCTGGCAAAATATCTATATAAAAAGTGACTGCAAATCTATCATTTTAGTGCTAAAAATTATTTTCTGAAATAGGAAATTTATTGTTCAGGAAAACCTATGAATGATCTGGAAAAAGAAATATGATAAATACTAGGATAGAGTGGTCATTAAGCTTTGGTTTGAATCCCAGCTCTGTTCTATTTGCAATATGACAATCGAAAATTTACTTAATCTTTTTTATCCTTTTTGTAAAACAAGGATACCAGTAGTAGCAACATCATAGGATCATTAAGAGGATTAAATGTTACTATGTATGATAGACAGATCATACTGTATAATATAATAGAAAATAGCAGGAATTGTATTACTACCATTGCTATACTATTACTATTACTATTATTAGTGATAATAATAGTAATATTATTATCATTATTTATAATAAATAATATTATTTCTATTACTAGAAATAGAAACAAATGCACAGTGACCACATAAAAGTATAAATGTTAATCTCTGTCTTAAAGAGTTAATGCTTTTCCACCTATCTACACTATAACAGGATACTGTACAAAATATTTATAGAAGTATAATACACTTTTTGCACTCAGTTCCAAACCAACTTTTTTTTTAATATCTTTATTTTATTTTTATTTTTATGTGGTGCTGAGGATCGAAACCAGTGCCTCACGCATGCGAGGCAAGCGCTCTACCACTGAGCCACAATCCCAGCCCCTCAAACCAACTTTTTAAGTTTACTGAGGTATAATTGTCATATATGTACACTCACGAACATATCACAATACAGGTTACTAAGCATTTCCATCACTACAAAAAAATATTCTCATACCTTTTTGTAATCTATCCTCCTTACTCCAATCCTGCCACAAGGCAACCACTCATATATTTTATGTCAATGCAGATTAGCTAAAACTTTATATATGTTGAAGAAACAGTGCTATAAGTGTTGTAAATATGGTACCACAAAATGCCCAAATGGGTGCCTTAAATAAGACAAATTTATTTTCATAGTTCTGGATGCTAAAAGTCTAAGATCAAGTTGGCAGCAGGTTTAACTTCTTCTGAGGTCTCTCTCTGTGGCTGGCAGATAGCTACTTTCTTTCTGTACCCTCACATGGTCTTTTCTCAGTGCTTTTGCATTCCTAGTATCTCTTGTGTGCTTAATTGTCCTTTTCTTATATGTACACTAGATAAATCAGATAAGGGCATTTACTAAGAGTCTTGTTTTATCTTAATTACCACTTTAAAAGTAAAACTTTTATGCCCTATTGTGAAAAACTTTGCAAAATTCAATGAAGCTATAATTTTTTTAGGTTTTCTTCCATTAGTTTTATGGCTTTTACTCTTGTATTTAGGTCTACAATCCATTTTGAGTAAATTTTTACAGAAGATTTAAGGTAAGGATCAAAGTTAATTTTTAGTATAAAAACAATTATTCAAACCATTTGAATAATTGCAATTATTCAAACCATTTGTTGAAAGATTATTCTTTCCTCATTTTCTTGCATCAGTAAATTCAAATATTATCATCTTCCCTGCCCTGCCTTCCTCACATTGTAGAGAACACTCATAGAAATCTAAGTCATCACAATTATTGGTTGAGTAGATTCTGATCCAGAGACAAGTAACAAAAAAAAAATGTATTATGCTAAAAGTCAGAGACCAGACATACAGGGTAGCTAACTCCCTTATTAGCTTTTAAAATGCTTTGTAAGTTATAAAGTGCTAAAGAAATGTAAGATACTGTCTTTCTGTAGTTCTGAAAATATCTGAGCTATATAACAAAGGCCTCTCTTGATTTGATAATACAGAGCCATAAGTATGACTGTGCAAACTCAACCTGCACAAAAATACTTTAATATTTAATATGTAATAATTAGTAGAAAAACCTAGGATTGTTTCATAGCCCTAAAATTTTTGTCAAAGCACTTAAAGCTCCTTTATTTCTGGCTATAAACATAGATATAAGTAAAAAGTAGTAACACTAATATTTATCTCAAACACTGTAACCTAAAACTTTAGAATTAAAGCATTTAATTTGTTAACTTATCAGTGAATAGTTTGAACAGTATTTGCATTTTCCTTTTATCATGTAACTTACAGAATAAGCATTTTTTTCTATGTCTTGGTTGTCATACTCTCTTCTAAATTTGCATCAGTTTCCATCATTTTACATTTTGTACTTTCATTTTTGTGAAAAAGCTGCAACATCTCTTTAATGTAAAGTTTTTGTTGGCATTGCTTTCCCTGCATGGCTTTCACCCTCTTCATAACATTAATAAGTCCTTTAAAAAGTTCCTATGACTGTGCATCTTGTAGGGTGGCAGTGTCACATGTTCCTGGTTAGCTATTTCTTTTATAACTCCATTTATGTCCAATATGAATTCCATCCCCAATATTTTCATTTTTTATGCCTTTGCTATCATTTCATCTTTTTCAGTCAATTAACTTTTGTTGACACAATTTTATAAAATGTCATTTGGGTTTATCCCTGAAAGACAAGGAAGTAACACAACTATATGCTTTGCTATCTATGCATAAACTGAATAACAGGCACACAGTGACCAATCAGCAATAGATTTTGAAAGAAGGGACATGATTAGTCTCTGGTCACAATGCATATCTGTTATTTGAATAATGATTTGTAGACTAAGGAGCTAGTTATTTTATGCAACTAATCAGTTAATATATCATAATAACTAAAGCAGGATGACTCTTCTTTAATTAAATACAGTAACCAATATATTTGTGCATATTGTGCCACACAAAGTGAAGACTTTGTGTTGAGGGCAAATAAATTATTTCTTCGACTTTCTTTTCTTTTCTTTTCTTTTAATTTTTATTTTTATTTGTGGTACTAGGAATTAAACCCAAGGCACTTTACTACTGAGCTACATTCCCAGACCTTTTTATTTTTTATTTTGAGACAGGGCCTTGCTAACCTGCTGAGGGTCTCACTACGTGGTTGAGTTGGCCTTGAAGCTGCAATCCTACTGCCTCAGCCTCCTGAGTTGCTTACAGGCATGTGTGTCACCACACCTGACTCTGGCTTTCTTGATGGAGTCTTCAGGAATTTCTAAAAATTCAAAAAATGTATGAAGAAATAAAAAATCTTTTTATGATTTCAGCTGAGTAGGCAGATTTTCAGAATACATTATTTTGTGTTATAAAGTAGATAAATTAGTGACCCTTAAAACAGAATTTAGTTGGAAGTTTTTCTTGATTTCCCTTAGTTTTAATAAATTAACTTCACTTTTTTGTATCTTTGCATCTCTTTACTTTTCATTGTTTGTATCCAGAATAGAGTTCAAGCCAGATTAAATGTTATATTTATCTAATATCCTAAAATGAGCTTCTTATAATTATGAGAGGGATATTTCAAAGGACTTTTTACTTTAAATCATCTTTAAGGCTAATTGCACATGTAGAAATAGAAATTACATAATTGAAAAAAGACCTTTTGCTTCTCAGAAGAGTACCAAATTGTTGGCATTACCTATTAAAATGTCTAATAAATTTAATTTAATTCTCAGGTTCATTACCTTAATTTTAGAAATACTCATCAGTGCACTTTTTCACACTCTCCCATGGAACATAGCAGAATAAATTATTTTAACTATCTTGGGAAGGTCCTCTTGGTTTTTATAATCATAAATCTATTTTATTCTGAATGAATCAAATAAAAATGAAGTTATCAAATTATGGTTGTCACTGTGTTCTGCTCTAATTTTTTTGGCAACTACTTCAAGTCTAATGGGCAAAACACACACACACACAAAAATAATGAAAGTCTAGTTTGGTAACTAGAGGAGGATGGTCACAAGATACTTAGAAACTTGGAAAAATACAAAACTTAGCTTTGAGGAAAACCAAAAAGGGCAAGAAGAAGAGACCATGAAAGATAGAAGGAATTACTACAGCAAAGAAGGGAGGATGGATGGTTCTTGTATGAACCACTGGTACAAAGACATGGAGGCAAGAAAAAGAGAATGATAAATTTCAGAAACCAAAAGAAGTTCTGAAGAATTGCAGAGGATAGAGAGGCAATGAGAGGTAAAATTATTGTGCCATGCAAAAGAACATTACCATGATAGTGACAAAGAGCCAAGAAAAAGCTTTAAGAGGGAGCAGCATGCTCTGATTGGCATTGTAGAAAAATCTTCATTAGCTGCCGTGCATGTATGGGAAAGGGAGGCAGTAAAACAGCAGAGAGATGAAATGGGCTCAATCTAAATTGCCAGTAGTGGGAATCAAGAGATAGAGGCAGATTATTAAGATCTTAAGGAAGTAAAATCCAAGGAATTTGTAATAATTTTTTGGATACTACAGGTGACTCGAGTTTTCTGGCTTGAACAAACAGATGTTTTAGTCCGATTTTTCACTTCTGTGACCAAAAGATCTGACAAGAACAATTTTAGAGGAAAAAAAAATAGAGCATACAGTTTCAGCAGTCTTAGTCCATAGATAGCCAACTCCATTGTTTGAGGCCCAAGATGAGGCAGATCATCATGGCAGAAGAGTGTGGTGGAGGAAAGTGGCTCAGGATATGGCACCAAGAAGCAGAGAGAGGGAGCTCTCCTCACCAGGACAGAATATAAACCCAAAGGCACTCCCCCAATGACACACTTCCTCCAGCCACATCCTACCTACCTACAATTACCACCCGTCAACACACGAATTAGGTTAAGGCTCTCATAACCTGATCATTTCACCTATAAACTTTCTTGCATTGTCTCACACATGAGCTACTGGGGGACACCTCATATCTCAACCATAACCATCCACCCCTGGCCCCTAAAATCTCAGGTTTATCTCACAATGCAAAATACATTTAATTCATTTCCATAGTTTTAACAGTTCCTGGATTGCCCAAATATCTACATACAAAGTCTGTTCTGAGACTCAAGGCAAACTCTCAGTTGTGAGCCTCTTTTAAAATCAAAAGCAAGTTACACATATCCGACACATAAAAGCACAAAGTGAACATTTCCATTCCAAAAGGAAGCAAAAGGACCACAACAAAAAAGGGATGGGACCAAAGCAAGATTGAAATCCAACTGGATAAACAAGTCTTGTACTTCCATGTCTAGTACCTGGAGTATATGGCATCATGATATTTTCTCCAAAGGGCTTGTGTAGCTCTACTGTAATGCCCAGACTCACGAGACCACCAGAGACCACCAGGAATCTGATTCCGATGTAATCACAAAAGGGTCTTTTGTTACAAGCTCGAGCAGGGACCGCACAGCTTCCTGACACAGCGGGTAGGGAGATGCGGCCCCAAGTCTAGGGGAACAGGGATTTTTATGGGTTTCAACCGCAAGCATGGGAGCACATGCCTTGGTGTTACAGGATTGGGTAAGGGAAAGCACACGCAGGAGAAGAGCAGTCTTGTCATTCTAGGATTGGGTACAGGTGAGTATGATCAGCATGAGGTCAGTTGACCTTTAGGCTGATAGGTCTGGCTGAAGTGGGCCCGATATCTAGTTTCCTGATTGGTTGGACCAAATTGCTAAACAACTTACTGGTGCCTGAGCAGGATGCCATTAAGGGTTTGCAACTTTTCAGGAACTGGGTGGGGGCTGCTGATTTGGGGACAAAGGTCAACAATCTCAAGATGGCATTGGTCCTGTCCTCTCACTACCCCTGTGGCCTTGCTGGTTGCAGCCCATATGGCTTTTCTGTTGGCTTGTCTATGCTCAATAATTGCAGCTTTCCTTGTCAAAAGGTCTACAGTACTGGCATGTCTTAATCTTGGGGGTCTCCAACACAGCTTTGGCTTTCTTCTCACTGTAAGGTTAAAAAACAGCCCTTTTGTACTTATTTTTAGCATCCCTTCCCTAAAAGCCTAAAGCAGCCCCTGCCCCAGGCACTTCCTCTCCCGAATCTTCCACCAGGGAGAACAAAGCCTGGCCGCTCAGGTTAACACATCAAAGAAGACCTCCGCCACTTATCTGCCACGCCAGTTTTAAAGTGACCAATCCATAGCTTGCCACGTGTTTTGTAGTGGGCCCTATATATTCCCTGTCCCACGTCCCCTCTGCCCTTTTCCTTTTTTCCCCCTTCCTCCTCCTGGGTGCCCATCCCCTGAATAAAAGATCTCCTGGCTGCATGAGGTGTCATGTATGGCTGGCCGATACCCTAACATTTGGTGTCAGTGACTCGGATGAGGGATGCTCTCTCCTGAGACCACTCATCCTGAACCGCTGACCGCCCCTCACAGCCTTTACTCATTCTTTCGATCGCCACCTCTCCACGCCCACCACAAACTTCATTCGGTGAGTTTCCCTCTCAAGGAGATTGCAACTTTGCAGGCAGAGCCTCAGAGGTAACCAGCCATGACCGTCCGGTGGCCCTCTGACTGTCTCAAAAGGAAGATTACACTCCACCATGACTTTCATGGTTATGGTGGAATTCCAAAATCTCCACCCCACTTTCTTAGATTCTCCATCCCTCAGACTCCCCATTACCCTTCTCTCTCTCCCTCCTTTCCATTTAGCTCAAATTCTGCCAGCTGGAAGTAACCTGATTCCTCCCTGTTTACCTCTGTCTGCCCCGGATCAAATTTTCCGACTCCTCCAGGAGGGGTCTCCGAAAATCCTGGTTGATCCAGCCCCGCCTCTCTGGGAGAGGTTAGACCCAGGAGGACTCGGGTGACGACCTGTCTCCCCTGTTTTGGTCTTATCCTTGTCTGTTCACAACTTTATAGGGATGCCTCAAAAGTTGTGCTAAACAGATCCAGGTAACAGGATGGGATCAAACTCTTTCCTCCCGGCAGACTCCCCATTGCATTGCCACTCTTACTCTTCTTCCCGATATTAAACCAAAGAAACTTATAAAACTTTACATTCAGGATTGGCCCACCTACCAATTGGATAACTCTTACTATTGGCCACCTACAGGTTCCTTAGATCCCAGTCTCCTTAGAGACCTACATAACTATTGCAGGTGATCGAAAAAATGGGCGGAGATCCCTTTTATTCAAGCCTTCTCCCTTCTCCGAGCCAACCCCTCCCTCTGCACTCTCTGTAAGCCTCACCATGTCCTCCTAACTTACAAACCAAATTCATCCAAGTTTCTGTCGACTCCAAAATTTGACCCAGCAGACGAACCTCCCCCATGCCATCACAGCCACCCATCCCTTCAATCTCCTGACACTCCACTTCGCACCCCAGAGCCTATCCCTCCCACACCGACATCGCAGCCACCCACCTCCACTCTTAGCCCCTCCCATCGCTTTCTTCCCTGGATACAACGGACTCCAATCGCAAGTTTCTCACCTCCCCTCCACCTCCAGCTTCTCCTTCCCCTTACAAGCTGTCTTCTAAAACATCTCGACAAACTTTAGCCCCTTTTTCTTAAATAAAGTACACAACACAATATCCCAGCCCACAACAATTAAGCCCAAATATTCCCTTGTGACACCCCCTGGGCTGTCTCTCTGCCAATTTTAAAGCTCACTATTCCCACACCGGACTCAAACTCACAGTGGCCCAGGCCTCCATTTTTCAGATCTGCCATGTGGCAGCCCCTCCCCCCAGGCTTACTTAGCTCAAGGAAAAAAAAGTGGAAAGGAAGTTACTTTACATCTACCTCAGCTCCCTCACCCATTTCTTCTTTCTCTCTTCTCTCTTGTTGCTTTACCGAAACAACAGCTGTCATTTTCTCTTTCTAGGACTCTTCACTCTTACATTTTTAAACTTCTAACTTTAACTCTGTGCACTAAAATTAAAACTTCTGATCAGGTGTATCTTATCCAACTATAAAAAAATTTTTTACACTCTACTGAGACATGGTATACCTACCTTGTTCAAGAGGCCTTCTGCATGCTGTCTGTTTTTATGTATTGCCTGTCTTCGTCTACATGTGTGTATGTAAACCCAATATATAGAGCACTCATAAACTAAAATTAAATATGGATCCAAATACCTTTAATTCATGTGATTTAAAAGGTTCAATTTAAATTGGGTAAACAGATAAAGATAAAGACGTCTTTAAAATTACTCAACTCACAAGTCTTTCTAGGTGATCAAAGGACTAATAACATGTTAATGTCTATAAAATGTCTAATATATCTCATTGTCAAAAATTTCTTCAAGGGAAAAATGTTACTGTTAAATATGCTTGTCTAATATCTTGGCTTTTTATAATGAAAATAAGCAAATCAGATATGATATTGAGTACTCAAATGTGTCTATTAGATAAAATGTTAACTGTTAAATCCGATACCAAATACTTTTAATTCCTTTAAATTTCATAGGGTAACATTTTTGATGTTCTCATAAATGGTAAATTTTAACAAGGGGATATAAAATTGCTTTGTCATCATTAGAAACAAAATTACTTAATTTAAAGCCCAACAGGTATAATTCTATATACTTAAACATTGTGTTTTCATAAATGGTAAATGAATGTAATTCTCTAACCCAGCCTAATTCTATCTTAAGATTGAAAGCCAATTGGACAAGAGGTCATAAAGGTTTATCTTTGTTTTACTTGCCTGGACTGTGTTTGGCTTTGATTAGGTAATTATGCTTCTTAAAATCTAAGCAGCGCCCTTAATGCTGAAACCTGAGTTTGCCCCTTATCTAGAATGCTAAGATATGTAAATCATTGGTTTGCCATCTGCCTCTGTATTACCCTGTCAGTTGCAAATTCCTAAGATACTTACCTTCAAAATTCTCTTTTACAGAAACTTCCCTGCTCCTGCCCTGGAGCTGCTGCCCTCACTGTTTAAAGGAGACAGCCACCACGTGGCTAAATATAAGCTTACTTAATTTAAATTTCAAGATTAAAGTCAATTGTCCTTTCATTTCAACACAAAAGCTTATAAATTCTCTACTGTTTCATTTAAAGTACTATAAATAACATAAAGTATTTCTTATCATTAAAATGGAGTAATTTGCCTAACTTCAGAAATTTACAAGGATTGCTTTGGGAATGAAAGTCTAAGTGAAGGGTAAATTTCAAAGGTTTATGTTTATGACTAATTTAACTATAATTAATACAAGCTTATTCAATTGAAACTCTAATGTACTGATATAAAGCAAAATCCAAAACAGTGTTCTGCTCTTAATAAGATACCTTTCTTACATTTGTCGGGTTTTTAAGAAAACTAACTTTCTAAAATTAAGGTTTATGTAACTATAGTTAAACAACATCAATGCAATTATGGTGCTACCAGTCCTATTTTTATATTAAATGTGTTCATGTCTTCCAGGTATACAAGTCGTTAAAATAGAAAGTTTAAAAGTATATTATATCAAGCTGATGTTCTCCAAACTAAAGTTGTATAGTAATTTTAGACTTATAAGGATAGCAAATTTTATTGAGGGTTTATTTCTCTAACTAAACCTCTTATCCATAAGATAGAGTTTTCTGTTACCTTTTACATTGGAGTAAAACTTAAATGTTTCTTTAAGTAAATGAGAGCCTAATCTAATTAAAGTCTAATATTGTAAGACATGATCTTTACTACTTTTCCACACCAAAAGGTTAAAAGCCCTCTCCGCCTTTCTTAATTCATGTTTTAAATGTAATATCATATTATGTTAACTAGCATTCATGTGAAGTCAAAAAACAATGTATGTAAACTTTATAAAATGATATTTGGGAAACAAAGATCAACTTCAGAACTAAGACACTTTAAGATTTTTACAAAGAGCCCTGCCTTACCTGACATAAAGTTCTGTCTCCCAGCTTATTACAATGGCTTCAAAGTGGGCCACACTCTAGTTCATTTAAAGTTATGTTCAAAGGATTGTGTTGTAAAGATTACTAGGATTTCAACCAGAAAATATAATATATAAATCACTCAAATTTTAAAATAGCTATTACACAAACTAAACTTATTAATTTTATTTTATATTTTCCTTAAACTCTATGGCTATTGCCTGTTAGCATTTTACAGAGGTACTAATTTGAGAACAACCAATCCAGATTATTTTAAGATAAATCAGCCACCACCTGTAGGATAGACCTTACAATTAAAGCCCAGTACCCTTACTTTAAGACTGATAAAATTATCTTGCTGAGTGCTTAAGATCAAGACTTAAAAACTAAAATTAAATTAAAGGGCCAAAAAAACCAATATTTGGCTCTTGCCCTCTGAGTCAGCCTGAATCCAAGAAATGAGGGAACTTCTCTAGAAGGCTCTCTGCACCTCTAGGCCGCAGGACCTCCCAATCAGGGAGATTGCTGAGACCACTGGAGAATTAAAAAGCCAGTCAAGTGCCATACTATGAAGAGGAACGTCACCAAAAAAGGGAACTGTCCCTCAAGCTTCCCGGGGAAGCCACATGGTCAGCGCCAGACCTCAACCTATCCTAGCACAAATGGCACTAACAGAGCTGAAAGCTGTTCCCAAGTTCCCCAAGAGTGAAGTCAGGTGGCTCTTAACATTGGTAACAACAAGAGTCAATTGGACCTGCTTCATCCTAAACACTTAGCAAAACCATAACATACCCATTCCTGGGCATTAAAAAAATAATAATAATAAAATAAATAATTTAATGTAACATACATACATTAGTCCTCCAAAATACATAAAACTGGAGGCTGCAAAGAAAAGATTCTTAGGCAGGAATGTAACATTATCAAGAGAAACTGCCAAAGTCAAAGAGTTTTAGTCAGTTTATGGCCTACTGATCTTCCTAACCTACACAGGTAGGCTTAATGTTGGCTAATACAATTTTCTAGCTCTAACTAATAAAATAAAGGGATCTCTACTAAACGGAAGTCATACCAATAAAAAGGATATTTTATTGGTATTAAAAGGGATATTTTATTGATATTAAACTAGCTTAACTACATATTAAAGATAATCTATAACATTAAAAATTAAATACTGCATTTACATGCCTCATCTTCTCCAGCCTTATAATGGGGACAAATTCTCAGCCCTTATACTTCCTAATGAGAGATTACTTATTGATCAGAATCTAGGGAACTTATATACAAGTGTTCCCTCATTCACATAACCATCCAAGACTAAGAAAAAGAACTCCATCACCAGCTAGATGCAATGCAATTGCCCCTCCTAAAACAGACCTCTTCATGGATAGTCCTAATATGTCAGGGCCTTCAGTTCAGCTTCTCAATTTATCCAAAGTTAATAACATTTCAGACTGCTCCCTCTGTGCAGGTTTGGATCATAACTGATTCCCATTGGTGTTTCTCTCAGTACCTCAAACTGACCCCAAGGGCCCCTTCCTCCAACCTTTGAGGAAGTACTTTTTTTTCATATACTTCCTCTGGTCCAGCTCCCTATGACCAGATCATTAAAGTCTCTTCCCCCAACCTATGTTCTGCCAAGGTTCCTTTTCTAGTGCAATGATGTCCTAACAAAAATCTAAGCCTCAATATGCCCTTCATCTTTTGTGTTCCCTCCACCTTGATTCCTCAATTAACTCTATGCAGCCAGGCTGAATTAATATGGTTTGTTACCACCTCCCTTTCAGGGCAAGACGAACTGTCTTCCAACCACTAGTAGTTAAACTCACTCTGGCCTCCTTACTGGCTGCCTTCAGGCTGAAGGCAGAAGGACTTGGTTATGCAGTAACTGCTATTTAAAGGCTTAAACAACAACTTCAAAGGCCAGAGGCATTGGCCACCTCTTTCGCCTCCCTACAATGGCAGATAACATCTATTGCCCAAGTTTCATTGCAGGACCATCAAGCCATACACCTCCTAACAGCAGACAAAGGCGGAACATGCCTATTCCTGAAAGAAGAATTCTGCTGCTATATCAACGGAACTGGAATAATCAAGAAAAATATCAACATCCTCCATCATTTGAATGAAAATAAGTCAGGTTTGATAGAGAACATCAAACTCCTTTAGGATCTGACTGATCAGATGTCAGTAACCTCAAAGAGATAAGCTCATGGGTTTTTGTTTATTTTTTTCAAAATTCCCTTGTATAGATGCTTATTCCTATATTAGGGCCTCTAAGCATAGTTTTTCTAATTTGCCCCTACCCTGTCTGTTCAAATTTATTCAATCTTTAAATCCAGCAGGTTTCTAATCAGACATTTAATCAGCTTCTCAGGGATCTTCCGATTCTCAAAGAGGACAATTACTCACTTAACAGCTGTTTCCTGAGACTCTACTCCAACATTCCTGGCTCCTGCCTCCACATCTACACTCAGGGAACTGGCCCCACCAACTGGCAATGCTATGGCTGCAAGGCACCTTCCAGGACTTCTCCCCTCCGGAGACCCTAGCCTTCGAAGCCTGGGTCCTTTACCTCCTTCCCCCTCCCCCTTTCTTCCGCAGACGTCGCCCTAATTCCGCTCGAAGTAGCCAGAAAAGCCAACATCGTCCATGATCCCATCCTTATAAAACCCAAAATGGGGGAATGTAAGGTAAAAAAAACAGTCCTTTTGTACCTAGTTTTAGCATCCCTTCCCTAAAAGCCTAAAGCAGCCCCTGCCCCAGGCACTTCCTCTCCCGAATCTTCCACCAGGGAGAACAAAGCCTGGCCGCTCAGGTTAACACATCAAAGAAGACTGCCACAGCTTATCTGCTGCGCCAATTTTAAAGTGACCAATCCATAGCTTGCCACGCGTTTTGTAGTGGGCCCTATAAATTCCCTGTCCCATGTCCCCTCTGCCCTTTTCCTTTTTCCCTCCTTCCTCCTCCTGGGCACCCATCCCCTGAATAAAAGATCTCCTGGCTGCATGAGGTGTTGTGTATGGCTGGCCAATACCCTAACACTCATATCCCCAAGCATCACACTCTCAGGGGCTGCCTACAGGGTCTACAACCCTGCTGCACTTTGCCTCACCTCCCAGGCCTTCATTTAAAATCTCAGTGGAAGCTTCCATGACCCCCTAACTCCAACATTCCGCATTCCTGCAAAATCAGCACTTAATGGTTGATGCCAAGGTGTGTCCCCATCTCAAGAAGTAGTCAAGCCTCCTAGGACCCTGGCTGCAACAGCCTTTGAGTGCCTGGGTGGCTGAGCATGGTGGGATAATTTCCTAGGTGCCCTATGCAAGCAGCATGCCCCACTGAACTCTTCTCAAGAAAATGTTTACTTTTATACCCTAAAGCCTGAGATGGGTGTGGTCTTGCCAATTCCTGAGATGACCTCAAGCTATCTCTCCCATTTTCTCTGCTTAAAGTATTTAGCATTTCTTTCCTGGCTGTACTGTTTTTAATAACCACACCTTCCTTAGCCCCAAACATACTCCGTTTTCTAGCCAAACTGTTAGTTCTTCAAATATTTCTGCTTTGCCTTTTGTTCAGAATTATCACAATAAACTTGGCTAAACCACAGCAATACACATGCCACTGCCTGAAAGCTATGCTGCCTAAAAATAAATATCTTCTACAAGATTAATAAGTCCATCACCTTTAAATTCAACTTCACAGAAAGTCTCAAGACATGGGCAAAATGTAGACAACTTCTTAGCCAGAATATAACACAAATGACCTCTAGTTCAATTTCCAATAGAGTCCTCCTCATCTTGTTAGAAATACCGGGGTGCCGCAAGGAATCAAGCATGTGCTCAGAAACAGCTCAGCAAGGAAAATTTTATTTATGTAGAAAAGTGTGCTACCAAAGAAAGTCTGAAAAGCAAGCACACCTGGGTGGGCAGTCCGCCTGTTTTTAAACCCTAAGTCAGCAGTGCATCTTGCTCTGATAGGAGGAGCTCAGAGTCACAATCTATACAACTGGCTAAATTTAAAACTGGAAAGGGCAAAGAGAAAGGCTATAGTTAAGATGGCTACAATTGGATCTTACATTTCAATTTATGCTAAATATTATTTTCTAAAATAGACCACCAGACTTTCTATTTCTCACTAGCCCCCCACCCCTTTTTCTTTTTATACATTTTGATGTCATTTTCATTTTTGTTTTTGTATGCTTTGGTATTGCCATTAATATATATGCCATTAATATATCCTAGATATATTAACTTTTTGAGGTGTAAATCACCCATGTTAACGAGTTCTCCCCTTTTTAGCAATCAGATCGCCATCCCAGTGATTAAGAGCACTTGGTAGGATCCTTACCAGCTCAGTTGAAATGTGCCTTCTTTCCAGGTCTTAATTAAAATCAAATTGCCAGGCAGCAAGTGATGAATTATAAACTCCAGAATAGGAGTCTGAGCAGCAGCTCATAATAATCATACCAGAAGGAAAAAAAAAAAAGCCACAGGTCTCAAACTGACTCAAAACAAACTTGTGACTCTGACAGAGACTTTGTGATATTTATCAGACACTGCTGTATAAAAATCTCTCCTTTATACTTACTTTCAGGACTGACACAAATGTACACCTCAAATAAAAGAACCACTGTCTTATCTTTTAAATGTCCATGTATAGCTGCATTTTGGTTATACCCTTCTGCTGGGTATTAAAGACAAATTTGGTCAAAATTGATGTTTTCCCTATCTACTGTTAAACAGTAAACTGAGATTTGTGAGATCATTCTTGGGAACTTGTAAGAAGCCTCTGGGTTTCTTTAGCTTTTCCTCTACCAGTTGTGCCATCTGTCGGGATGGGTCAGGAACTTGCTGACCACATGTGGCTTCTCTTGAAAGTATCAGAGACATTTTCCTTTCCAATGACCTTCCTCTTTGCAAAATGTGCACTGATTGGATTCCTATTTTCTAGAGTCCTCTTGATTGTCTGATCCTGAGGTCTGGTGACGAACCAAGTTGTAGGGCCCACAGAGGGGTCCTATGGTTCCCTGGATCCTGGCTGAGCTTAGAGGGCAAGGGCCAAAATGATGGCTGCTTTTTCCTTGGTCCTTTTAATTCCTTAACTTTTGTCTTCTGGGTTTTGTTTTAAACATCCAGCGGGTCAGTTTCACCAGTCTTGAAATAGGAGTACTGGGTTTTAAACTTTAACATCTATAATCATATAGTTAACCCTTTGATTTAATTGGGGTCAGTATTAGTACTAGAAGTCAGCTTTATATCCTATCTGTCCTATAGGTGATAGCTCATTGTCTCAAATTAACTAAGTTTATTATATTAGAAGAAGTGATTCTGCAAAATACTAACAGGCAACAGTTATAACATTTTACAAGGTATATATATGCAAAATGAAAATAACAAGAGCAAAATCATTCAATTTGCATAATAGCTGTAAATCAAGAAACAATTTTTATAGTCTCAAATCTTTACCTACTGATGTATTATATTCTCTGTTTGTTTTGAGATCATAGTAATCTTTACAGCAACAAAAATAATCTATGTGGGGCTGGGATTATGGCTCAGTGGTAGAGCACTTGCCTCGCATGCATGAGGCACTAGGTTCGATCCTCAGCACTACATAAAAATAAAAATAAAATAAAGATATTGTATCCATCTACAACTAAAAAAAATATTTAAAAAATTAAAAAAAAATAACATGTTTTGAACGTAACTTTAAATGTGCTTAATTCTGTCCTACTTTGGAGCCATCCTAACAGAACAAGGTGACAAGCTTATTCTTATCTCAGGCGAGGCTGGGTCCTTGACAAATCTTAGGTAAATGTTTTATTTCTAAAGTTTATTTGTGCTTCTTAAATATCATTTTACAAAATTCTCATGTACTATTTCCTTAATCTACCTAAATACATCACATCTGAAACATGCAAAGAGAAAGTCTAAGAGAGCTCTTAAATTAAACAAGTTAGACCTCTCCTTACTACCTTCAAAAAAATATATTTAAGTTCCCATTCTAGTGTGAACAGTAACACAAAATTCTATCTAGATCTTATTGATAAAAGATTACCTTTATCCAATTACAGAACGTAATACATGTATATCTCCAATTAATTTTGTCATTTTACATAAGTCTAAAACAAATTATGATTAAAGAAAACTTTAATTTGGAGAACATCAGCTTGGTAAAATGCTCTCCTAAGCTTTCAGAAGTATACAATCTCTAGTCACATATATTTAGGGTGTCTAGCAAAGCTGACTCAATTCATGTTTTAAAAATTTGTCCAGAAGACAATGAATCCCCATTAATGCCTCTCTTTTAAAGTGGGTATTTTATTTATTTTTCCCCTGGGGCAAGTTTTTTCCTCCTTAAACAAAATTTGGTTAACATTGACCACTTTTCTCAAGGACCCTTTGGCCCCAGTGGCCTTACTCACTTTTAGTAGACCTCCAGTACTCCAGCAAAGCAGGCTTTGTTTCCTTTTCCTGGAAGGAACTTGCAAATGAAGGTGTTGCTTTGGGGGTGGGTGTAAAGAGCATATACCATAGACATACCTGGACATGCCAGTGACTCACTAAGTTGCCGGCTGTAAGGAACATCAGCCATTGACTTGCTTAGTCATGCCTTCTTGGAATTGATAAGGGGCTGTAAGGGGCACCTAACCATAGGCCTGCTTAGCAATGACTGGTTACAATTGATAGGGAGCACAGCTCCATGCACATGCGCTAAGAAATGCCCAGTTGCAATTATACTATCTCACTGGACATAACCAATGGACATTGACTTTTACTGGGTGTAACCAATCACCAGCTCATACCACCAACTTGAAACTGTATTTTAATTGCTTATCCTGCCACATTGGGGGCTTTGCTCCAAGGACATCAGTGAGATTGGCCACCTCTTGTCCATCCCTGAATCAACTCCACTATTCCCTGACATCCAGCCATCAGCTGAAAGAACCACCAAACAAGGACAATGTCTGCTCTTTGACTAAGAGAAGTCGCGTGGCATCTGAGGTATTTTGGGGCTCATGGTTGCCCTAGGATTGTGTGAATTGCTGGTGGTGTTTACTTGCCCTAGGATAGTGTGACTTACCTATAGTGTTTAATTAGTGCACATTGAATGCTAGTTGGGGTGCTCCAGCCACCCAACACTTTTTTGCATTAATTAATTATATTTGATGATTGTTGTGACTGAACATACACTTGAATTTAAAGACAATCCGCCTCCAAGTAATTATTAATTGCATTGCTCGCGACAGTGGGAAGTTATCTGTACACTTAATTCACACAACAAATTTTATCTCAGGAGAGGGATTGAACAATCTGGCATATACAAAAAAGATATTGTGCCTTAACCTTTTCCCCACCAGGTAGCATTCAAGGGGTTTGAGCACAGGATATTATTGAGCCTGACCTATTTCCCTTTTCATTATCATAATGCCATCAACTTTAAGGGAGTTCCCCCTGCAAATTGTACCCAGAGGCTCTTTTGGGGTCTTTTCCTACACTAAGTGTTAGGTCAGACGCAGACGAGAAAAACAATCTCCCCGGCTCTTGCCATGCGCCCGTGGGCCTGTCTCGCTCCCCTGTCTCGCTCCCTCCCGCTCCGCGCGGCCAACACCCGCTGTAGCTGCCAGGCCAAGCACAGGCGGCCAGGCCCACCCCTCGCCCTCAGCGTCAATAGCCTTGGTACCTCCCAATACCTGTACAACCATTAGCCCCAATATTTTTTTTTTTTTAATATCTGTTCAGCATTATCTAGAAGCCATAAGTCCTGAGACTGGTATACCAAGTAGAAAAAGCCCTCTGAAGATTCTTTCTCACATCACAGTAGCTCCATCTTCTCTCATTCAAACAAATTATACTCCTTTCATTTTTGTCCTCTGCTACCATCTTTGGATTTCATTCTCTGAACCCATTAGACAGGAAGCCAGAAAGATATCAATGAGGCCTACAGCCCATATTGACCCCACCCACAAGCAGAAGTGGTGAACTGAGCACCATTCTCAAACTCCAGTTTTATTCACTTGGTAAAAAGGGGCTGGAAGGCAGGGCAGAGGCTGGGTCGTCTTTGCCCATTTCGCTATAGCCCAGGAAGGCTTCCTAGGATTTTTTTCCCCAGCCCAGGGCTGGTGTCCCCGACCCCATAGCGAGATGATTTGCAATTGTGTGGGGCCAGGCTGTGAAACAGTGCTGGGACTCCTAGTACTGAGTTTAAGGTATTTAAATCTTTTCTTTTTTTTCATTCACTAATTTATAAATACATATTTCATAAACCAAAATATATGTTACCTTATGGAATCCAAGGAGCTAAGAGTATCTTAATTTATCCTAGTTGATTTTTTTAGTATTTTGACTTTGTAAATTAATCAGATATCTCTTCTAACAAACACATTTATGAAAATTAATCCCATTTATGTTAAAACCAATTTACCCATTTCTAACTAAGGTTCATGAAAACCAAGATATCAAAGAAATCTAGTTATTACTTTAAGTCAGTTATTTGTGCCAAAGGAAAATCTTTAAACATTTCATAGAAACCAACAGTCTGATTGGCAGGCCCCCTAGAAAATCATGTGGGTTAGAAATTTCAAAAGCATGTTTAGTCTTACCAATTTAGATTGACCCTTTTTGTTAAAGTTTTATTTAAGCCACACAAACTGAAAGGCATTTGGATCCATTCATTAAATTTATGAGTGCTCATTTATCCCCATATTGGAGGTTTCTTATACACCCTGAGTTTCCCATGTGCTCAATTCCCCTTACTTGAGATTTCTTGCACACCCACCATCTGGTCTCCTGAGTATGCTCTTGTGTTTCTAAATAAAGGTTCTCAGTCACACTCCCAAAACCTCCAGGATGTCCCAACCACCAAGGAAGCACTTCTTTCTCAAGAATAAATTTTCCTACCTTGGTCCTTGCACAAAGTTACCTGATTGCCACTGTGCTTTCCCCATGTTGCCAATCCACTTTTGATTTGGAGCCTGTTGTTGGCCTCAAGGATAGCAGTTTCCTCTCCCACTCTGAGGCCACCACAACAAAGCAGTGGAATGAATCTCCTCTTAGGAGGGAGTTCCCACAACCCCTTATATGACATATGTAGCCTTACATTAAGTTTCAAAATTGTTAGAAATACCAAGGTACCACAAGGAATCAAATGTGCTCAGAAGTAGCTCAGCAAGGCAAACTTTACTTCTGCAAAATGGTGTGTTACTGAACAAATTCTGGTAAACAAGCACCCTTGAGCAGGCAATCTGCCTGTTCCTATCCCTACCACAGCACTGCCCCCTTGCTCTGATAGGAGGAGCTCAAGGTCAAATCTCTGCAACTGGCTAATTTTAAAATTGGGGAAGACAAAAGGAAGGGCTGTAGCTAAAATGGCTACAATTGGATATTGTATCCCAATTAAAGCTAAATACTATATTCTTTAAATGGGCCATCAGACTTTCTATTTTTCACACTCTGAAATCTCACGAGCCCAGTGAGAGTAAAGACTTCTGGCCTTCTGAGCTCCCACCAGAATCACCCATTAAGCTCTGCTTACAACATTCTAAAGCTTTTACAGCTTACATCACTAAACTTTCCAAAAATTTCTCCCACAAATTCTAAAAAGCTCCAAAGGCTCCTGAACCACATGGTCAAGTTAATCACAACAATCACCCCACTTCTCAGTACCAATTTATGTTTTAGTCAGCTTTTTCACTGTGACTAAAAGATCTCACAAGAACAATTTTAGAGAAGAAAATTTTTCTTTTGTAGCTCACAGCCTCAGAGATCTTAGTCCACAGATGTCCAAATCCATTCTTTGGGGCCTTGGGTAAGGCCAAACATCATGGCAGAATAGTGTAGTGGAGGAAAGTGGCTCAGGACATGGCATCAGGAAGCAGAGAAAGGGGGCTCTCCTCACCAGGATATAAACCCCAAAGGTACACTCTCAATGAAACACCTCCTCCAACCATACCCTACCTGCCTACAGTTACCACTCAGTTAATCAGAGGATTAATGCACTGATTAGGTTTAGGCTTTCATAACCCAATCATTTTGCCTCTAAACTTTCTTGCATTGTCTCACATGAATGTTTAGGGGACACCTCATATCTAAACTATAACAGATGACTACATTAATTAAGATATAGAGTATAAGGGGAAGGGTAAAATTAGAAGAAGAAAAATGGTAAATTTAGTTTGAAAATAAATTTTTTGAAAGGGATGTGAGTCATGGAATGATATTTCCTGCCTAAGATTTTATTTTTGTTTCTCCCCTTTGGATATCTGAGATGGAAAAATTCTGTAAGTGAACTGGGTTTGGGCCGGAAGACAGAGGATGGTGTTACACTCCACCCAACACAGGGAAGCAAGTGGTAGGTCAACTGAAGACAATCAAAAAGCAGCCAACTACTAGAAAATAAGAATGATCAAATTATGTCATATGCATACCTGAATATGGCATAATGAATCCCGTTATTATGTACAATTATAATGCATCAAAAAAATTTTTTAAAAAGAGGAGCTACTGGAAGGTATATTAATAGTCTTGTTCCAGGAAGAAGTATACAAAGACACACATATGCGTGTCTAAATAAAATGGCCAAGAAAAGTGGTCAAAATTCAAATGTTACCCAATGTGGCAGATTTCTCAGACTATTGAACTTTTTTTCCAATGGCTCTTGAACTAAGGCTGAACAACTGCTATAAATAATCCTGTGACAGTGGCTAGGAAGCATACCATGAATAGAGGGCTTTACCCTCACCATATTCTAGCATATAGCCTGGAATATGCCCAGGTAAAATGCTGCTAGCTACTAGAGCTCTTTGTCATGGTCACAGATCAAAATCACTCATAGAGAAGGTCACCCAACCCTCTTAACCTTTTCCAAAATGTAAACAGGAAAGCAATCAAAAACATTTTTAGCTTACATGGAAGAATATCTCTGTATCTGTTTTTGTCTCTGTTAAATGGTTCATTCCCAGAGTTGAACTCACCAGGCAGATTCTTAAGTTCCAAATCCTTTAAAAGTTAAAACAAAGAGAAAAGAAAAGAAAGTCTTAATTTACTATAACCAAAAAAAAAAAAACCGTCTTTGTTTAGTGTTTGTGATCCTTTAACTTTTTTATGATATGACTTGATATTTAATAAAGCAGATAAATTAGAACTTCATTTGAAAAGTACTCTATATAAAAATATTCTAAGTTAGAAATGCCAATCAATGAATTGCTGGAGAAGAAAATGCTAAATTCTATAAATATACTTTCTCCCTAAACTTCATGGTTTTCCTTTTTCATAAACAAAGGAAACATTGAATATTCATTTCTTAGGTTTAACCATAAATATAAACAATATAATATAATTAATATAATTTCATAAACAAAAATAACAAAATATCTGCTATAAAAATATAAAATCTTAAAATTTATTTCTTGAAGAAATTATAGCTTGGACAACAATTCAAATAGTTTTCCTTTCGAAAAATTACTTCACCAAGTGTGAATTCCACAAACATTTATCAAGTATTTAGTATGCATCTGGCACTGATTTAGATACTAGAATACAACAATGAACCAGAAAATGGCCTCTCACTTGAGGAGTGAATACAGTAGGCAGAGAACATGTAAATCAAATATCATAGGACCAGTATACAGAACCATCAGTACTAACAACAACACCAGATTTATGCCTGAACTTCTTCATATAACCACATGAAGAAAAGTGCCTAAAAAGGAAGTAGCACATGAATTGATCCTGAATGAGTCATCAAAAGTCAGCCATATTAAAGTCCATGAGTGTGTAGAAGGAAAGGAGGACAGTAAAGGGATGTCATTTCAGGTAAAAGCCATGAAGGCATACATGTCCTCTTGGAGAAAGAATAAATACCACGGTAACGAGCACAGACCATGTGGTCTACTGCAGAGGTAGACTAAAACCAGGGAAAACCTTGTTCTATACACAGCCATTCCTCAGTATCTACTAGAAATTGGTTCCAGAAACTCCTATGGATGCACATGGATACCAAAATTTGTGGATTCTCAAGTTCCTTATAAAAAATGGTGTAGTATTTATATATAATCTATGTATATCCTCTCATATACTTTAAATCATCTGTACATTACTTATTCCTAATATAATGTAAATGCTATATAGTTGTTATACTGTACTGTTTATGGAATATGACAGAAAAAAGTCTGTACATATTTAGTAGGGATGTATATTTTCTAATACTTTTGATCTATAGTTGGTTGAATACATGAATGAGGAACCCATAGACAGCCAACTATACAAAAGAAATTGAGATTGTTTTTGTGTACACAAGAATATGCCCCAATAAAATCCACCATTCTTTATAAATAATATGCACCAATAAAAAATGTGATGAAAGAGAAAAAATATGAAATCTGCCTCATATATACTAAGAATATATTCTGACTGTATCTGGGTACCTATATCCTGGTTTGTGAAATGAACTATGAATGGCTGTCCAAAATCTTGAAAGAAAAAATGAAATTGGGAGGTATCAAGTCTGACACTATTAGAATATGGAGGACAAAATCTGAGACTGTACTTCGTCAGTACACCAGGCACGGTGGCACACACCTGTAATCCCAGCCACTCAGGAGGCTGAGACAGGAGGATCGAGAATTCAAAGCAAGCCTCAGCAATAGCAAGGTGCTAAGCACCTCAGTGAGACCCTGTTTCTAAATAAAATACAAAATAGGGCTAGGGATGTGGCTTAGTGGTTGAGTGCCTCTGAGTTCAATCCCCAGTATCGAAAAAAAAGAAAGTTCTTCAGTAGTTCTTGGGTACCAAACTTGGCACCACTTATCTTCAAATAAGTACTAGCAACCACTAGTATTTTCCATGGGAAAATAGGCGCTTGTAAAGGTTTAAAGCAGTAGAATAATATGATCAGATGTATTTTTTTTTACTCTTTTTGAAAAACAATTTTAAAATTAACTCAGAAAACACCTTTAGGAAGGAACAGAAATTTTCATAAGTGAAGAGTAATGACAGGAAGATTAGTCTTAATATAAGAAAATCAGTAAAAAATAGTCTAAAATATAAATTAAAATATATGAGAGGGGGCAGCAAGCTTCAGTATATGATAACAGTGCTATCTTAGATACTGGGGTCAGTGGTAAATGCTTGTAATCGCAGTGACTGAGGAGGCTGAGGCAGGAGGATTACAAGTTCAAGGTCAGACTCAGCAATATAGCAATGTCTCAAAATAAAATATAAAAAGGGCTGAGGATGTAGCTTTGTAGTAAAGTACCTCTCAGTTCAATCCCCAGTACCAAAAAGAAAAAGAAAAAAAATGAAAAAAAGCACAATCTTATATCATTGAAGAGAAGTCTCTGGAGACTCTTTAGAGAACTGAATAGATATACAATGGTAGTGACTATCAAATAACTTTTATCAAAGTAAATTCTAGCTTAATCAAAGATTCAAATGCTAAAAAAAATCATAAAGGCACTAGAAAAAAGGCATAAAGTAATTACTACGATGTTAGACTGAAAGGGGCATTGCTAAAGAACATAAACTCAGAATTGACATACTTGAGTATTTATTAATAATTAGCTATTTCTTCATGGGAAATAAGTGTATGTGTATGTGTATAATAAGACCAACAGAAATTTTTACTATATATAACACACACAAAGAGATAATTTCTTCATTATATAAAGAATTGTTAAATAATAAATACGCAGGGCACAATGGCACATGCCTGTCATCCCAGTGGCTCAGGGAAGCTGAGGCAAGAGGATCATAAGTTCAGAGCCAGCCTCAGTAACTTAGCAAGACTGTCTCAAAATAAAAAATAAAAAAGGGCTGGGGGTGTTGCTTAGTGGTTAGGCTCCCCTGAGTTCAATTTCTGGTACTAAAAAATAAATAAATAAATAAATGGAAAATTTGGCAAATAATTGGAGCTAGCAGTTTGCTGAAAATAAACACGAAATGTTCAAAAACATATGGGAAGATAGGTATTGCTTTGTTCTTAAATAAAGAAAAGACATTTATATCATCAACAGGAAATCATTTGTCATGTATGAGATAGGCAAAGAATTAACCCTTTTACAATACAAAATATGGATTGTCTTTCTAGAAATTCATTCTAAAAATGACACATATACACAGGTACATGAAGAAGAATGACTGCTGTTTATAATAGCATAGACCAGAACAATCTAAATGTCCAACATTATGAAACTTTTTAAAGAAAATAAGTATTTTTCCATATCATTAACTGTCATGCAATACTTAAAGATAAGCTATATAGGCTGACAATATGTTTAGAAATTATATCTTATGGAAAAAATTTAAAGGGTGGAATCCTGAATAAAGTACATGCCAAAAAATTTTTCTGGAAGTTTAAATGACAATCTCAATAGTGGAAAAGGGCACTAGGTAATTGACAGAGACAAAGGCAGCAAAACTTCCTATATATTTTATACCCTTTCATGCTACTTGACACTTTTACCATATACATCTGTTACTTTTAAAAATATACTATATAAAAATTAAAAAATGTACTCAATACATTGTACTCAATAAAAACAAAAGGAAGAAGAAAAGTAAAGAAAATCTCTGGTTATAATACAAAAAAACATTATACATAGACTTTTGTTAAGACCAAAATATTTACCATAAATTCCTGAATGGTTTCATTTTCTGCTACTTTTTTTTCAAGCATTTTCAAACAATTCTCGATGGCTGATCGCTCATTAAAATTGAATATTGATGGTTGAATCTCAGCTAACTGAGCTAGCTCCTCTTCAGAAACAATGTCTTTTGTATCTAAGAAAGAGAAAATTTTCTCATTTGTAAGTTCCTTATATGGATGTGAAGGGAGATTTTTATGTTTGTTGAGTTAAACATTCATCCATTTAAGGGTCAATGAAAATTTTTCCAAAAGGCAGAGAGTCTGTTATCTTGAAAGAGATTACCTTTGTTTTGATCATGCTATGTATCTTGAAATTACACAAAATTCATTTTTCTTGGAGAAAACCATTCAGTTATAAATATAATGGACACAGTAGATTTGAAAGTGTTCTGTTTTTAAATGTGAATAGGGTATAGGATTGACAATTATGCCAAGGTAAGAACATATACAACTTTGGATTAATAAAAAGACAATGTTTTGCCTTCTTGGAACCAAGTGTTTGGAAGTTCCTGGAGTCTGAGATGAGAGGATATGGAGAGTCCAACATATGCTGTACTCTACTAAAACAGATCTAACATTCACAGACACACACACACACACACACACACACACACACACTCCCTCTCTTTCTCTTTCTCTCTCTCTTAAGGATAGAGAGGATCTGTACTATGCAATTAAAAAGACTGAATAATAGATACATATCAACACTTTTAACCAATAATAAGTGAATACATGCTATTAAATAGCATATGTGGAATTTTTTTTATGATGATCTTTTAGGTCACATTGGTAGTCCAGGCTCCAAATATTTGAAATCTTACACAACATATCTCTAGGTAAAAATGCAGTAAGTCTAGAAACCAATAATAAAATAATGCCTTAAAAGTTTCAGAACTTTGAGATAAAATATTCACAGTTCTCCAAAATTTCTTTCCAAAGACAAATAATATGAACCAAATATATCATGTTAATACCAGCAAAAATATACAAAAAACAATTAAACAAAGAAAAGAGTATCAGTTCCTATAAGAACCTGCATAGCACCAGGCATCTCATCTTGTCTTAGAACCACACTATATTTAGAAGCCCTCTGTAAGGATAAGAATAAGAATTGTTAACTGGGACCAACAATCGCAAACATCCTAACACCTCACAAATATTTCTAACCTTAGTATAAGAGGAAGTCTGAGCATTCCAGAAGGGAAGATTAAATTGATAAAATTCTCACAAGAGTAGAAGCTATTTCAATCATCTTTGAGCCCTCCAAACAAAAACAAAACAGAACCCTTAAAACTTCCCAAAGGGTTCCGGTTTTGCTGGGAGAAAAAAAAAAGGCCAAGAGAAATACACAAAGAAAGGAGGAGGTAGGATGACTAGAGTATACACTGCTGTCAACTCCCCAACACTGATTCTACCCTGATGGTTAGTTAAAGCCACTCATGATTATTCCACACCAACATGCTTGTCAGTGAGTAATTCAGAAATAGGCATGTAGTGATTTGGGCAAGGGCAAGCAAGGAGAAGTTTATTCAGGTGTTACAGGTAGGAAAAGTAAGGCTATCTCCCACCTCATCCTTCTGTCCAGACATAAGGTCCTAATTATTACACGTAATCCTCCAGTAACCATAAAAAAAGAAGAGTTGCATAAAGCAGAAATGAAAAACATAAAAAAACACTATGTTCTGAATGACATCACTATGTAGTTAATCATATCAAATCTTAAATCCTTTCAACCTCTGAACTTGAAATATATGTACTCATTTACATCTTAAATTTGGTTTCTTTTTCTTGCAGCCTGGTCCAAGAATTCTTTTTTTTTTTTTTTTTTTTTTTTTTAATTATTTTATTTTTTTTCCCATAAGTTGCATTTTAATACATGTTGGCAAAC
>CM053404.1:66399148-66454105 GCA_028644305.1 Xerus rutilus | reverse complement strand
CAGAGTGGACTGTCTACGCCGCCATCTTGGAACCGCCCCCCCTGGTCCAAGAATTCTGATCAAAGTGTATAGGTCATGCTTTGGCCATAAATAATATCAATCATACAAGTCAGTTTACAGAAAGGGACGTGACCCTAGGTATTTGGTTCTGGAATCATGGTTGGGTGGACTTGAAGAGCAGGTACTTTCCTCAGTATGATTCAAGAACACCATTGAGCGGCCTGCCAAGAAAAGTGCTGCCTTTGCCACAATGAGAAAACTGAGGAAAATGGAGACCAGTATTCTATTAGCTCCCTGATAACACCACCTAAGCAACAGTGAAGGAATTATAAAGTCATCACCAAAACTATTGGCTGTAATAATATACCACTTGAGCTAAAAATGAGGACCGGGAATGCCATGCCTGCTACCAGGAAAATGAATGCCTCATTGAACATTTATGTCTTGGTTGAATAAATATAATACATTAAGCCAAACACAATGAATACCAGGAAGTCTTAGAAATGTAATTTTTAGTTTTCCTCATATAGGAAGGTACACCAGAAGAAGAATATGATCAATACTGAGAAGGGCATCTTTATATCAGCCATATAATATTTTATCCATACTCTTTCAGCTTTCTGTTCATTCTCCGTACCCCATCAGAATACTTGGCATTATTCTCAAGCAAAATGCAGACTTTAAAATCAACTGTAGTTTCCAGTGAATGACAAGAAGATTCAAGTAAAATATAATGAGAATCAAGAAGAATTTATTCATGCTTAATCAATAAGAGACATCTAGAGCTATACATGTTCTTGGACAAGGTGGAAATTTAAAATATAGAAGAAAATTAGTAATGCAATACAACATGCAAAATTTTTAAAAAATCTATTCTGAAATGGAGGATAATAAATAAATAAAATGCATCACCTATGCATCATCTATAGTAAGAACTAATAAGAAAATGAGGGCTGGGGTTATGGCGCAGTGGTAGCGTGCTCTCCTAGCACGCGTGAGGCACTGGGTTCGATCCTCAGCACCACATAAAAATAAAATAAAGATATTCTGTCCACCTACAACTAAAAAATATTAAAATTAAAAAAAAAGAAAATGAATTACTTTTAAAATGAGTTCAAAATGACATGATAAAACAATATAATAAAATAAGGTGAGCAATAGTCTGCACACCTAAGAAAAATTGTTGCTGAATTAATTTATAATTAAACACTTCAAGAAACAAAGCAGATGGCTAAAAATGAACTTACTGACAGAACAGATGCACGTGTACATAAATTAACAGAAAGGAAAAAAATAGAAAAATACTATCTATGAGGATCTAATGAGAGGCTCAGAAGAACAACTAGAGACAGGATTAAGAACTAAAAATATTCTCCCTCATAGTGCATGAGTGTATTGGGGGTGCAGCAGCTTCTGCAGGAGAGGTATAAAGCCCTACCCAGGATCAATTTCCCCTCTCTCTCACAGATCAAGTTAAGTGGAGATTCTCTCTCTCTCTCTCCCTCTCTCTCTGTCTCTCTGTCTCTCTGTCTCTCTCTCTCTCTCTCTGCGTTCTGATCATGATGCGAGCTGCTTCCCTCCGCCACACTCGCCTATCATGATGTTCTGCCTCACCTCGAGCCCCAGGGAATAGAGCTGGCCTTCTATGGACTAAGACTTCTGAAACCACGAGCTCTCATATAAACTTTTCCTCCTCTATAGTTGTTCTGAATGTGTCTTTCGGTCACAGCAGTGAAAAGAGCTGACTGAAACAGTGAACAATTAAGATACTACATATATTAAAAAACTAATATGGTAATATTATGAACAACTAACTCTATTAACATAAATTAGGCCATTTACATGGATGGAACAAATTCATTGAACATGGAACAAATTCAAACTGTAAAGACTCATTAAAACAAGAAAGAGATAACCTACAACTATATAGTACTATAGCAAAGAAACAGAATATTGTTATAGACTGAATTAAGCCTGCCCCCCTCCTCAATTCATGTTAAAGTCTTAATCTCCAGTAATTCAAAATGTTACTATATTTGGAGATAGAGTCTGTGAAGAGGTAACTAAGTTAAAATAAGGGCATTAAGGTAGTTCTTAATCCAATGACTGGTGTCCTTAAAGAAGAGATCAAGATACAGACATACATAAGGGGAAGACCATGTGAAGTCACAGAGGGAAGACAACCCCTACAAGCCACAGACAGGAGCCTCAGGAGAAATCAACCCTTCTGACATCTTGATCTTGGATTTCCAGGCTCCAAAACTGTCAGAAAATAAATTTCTATCGTCCAAGCCACCCAGTCTGGGATATTTTTCTATGGAAACCCCAGAAAACTACACAAAAATGTATTTTAAAACATCAGAAGCAAATAAATTCCAGGCTCAGATGACTTAAATGAATTCCACTAAACACATGAGGAAGCAATAATATCAATTTTATGTAAACTCTTCCAGAACATAGAGAAGACAGAATATTTCCCAACTGATTTTGTAAAGGTAGCATTACCCCGACACTAAAGAAGAAAAATGTATGACACAAAAAAGAAGAAAATAACAAATGAATATCCTCAGGAAAATACTAGCAAATCAAATAGCATAAAAAAACAATAACACACCATGACCTAGTTGGGCCTATCCTAGGAATGCAAAATAGGCTCAACATTTTAAAAATCAAGTAGGTATCTCACTCCCAACAGACAAAAAAAAAATTACATGATCATCTCAATAGATGCATAAAAATTATTTAACAAAATTCAAAAGCCATTCATGATAACTCTTCAGCAAACTTGAATTTGAAGGCACTTCTTCAACCTGGTAGTGGCTTTAACATCATAACAAAGTTCTTAACTAGTACATTAGGTCAAGAAAAAGATGTGAAAGGTAAACACAGAGAAAGGTAGAAAAATAAAACTATGTCTGACAACATGAATATTTACATTGAAAAGAGCTTCTCAAATTAATAAGTTCAGGAAGATTGTTGAAAGATACAAAGACAATATATAAAAATCAATTATATTTTTATATATCAACCACAACAGAAGTTAAAATATTTTCATAAGTTTCATTTATATAAAATATCACCAAAACATACTTGATACAAATCTAACAAAATATGTATACAATCTGTATGTTAAGACTACAAAACAATCAAATATTAAATAAATAAATCAAAGCTGACCTAAGCAGAGTAAGCAATGCTTTTATCAGGGAAAACAATGATTCCATTGAACTGGAAGTTTAGAATGTCACCAGACCATTTTAGGCTCCTTATATGCTGCTGACAGGCAAAGGAAAATTACTACAGTGCTGTGGGTGCTAAATTCTAATTATAAAGGGGGAACTGGATGCCACTACACAATGGGAATAAGGAGGATTATGTCTGCAATGGAGGTGATCCTCTAGGATGCTTCTAATGTGAATTTAAGTCAATAGAAAACAGTAATCACCCAATTTAGGCAGAACAGCTAACGACTCAGCTCTTGAAGAATGAAGTTGGGATTATCCTACCAGACAACAAAACACAGTCAAATGAGGTGCTTGCTAAAGGAAACTATAGGATGAGAAGGAGAAGGCAATTATAGATAGTAGAAACAACCAAGTGACCACTTACAAAAATAGGGTTATGGATTCTTCTTTTTTAATATGAATATTTTATATAAATTAACTAAATATTTGTTTTCTTTTGTAAAATATTAAAGAGAATGTCTATAAGTTAGAGAAGACAGAAAAAAAGAAATAAAGAAAGATGTTATATCCTCTTTTAGGGAAGGAATAGAACTATACTCTGTATAACTGAAAATGATTTCCATCATGCCACAAACTCACCAGTATTGACTATATTAATTTTTAAACAATCTAGTCAGTGTAAATTGTTACCTCACTGTGATTTGATTTTTAATTATCTGATTCAAAATTATGTTGAAATACTTACTTAAACTTCTTCTGTGAAGTACCTGTTAATGGCTTTTGATCATTTTTTCTATTTGATTGTCTTTTACTTGTTAAAATGCAGTTCTTTACATTTTCTGGGTATTCATATTTTGTTATTGTAGACTTAAATAACAGACTCCAGGAGGAGCCTAACTTTAGTCCTAAGCTGAAACTGAAAAGGAGGGTACTTAGAAAGAATTGTCTTTCCCTGAGAACTGCCTTACTCTACAGCTAAGTCATGGTATTCTCTGTTGAAAATAAAGTTTATAAAGCACCAACATTATTTGTCACTCAGAGACCATCATAAAGTGAAACAAAAACAAACCATCTAGTCATCACGTCTGAACACTGGCAGAACTAAGAAGAACTCCAGAAGTACTGACTGTGAGTTACTAGTTCTTCTATGGCTCAAAACATAACTTCTTTTCCTTTAAAACCCATCTGCTTGGCTAGGCATTGATCTGATATCTCAAGGTTTCCTGATGTTGCTACAGTGATAGCAATATGAATAAAGCTTCTTTCTTTTTTTCAACTCAAGTTAAGAATATTCCCAAAGATTCGACACCATGGATGTTTAATCATAACACCTACATGTCCAACAAGATCAAATATATACATTATGGTACAGTCGTACAATAGAACATTACATTTAGCTTATAGTGCAAATGTACATTTGCTAAAAAGGCATATTTACAAAGGGATGTGTTCTTATTTCCAAAATATATCTAGATTCAAAAATGCCATTTCTGCCTAAAATGTATAGACCTAGTATGAGCATTGCTAATACCCTACCTACATACAAGTTGAAAAAAATACTAAATTATGATATTGTTGAACCCATTAGAGAGCTGAGATTAGAAGGAAACCAAATAGTTTGAAATCTAAGGTAAGACAGACCCATTTAAAGAATGACAGGACATAACACTGGCTCACTTGTAGTCGATGAAAGAAAGAGATGCCAGGCACAGTACAAGTGGGAAAAAAGTATTTAGACATAACCAACATATTGCTGAAAGAAAATGTAGGTCAGCACAATAGTACAGAACCCCAAGAAGCCAAAGACACAAAGAGAGTTGGCACATACTCACAGACACAATCTCACAGACCTCCAATTGGTCTGAAGTAGAGCCCCTTCCAGAGCTTACCACTACAAATAGTATTACATCATACCAGAAAGGTCAGGAGAGTCAGTCTTTGATGTCCCTGCAGACTCTTCACCATCACTGCTCCACCTGTCTTTTTTCAGGGCGGCACTGGCATTCCACACACTGTGATCACTCTCACTAGAAAAGAAATATACACGTAGTTTCAAAGAATATATACATGCATTCCTCACCAGAGCCCCAGCCAATCAGCAAGAGCACAGACCAAGACCCAGGACAGCCTCCAGGGACCTCCATGGGAGCCCAGCCAAGGTCAGGCCCAAGACTGCTACCCACTAATCCACTGACCCACACAGGGAACACAGATCCAGAGCCAGGACCGCCTCTGGGGACCCCTGTGGGAGCCCTGGCCTAAGTGAGGCCCAGGACCACCACCAGTTCCACACCAGAGCCCCTGCTGACCCTCAGGAGCCCAGGCCCACTACCTGGGACCCCTGAAGAAACCCAGGCCAAGATCAGGCCTAGGACTGCACCCACAGGCCTGTGTGTCAGATTCAGGACCACCCATGTGCAGAGTTGAGGTCCACACTGTTGCTCCCTTCCCAAATCCATCTTGGGACACTGCAGCCATTACCATAGCTCTCCCCATGTAGTAGCCTCCACCTTAGGACAACGGACAGAGCCTGGAGGTAGCAGCCTGCCACAGTTCAGCACACCACAGCACTGCATCTCTAATCAATCAGTCCAAAGCCATTGTAAGTCCTACCCTTTCAGCCCCATCTCTGAATGTGTTTGCATCCATCTTGGGCCACCCCCACTGCTATCTTGAGTTACCTCCACTATTGCTGCCACCATCTTTAGTGGCAGTAGCATCCATCTGGGGACACCTACTGGGGAGTGGAAGTGAACTCCAAGGTGAGGTACAGGTAATCAGTAGGGTCACTACAAGATTATAGGATAGAAACCACAATACCTCAGATTGGCACAGCAAGAAAGGAAGATACATAATCAACATGAAAAAACAAGGGAAGAAAGTGCCCCAAACAAACGAAGATACTACAATAATAGAATCCATTGACAGCACAGTTGATAAAATGTCAGAGAAAGAATTCAGAATGTACACAATTAAAATGATCTGTGAATTAAAGAACGACAAGTGAGCAAATGCAGACAAAAATTGATCACTCCAACAAAGAGATAAGAGAGCAAATAAAGGCAACCATTGAATACACCAACAAAGACATAAGGGAGCAAATACAGGCAGCAAAAGATTACCTCAAGAAAGAGCTAGAGACTGTGAAAAAAATCAGAAATTCTTAAAATAAAGAAAACAATAAACCAAATAAGAGATAAGAGAAGACATCAGCAAAGAGATAAAAAAAATTTCTTAGAGGTAAATGAGAACTCTGATACAAGATATCAAAATCTTTAGGACACTATGAAGGCAGTCTATTAAGCTCATTCATTCAAAGAAGAAAAATTAAACAAATAAATGATCTGACACTACATCTAAAGCCCTAGAAAAAGAGGAACAAATCAACAGGAAATAATTAAAATCTCAGGCTGAAATCAATGAAACTGAAACAAAAGAAACAATTCAAAAACCAATAAAACAAAAAGCTGGTTCTTTGAAAAAATAAATAAAATTGACAAGCTCTTAGCCACCCTAACAAAAAGAAGAGAGAAAACCCAAATTACTAAAATTTGTGATGAAAAAGGAAATATCATGACAGACACTATTGAAATACAGAGGATAATTAGAAACTATTTTGAAAATGTATACTCCAGTAAAATAGAAAACCCTGAAGACACCGACAAATTGCTAGAGGCATATGATCTACCCAAACTGAACTAGGAGAACATACACAACTTAAACAGATCAATTTCAAGCAAGGAAATAGAAGGAAGCATCAAAAGCCCACCAACCAAGAAAAGCCTGGGACCAGATGTAGAACTTGTAGAACTTGTAGAACTTCTCAGCCGAGTTCTACAATACCTACAAAGAAGAACTAACTCCAGTACTCCTCAAATTATTCCATGAAATAGAAAAGGAAGGAACCCTTCTAAATTCATTCTATGAGGCTAGCATCATCCTGATACCAAAACCAGACAAAGATAAATCAAAGAAAGAAAATTTCAGACCAATATCCCTAATGATAGGGAGGCTAAGACAGAAGAATCGCGAGTTCAAAGCCAGCCTTAGCTACAGTGAGGCGCTAAGCAACTCAGTGAGACCCTGTCTCTACATAAAACACAAAATAGGGCTGGGGATGTGGCTCAGTGGTCGAGTGCCCCTGAGTTCAATCTCCAGTACCAAAAAAAAAAAAAATCCCTGATGAACATAGACGCAAAAATTCTCAATAAAATTTTGGCAAATCACATACAAAAACATAATAAAAAAAAAAATAGCGCACCATGATCAACTGAGGTTCATTCCAGGGATGCAAGTTTCATTCAATATATGGAAATTAATTAACATAATCCATCACATCAATAGACTTAAAGATAAGAATCACATGATTGTATCAATTGATGCAGAGAAAGCATTTGACAAAATACAGCACCCTTTTATGTTCAAAACACTAGAAAAACCAGGGATAGCAGGAACATACCTCAACACTATAAAAGCTATCTATGCTAAACCAAAGGCCAACATCATCCTAAATGGAGAAAAATTACAAACATTCCCTCTAAAAATGGGAACAAGACAGGGATGCCCTCTTTCACCACTGCTATTCAACATAGTCCTTGAAACTCTAGCCAGAGCAATTAGACAGATGAAAGAAATTAAAGGGAAAAGAAGAACTCAAACTATCATTATTTGTAGATGACATGATTCTATACTTAGAGGATCCAAAAAATTCCACCAGAAAACTTCTACAATTAAGCAATGAATTCAGCAAAGTAGCAGGATATAAAATCAACACCCATAAATCAAATGCATTTCTATATAGTAGTGATGAATCCTTTGAAAGAGAAATTAGAAGAACTATCCCATTCACAATAGCCTCAAAAAAAATAAAATAAAATACTTGGGAATCAATTTCACAAATGAGGTGAAAGACCTCTACAATGAAAACTACAGGACACCAAAGAAAAAAATTGAAGAAGATCTTAAAAGATGGAAAGATCTTCCATGTTCTTGGATAGGCAAAATTAATATTGTCAAAATGGCCATACTACCCAAAGCACTATACAGATTTAATGCAATTCCAATTAAAATCTCAACATCATTCTTTATAGAAATAGAAAAGGCAATCATGAAATTCATTTGGAAGAATAAGAGACCCAAAATAACCAAAACAATCCTTAGCAAGAAGAGTGAAGCAGGAGGCATCACAATACCAGACCTTAAACTATACTACAAAGCTATAGTAACAAAAACGGCATGGTACTGGCACCAAAAAAGACATGTAGACCAATGGTATAGAATAGAGGACACACAGACAAACCCACATAAATACAGTTATCTTATATTAGACAAAGGTGCCAGACACGTACATTGGAGAAAAGATAGCCTCCTCAACAAATGATGCTAGGAAAACTGGAAATTCATATGCAGCAAAATGAAACTAAACTCCTATTTCTTACCATGCACAAAATTCAACTCAAAGTGGATCAAGGACCTAGAAATTAAACCAGAGACCCTGCGCCTAATAGAAGAAAAAGTAGCCCAACCCTTCATCACGTCAGATTAGGCTCTGACTTCCTTAACAATACTCCTAAAGCGCAAGAAACAGAATCAAGAATCAATAAATGGGATGGATTCAAACTAAAAATCTTCTCAGCAAAAGAAACAATCAATGAGGTGAACAGACAGCCTACATTCTGGAAGCAAATTTTTCCCACAAGCACATCAGATAGAGCACTAATCTCCAGGATATATAAAGAACTCAAAAAACTTAACACCAAAAAACAAACAAACAACCCAATCAATAAATGAGCTAAGGAGCTGAACAGACACTTCTCAGAAGATACACAACTGATCAACAGACATGTGAAAAAATGTTCAGCATCTCTAGGAATTAGAAAAATGCAAATCAAAACTAATATTTCATTTCACACCAGTCAGAATGGCAGTTAGCAAGAATACAAATAACAATAAGCATTGGAGAGAATGTGGGGAAAAAGGCACACTCATACATTGTTGGTGGGACTGAAAACTGGTGCAACCAATCTGGAAAGCAGTATGGAGACTCCTTAGAAAACTTGAAATGGAACCACCATTTGACCCTACCATCCCACTCCTCAGTCTATACCCAAAGGACTTAAAAACAGCATACTACAGTAATGGAGCCACTTCAATGTTTGCAGCAGCTCAATTCACAATAGCCAGACTGTGGAATCAACCAAGATGCCCTTCAACAGATGAATGGATAAAGAAACTGTGGTATCTATACACAACAGAATATTACTCAGCAATAAAAGAGAATAAAATTATGGCATTTGCAGGTAAATGAGTCGAGCTGGAGAATATCATGCTAAGCGAAGTAAGCCAATCCCAAAAAACCAAAGGCCTAATGTTTTCTCTGATAAGTGGATACTGATCCATAATAAGGGAGGGAGCATGGGAAGAATGGAAGAACTTTGGTCAAAGGGGAGGGAGGAGAAGGAACATGGGAGCAGGAAAGATAGTAGAATGATATGGACATCTTTGCCCTAGGTTCATGTATGACTGCACATATGGTGTGACTCTACATCATGTACAACCAGAGAAATTAAAAGTTGTGCTCCATTTGTGTACAATCAATCAAAATGCATTCTGCCATGGAAATCTACTTATGTATACCTAAGTAGAATAAATAAATTAAAAAATAAAAAAGATTATATACATGCATTATGCCTAATATATATATATATATATATATATCTAACATCTATATTAATTATTCAATAATGAGTCACATCTATTTCAGCTCAGCCACCTACTCCATTGTCATCACCTGGACTGATGCCTTCTGAGATAATTTCAAAATTCTGATTACAAACTTCATCTCCTCTCACTTTTACCTCACTTGCAAAACTAATCACCTTGTCTCAATCCATCTCCTCACCTTCTCTCCTCCCTTATTTTGGCAGTGAAAGAGAAACACTGGAGTTACTGGGATTTCTGAAACTAGCAGTGAGCCACATGGAAAACACTGGTATGTCTCTGGTCAGTTTCCCCTACCATTTGTCCACTGCAGCTAACTCCATGCCACTACCCTCATGTGGTCTTTATCTTAATCCTCTGCCTTAGTAAAAAAGTAGTCCCTCCTAGAAAAATGCAAGACAAAATTTACTATTTTAAAACATACATTCAGATCGACATTCTTCATTACTCTATTTTTTCCCTGTTTAGAATTAATCCTTCTACATTCTCAATCCCATACCTTCAAGCTCCTCTGAAAATTTTTTATTACAATTCATCTTTTCTTATTATCTATAGATTATTTCATATAAAAAATCATCTTTCATCATAAAAATGGAGAAGTATTGGGGAATGAAATCTACCAAATTATTCTACATCTATGAATAAATGTATCATAATGAATCCCATGTATATGTGTGTATACAATTATAATAAAATAATGATAACAACAAGGAGGAAGATCAGTAGAGTAAGTTGATCAAGGGAGGAAAAGGGAGGGATGGGAAAGCACTGGGGAATAATACTGATCAAATTATGTACATACATGAATATAATATCATTAATCCCACTATTATGCATAATTATAATACAATAATAAAAACAGAAATCTCTTCAAACTACGTTTGTCTTGCTAATAATTGCTAAAGGATTTTCAAACACTAGCAATATTCACTTTGTTTCTTTTCCAACCTCTCACTGTTCAATTTACTCACCTCTTCACTTAGCAAAAATCTCCTAATTGGACTTCTGGATCTAATAATCAATGTCTAGGTAAAATTATTCCTAAAATACAAATTTAATTATAACTACAAGTCAACTTCAGGATAAATTAAGGCTCCTTGTTGGACACTTTAAGGATGCTGGCAGTCAGGCCCCTGCCTACTTTTTCATCTCATCTCTACTAATTTCCAACATGCACTTTATGCTTTAACATTAGCAAAATAATTGCCTTTTTTTTTGATTCTGTGAGTAATCTTACATTTCTTTCTCTTTTCTCCTATTTTTTGACTACTGTAATCATCTACTTGATGTTCATTTCCTACCACTCTTATCCTGATTTTGTTACCAGAAATCTTCTTTCTAGAAATATAGACAGAGACACATATGAATAAAATAAGACCCTACCTGTGCTTCATTTTCAAGTCAATAAACTGAATAAAATGTATACTTGGCTTTACATGTGTTGAGTTTCTTCACACAGCAGGCCCAAATTATATTTTCTCCAACTCCAATGAACCTTGACACTAATTTCTTACCAAGAATGAGGTATTTCCACAAGTCCTTACCTTTGCTCAAACTTCTTCCCTCAGTCTAAAACTTTCTTCCTTCCTTTTTTACCTGCTAGGTGTCTATTTATTTAAATTCTAAACCCAACCAAAATATCTTTACTTCAAAAAAGCCTGTGAGAAACTTCCCTTGTATATAGTTCTCTGTCTTCTATACCCAACATCTTTGGATTTTGATTCCATAACAATGCTTATGCCATTGTATTGAAATTTCTTTTACATATCTCTTTCCTAATTAAATTGTGATTCAAAGAGTAAACTTTGTGATATTTTGTATTTGTATACAGTGCTTACTATATAATAGAGTCTCAAAATGCCTTGGAATTATTATTTATTTGTTCATTTAATGAGCTTCTGAAAGCACAACCTATAAGTTTTACATATACAGATATATATACACATATATGTGTATAAGCACACATACACACAATATAAACAATATGCACATTATTATATAGTACTATTCCAATGACTATAGCTATTACTAATAAATTTCTAAGAAAACATGACTTAATAAAATGTTTCCTTATTTAATAAGCTTTTTGCATATAATGCATATAATGCCTAAATTTCAACATTTTATAAACATAACAACTATTGTTGTTTCATTTTCCTAATAGAAATTTGCTTTTTTGTTGTTTCTTTAAATCTTTATTTCATATATAGACCAGGCAATTCACCACACTAATAGTTCTATTGTTTTTAGTACATAATTTTCTTTCTGGAAAGACTGAATTTCTAGTAAAATTTAAAGCTATGCTGAGCTTTATGCTATCTTAAGTACAATGTCCCCTCTAAGAGCTCCAAGCACATTTATAAAGGCTTGGAGACTATGTAACTACTGAGAAGAAAGAGAAATTTGATATTATCAAATTCTTTGATAATATCTTTTTCTTCTGTTAATATTGTATTTATGAGATCCTAAATACAACATATTTCCAAGAAAACTAAATCAGGTTTACAAAGAAACACATCTTGAAAAATTAATCCAACATTTGAGGGCCATTATTCACTGTTTCCCCTCAGATGGAAGGGCTATGAGTAAAGTATGAATATGAATAGAAAAACAAAATTCACTAAATAAGTACATTAGTTATACCTTTCTAAAGGCTCTTGGAAAAGATACTCAGCAGCACTACTTCTGAGTGGGAACTTCTTAGGAGAGGGTTTTACTTTCTCTGAGTTAACTTCATTTTGTAAAACCTATAGGCATAAAAAAAGAAACAAATTGTATTTATGATTTTAAGAAATATAGTTAAGTAAAATATGATTTCTATAGCTTCTTAAGATCAGGTTTTCCATGATGGAATTAAAACATAATAACAATGTTATTTATACTCCTAAAAAATCTCTTGAAATGTATATTTACCTAGTTAATTTTTCCAAACTGTCAAAACAAAGTATAGAGTACTTTTATGTAAACACAAGTGATTCATACTGAATAGCTCATTAATAAAAAATAACTTCATTTGGAAAAAAATAGATTGCTGCAGCCCAGGATTGATTCTTATAAGTGCTTATGACATTTAATTTACTGTGAAGATAAAATCCTTAATACTAGATTTATCTTTACTTCAGTATTTGCAACATATAATCCAGTAATTCTACCTATGTCCATACTACAAAATTTTATACCCAATGGAAAAATTTCAGTCCCCTTTGACTAAACATTCTCCAAGTACCTGGCTCTATGGTGGACAACATCAAATTTAATTAGTGGGAAAAAGTCACATTAAAATAAAGATTCAGAGGCTGGGAAAATTGGAAGGCTGAGGCAGAATAATCGCAAGTTCAAAGCCAGCCTCAGCAACTTAGTGAAACTGTCTCACAAATAAAAACTAAAAGGGCTGTGGCTCAGTAGTAAAGCACCCATGGGTTACATTAAAACAAAAACAAATAAATTATTTTAAAAATAACTAAATAGAGATTCAGTAATTAGCATTTTAGGCCTTGACTTTTATAGTTATATATGGACAGAATGTCTTTATTTTATTTGTTTATTTTTATGCAGTGCTAAAGATAGAACCTAGTGTCTCAAATGTGAGAAGCAAATGCCTTGCCACTGGGCTACAGCCCCAGCCCTTGCTTCATTTCTTAATCTGACAATTCTTTTCTGTGGGCCCAGTATTTATAGATACTGTTGTAAGTGTTAGGACAAACGGTGAACAAGAGAAGCATATATCCTGACATTGTGGAGGGTATATTCTAATGGACAAACAAATATAAAACAAGTAAGCATGAAAATAATTATAGCTAATGTTGTGTTAATATAGTAACAAATAGAGCATGGTGATGGATAACTGTCGTATACCTAAAAGATGAAAAAGAAGAGGCTGAACAAAGGAACAGGAAAGCAATCTAAGGAAAATCATACACAACACATGCACACACACAAATACCTTCTGGCTTCTGCCTAATTTTCTACTCTTAATTCACGCCTCTCTATTTCTCAGTATCTCCAGTTACAATCTGGTTTTCTTTTCATCTTTTTATAAGTGTCTGTCATAACTTTTATTTTGTACACTTTATTAATTTTTCCTCTCCTGCTAGTATGTGTGTTGTATGTATGTGTCGTAATCCTGGAAGGCATTAATAGAGCCATTATTCCAGAACACTGACCCCCAAGACAATTATTTTTAAAAATAAGTTCATAAATACATGTAAACAACTACCTGGCACTTCTATCAAATGTATTTGTTTCACTGAATAGGTTAAAATATATAAATTCAGTTTTTATCTTAACATGAAGAAACATTTCCTGAAATATAAATATATATTTCAGCAATAACATGACCATTATAGATTTATTAAATTCTAACAGACTGATTGCCAGTTTGAATAATATATAAAATATAAATTTTTAAAAATGCTTCCCTAGGCTAATTAAGAAAAATATTATTCTACTATATATTTTTCTATGTTTTGTTTTTCACATTTGGGGATTTAATCCACCTTGAAAAAATTTCAGGGTACAGTATAATTTTCCAACTCTGCTGAATCACCAACAGTTATCTTCCATTCAGCTGGACATTAACAAGATCCGAAAGTCCATACAAAGCACCAGGGGATCTCTGCAGGGCGCAGGAAGTCACAGGAATACCATGGTATATCAGCAGGAAAGTCTTAGGTAGAAGCATCAGATGTCCTAAGAGTAATCTAGTTTCACTTTGGTGTCAGATAGTAAGATTACATGGGTGAATACAAGAGTCACCCTGGCTTAGAAGTCTCATGTTACAAAGGAACCAATATTACTTGCCACCCACATTCAGGCAAGACCCCATTTGTACTTTCAAGAAGACATTTATCATCCCTTGTCAAGTCCTTCCAGTACAAGAGTCATTTAACCATAACTAATGCAGCCTGGTAACACAGTTCATATTCTACTTTAATCTGGTTTTAAGGAAATGCGTGACATAAAACTAGCACAAAATTATTTTCTCATAAAGGCAAAAAATGTTTTATTAACTTTTACTTTCAGATAGCAATAAGTTTTATTTTTCCTATTGAAATAATAAATTATGCCCAGTACCATTAATTTAGCAAACCATCCTATCAACCTTACTTCAAAAACAGAAGAAAAGAGAGTCAGACTAAGTTAATCTGGGACCAAAGGTACAAAATCACCTGGTCAATGATAAAAGCTCCACTTTCTTAAATCTACTGGCAGAGAATTGTGGTGGGCAGTCATTTTTGCCGAGTTCATGTCTAAGCTAACAGCTTAAGAAATGATTAAGTCTCTACAGCTACATTTTACACCAGTTTATAGTATCATAGAGAATGGCTTTGAAGTGCGGCCAGCAGAATAAATTGTGTAGTAGGATTGCTGTGAACCTCAGCTGATAAATGCCCTGCCTCCCACCCAAAATGGGAGTAGTGTGGAGTGGAACAGTGTGCACAACACTTTAATGGAGCAGCATTAAAAGAGTTTTCTTCAGTTTTTTTCAGAGTTGCAAAAGCCTCACTCTTTCAAACCCCTACTTTGGCCGTCTTCAACACAGAGTGACAAAAAATTAACAAATCATCGTGGTGCCAGGTGCAGTGGTGCACTCCTGTAACCCCAGTGGCTCAAGAGGCTGAGGCAGGAGGATCTCAAGTTCAAAGCCAGCCTCAACAACATATCAAGGCCCTAAGCAACTCAGCTAGACCCTTTTCTAAAGATAATACAAAAAAATGGCTGGAGATGTGGCTCAGTGGTTGAGGTCCCCTGGGTTCAATCCCCTATACCAAAAAAGAAAAAAGAAAAATATCATTGTAGTGAGAACAGTAAAATAGATACCAATTCCCTAGAGAGCTAAGTTAATGATCTCACTATAAGCCACCATGAAGTAGCTGACTTCTCTCCTTTTAGATTTTACCTTTGATCTAGTTGTCTTTTTCTTACTTGATGAAGGCAAACTATTACGGAAATTCAGGTGTTCTGAATCAGATTCATTTCCTTCCTTATCTTTTCCTGAACAAAGAAAAGGAAAGAATCAATCAAATGGAAACCACTACACAGAAGTTGAAGTCTTAATGAGAAAAGTCTAGCTATATGATGAGAACTGTTTTCACCTACTTTTTCTATTCTTCAAATCATCTCATCTTTATCTCTATATTAATCTCTTTTCCTCCTGCTTTGAAAAAACAGCAACAAAGAAGAACCTGCATCTTAGGTTCATCCCAGAGAGCTGATTTGTGACCAGTTCCCTTGTTCCTACTTACCATAATATCCAAGAAAGTACTCTTCTGGTAAATTATAAATTATGCAGCTCATAGAACCTATGCATTGGGAACACAATTCTTCTCACTTTAACTTCTTGTAGTATTTATGATTCAAAAATTAGTTATACGCTCATCTATCTAGAAGTTGTTTCAGGATTTACTGAAGAATAAAATATGAATCATCTTAAGAAAACTCACTGCTGAATTTATTCTATGATTATTGCTAATTGTTAATTTCACTGCACAGAACCTTTCAGATAAGAAGCCAAAGTAGAAATTTTTCTCTGACCTCAGAACTAAGCACTCAAGAGATTGTTTCTCACATCATGGTAGCCCTAAATATGATTTAGAAATTTTGTAATATAGCATATAAAAAACTAGGTAAAAAAATATAGTGAGCAAGTACTTTGGAAAGTAAAAAGTACTCACTGAATGTGTTAAAAAGAAATTAAGAACTATTATAACATGAGTTAATTTGATAATAAATATAGAATATTAAATACCAATGAAAGCACAATAAATCAAAACTTACATGAAATAGCTAATGCAGTGTTCAAGTTTTAAATGCATTTACAAAATAGACAGAAAACACTGACTTAGTTTCATATTCAAAAAGCCAAACAAAATTTCAGGAAACTCAAAGTATGTATAAAAGAACAAATCATAAAGAAAAATAATAAATGGAAAATAAGGTTAAAGAAAGAATAATCAACTAAATAAAATTGTTTCTTTGAAAAGAACTTAAAAATATACAAACTTCTTTCACTTCTAACCCATGGATAGAAAATGAACAAATAACATTAAAAAGAAAAAGAAGCACGGCTAAAAATGCAACTTCCATTTCTTAAAAGTAATCAGCAAATACTATCAGTACCTGTAAACAAATCTGATAAAATGGAAATCTTTATAAAAGAATTAGGAGTTATAAAAATTGACTCAAGAAGATGCAGAAAGGCTAACTAGTATAATAACCACTTAAAAAGTTAAATCAATAATCAAAAATCTCAATCCCAGGGGAAAAAGCATCTGGGCTCAAACAGGTTTCCATATAAAATTTCACCACACTTTTAATGAACAAAATCCTTTTCTTATGCAAATAATTTTAGGGAATTTTTCTTTAAAAGTTTATTAACTTATATTAAAAGATTAATAAAATCCTGACATGAAAACAAAACATAAAATACATAGTAAGAAAAAATGATAAGCCAAACTCAACAACAAACATAGATGCAAAATACCTAAATAAAATAATGCTAAGTGCTGCAGTGGGAAAAAATTCATACAGACTAAATGGATCTATCTCAAGAATTCAAAGTACGCTTAATGACAGAAAAAAAATCGATCTCTATGAATCAGCATATTAACAAAAATGTTAACAAAATAAAGGATAGATAATATTATCATCTAAACACATAAAAATCATTTAAAAATTCAATCATCTATAAAAGTGGAAATGGAAGGAACCACTTTATAGTAAAGTGTATCCAAAATATCATGCTAATATTATACTTAATGGTAAAATATTGTCTCATTTTAAGCAAAATACAAGAATGCCTGCTATCTCTATTCTTATCTAATATATAAAATATAGAATCCACGCAATAAAGAAGAAAGGAGAAAAAAATTAGGATTGGTAACAAAGAAAGTAAACAATTATTTGCAAATATTATAATTATCTGTATAGCAAATCAAATTACAAACTATTAGAAATAAGAGTATAATGGGATAGCTAATATAGGCATCAATAAATTCCATATATCAATAATAACCAACTAGACATTGCAAAAGAAGGAAAAACATCATTCATAACAGCAATAGAAAAGGAAACCTGAAATAAATTGAATCAAAATAATTTTTATATATTTCACTATATGGTGAAAATCATAAAATTTTATTGAAGAATATAAAACATAGAATAAATAACCCATATTCATATAGGGCAAAGCTCAATATTATACTAATGGCAACTACCTCCCAAATCAGCCACAAACTGAACACAAATCCAATAAAATTGGAGCAGGATGTATGTTTATGTATGTTGGATATACACATCCATATGCAGAAAATCTAGAAAATACACATCTGAGAACAATAAAGATAATTTTGGAAAAGAAAATCAGACTGAGGAAATTTTCCCTATGAAACAGCAATATTTATTATATGTTAAATTAATCAAACCATGTGAATTTGTGTAGGATAGACAAATAACTAAACAGAAAAGCAATACAAAAACAGATTCAAGTACATAGGGCATTTGCCATATAACAGAGATGGCACTGCAAATCAGTGGGGAAAACACTAAAATAAGCGGGAGTAGGATGACTGGCTTTCCTACCCTCCAAACAGATTTATCCCTAATTCATGTATAACAAAATTAAAGATCAAAATATTAAAAATAAAAGGAACCATTTTAATATCTCAATGTGGGAATGAATTCAGAGTTATGAAAGCATTACTTACACAGTAAAATACTGATAAATGTGAACATTCAAAAAATACCAACAATTTTTTGGAGGGAGGAGGGGTAGTACCAGAGATTGAACCCAGGGTTTTACACTTGCTACCAAGTGCTCTACCACTGAGATACATCCCTAGCCCTTTTTCACTTTTACTTTGAGACAAGATCTCACTAAATTGTCCAGGCTGGCCTCAAACTTGTGACCCTTCTGCCTCAGCCTCCCCAATAGAGCTAGTATTACAGAGTAGCTGGGACTGCAGGAGTGCAATATTGCACCCAACACATCAATAATTTTTTTAAATCACCATGGGAAAGTAATAGAACAGACAGTGGAATATATCTAAAACAATTCTAAACTTCTAACAAGCCAATAAAAAAAATGATCAAAGGACAAAAAATTGGTTGATCATCTTAGTTGCAAGTAATAACAAACAACTCTTGCCAAGTTGAAACAAATACAATTTACCACATGTGCCCTAGGCAGCTCCCTTAACCACAAAAAGGCTGAGAAATAAGATGTGGATCTTTTGAATGCTTCAGGGTGCACAGCTAACATCTCTGATGCTGGACACTAAAACTGCAACTTACCCTCCATAGTTCTTGATATTGAAGGTCACTTACCACTATTTCTTCATGTCAAAATTAAGAGGATAGAGAATTCTGCAACCCTATAAAGAAACTACAAATGCTAGGGAGGCAAAATTAAAAGTAAAAAAAAAGAAGAAATTATAAGCATTATGAACAAGTAAACAAGTATACAAATGTTATCGTTGAGATATGTATGAGTTGTCCCCCAAAAGCACATGTGTAAGATAATAAAAGATCAGAGGTGAAAAGATTGAGTTTTGAGATCCTTAACCTAATCAGTGCATTAATCAATTTGAATGGTTTAACTGGGTGGTAACTAGGTAGGTAGAGTGTGACTGAAGGAAGTAGGTCATTAGGCAGTATATCTCTGGGGTTTATATTTTGTCCCTAGTCTGCCGTTTCTCTCTGTACCTGGTACAGCGTCTCTCTCTCCTTCCTGGTATCCTAGTCTCAGAGTCTCTCTGCACCCTTCTACCATGATGTTCTGTCTCACCTTGGGCCCACAGCAAGAGAGTTGGCCATTGATGGACTGAGACCTCTGAAACCATGAGCACCAAATACACTTTCCTCTAAAATTGTCTTTTGGTCACAGAGGCGAAACAGCTCATTAAAACAAGAAAGCAGAAAGCCAGACACAGCAGAGTCCCTAACACTTCCTGGAGCAGAACCAGCATTCTAGGCTTGTTCTACCTACCTTACCTACCTGAGGCTTCTGTGTGGGAAATAAATAAACTTAACATTCTGTAAAGCCACTAATATTTTAGTTCTGCTATTCACAACTGTACTTAATCCCAAAACACACACACACACACACACACAACATACACACACACTTCTAATGGGCTTTCAAAGTATTCTAGTAGATTTCAGGAATTAACTTATTCTCCTACTTCTGAAAATCATTTCAACCCTTTCCTCCTGGACAAGCCTTTAACACCTCTATATCTCCTCCTATCAGCAGATGACTGGCTATACTTTACATATGAAATAAAGCTACCAGGTGCTAATTCCCTTACTTGTTGCTACACAACAGACCAACCCACCATCTCTGCACACACCTTATCTTCCTTTTCTAGTAAGGTAACACAAGAACCACTCCTCCAATTTGGGATTCAGATCCCTCTTCCTATCTGCCTTTTTTTGTTTGTTTGTTCTTCCTAGGTAACCTCTCCTTCTCACAGATCTTACTCAAGTTTCAGAAAATGTTCCTTCAACCTCATAACATCCTCTAAGTATCAACCCATTTCTCTCTCTCCTTCTCTCTCTTCATTTCCTGAGTTGTCTCAACTATTTATTGCATTTTATCACCTCCCACTTACTTACTCCTTATTCCACTCTAATCTACATTGTCTAAACACGCTACTAAAATAGTTCTCTGTTAAGTTACCAATGTTACCTGAGGTTACTGTCTGGCTTTAAAATTTTTTGAACAAATGGCTTTTTGAAGTATTCTTATTTTCCTTTAACTCTCAGAGGTATATAAAATTATTGAGCATTACCTCCCTATTAAAATATATCTTTTTTTTTTTTTTTTTTTTTTTTTTGTACCAGCGATTGAACTCAGGGGCACTCAACCACTGAGCCACATCCCCAGCCCTATTTTGTGTTTTATGTAGAGACAGGGTCTCACTGAGTTGCTTAGCGCCTCGCCATTGCTGAGGCTGGCTTTGAACTCGTGATTCTCCTGTCTCAGCCTCCCTAAGTGCTGGGATTACAAGCGTGAGCCACTGCGCCCGGCTTGGTTCTTGTGGAGCATCACTTCTGATTTTCCTATCATCCCACCATAGCTCATTCTCTACCATCTTTTCCATATTTTCTTCTACCTAAGCATTAAATGATATAATTCTAAGAACTCTTCTCATCTCAAGTTGTTCAATATCTCCCTGGATGATTTATCTCATCTATAATCATCTTTAGTTATACTGTCATAATTATATAAATCACAAATACTCTGGCACAGACACATCAACTATCTCCTGCATGGAAAATTCCTTACTACATTGTTCCACCTAGATGTCTCATGAACATCAAATTTATATGTCCAAATCTGAACTCATGATTTCCCCCACACCACCAACGAACCTTTCCATTGTTTTTCCTCAATGAAAGATGTGCCAATATGCATCCAGTTATACAATTTTAGAACTTAGAAATCATCCTTAACACATATAATTTATCTCCAATGTGCAATCTACCACCAATCTTCTTTTGACCTCCCAAATACCACTTTCCCTCTTAACGTCACTACTACTGTCCAACATCTGTCCTTTGATTAATGCCACAGTCTCTTAACAAGCCTCCCTATTTCTGCTCTTGCTACCCATTCAATGTGTTCTTCTAGGAACATCTCCATACCTTCCACCCACTCCCTTCTATCCTGCCCCATTCTATGCTAATAGACTGTGCTCTTGCCAAAGTGCACCCCTTTGTTTGTGACCTTTGGACCTGATTGGTCCAAGAGTGCATTTAAGCTTCTGTAGTTTCTAGAATAAATGGTGTCTTTTTGCTCCTTGCCCCGGTGGTGTCCCTCTTCTTGTCCCAGGTGTCTTTGCGTCTTGCTAGGGCAGAGCAGATTTTCACCTATACCCCGGGGCCTAGGGAGATTGGCTCTGCGGATCACCACCGTCCAGAGGGACTCCATATCGTCTAACCCGGGGACCCTTTCTCCGTCTCTCTGGACCAACTCCACGAGAAGCCACGTGGCTCCCTCCAACCCCCCCTTTTATTAAAGCGACATGTTCTAAACATGGAGGTGGAGAAAAAAGAAACATAAGAAATAGAAAAGAATTCCAAATACTAAACAAAGATTTTTTTTAAATTCTACTTAAGACATAAAAGACAAAATGAAAATTTTATGAAGGAACAGAATGAAAGATTTCAGTGGTTGAAAGGAACCCAATAGAAAGACTAATACTAAACAATGTAACAAATAAAACCAAGATATAAATTGTGTACTTAAAAGCAGAATAGATACAGCTAAGGAGAGAATTAATGAACTAGAAAAAGTCAGAAGAAACATGGAGTGATAGAAATGGAAAATACAGAAGAGAGGAAAGAAAGTCTAACTAGGTAAAACTGGAATATTAGAAGGAGAGGGGAGAACAAATAATGGGATTTTAAAAAGACAAATTATCTTTAAAGAAACAACAAATTATCTTTAAAGAAACAACAAACAGGCTAAAGCTAACTTCTCAACAGCAAGAATAAAAACCTAAAAGCACTGTTGAAATAAAGTAACTGTCAAATTAGAATTCTATGCTAGGGGAAATGTCTTACAAGGACAAAGGTTAAAACATATATATTTGAAGATCTATCAAAACTGAGAGAACCCATATGTAGCAGATGTGCTCTAATATAATACTAGAGGGTATTTTCAAGTGGAAGGAAAAAAATCTCACATGAATAATCAAAGATGTCAAAAGGCATTTATAAAGAAACAGTAAAGACATACATAAAACTACTACCTAAGTTAACGATAATAGCGATGATAAGAAGTATACAAAATTAAAATAGAATATGTACATGGCATGTAAGTTGGAAGAATGAGCAAAACAAATAAAGTAAAAGGTACTGAGGCCTGCATTGCCTGGTGGTTGATAAAAGACAGTATATCACTACATATCCTAAAGACATTAGCAGATAAAAAAATATTATTAAAACTTTATGTTAATAAAATTAACCATTTAGGAAACTATATTTCTTTTAAATAAATTATAAATACAGACACAATAAAAATAGAAAATCTAAACAACAAATTGAATTTGCATTTTAAAAACCTTGTTAAAGACAATCAAACCACCTCAGGCCTACATGACTTCACTTCTACCAAACATTTCGGAAATAAATAATACCAATTCTACACAAACTGTTTTAGAAATAAAGAAAATGAATACTTCCTAAAACATTTTACATAGAATTACACTGCTATCAAAAACAGACCAAAATAATACAAGAAAAGCATATCAATATCCCTCATAAAAATACAAAAAAAAGTGGTCTTTTAATTCTTGATGCTAATTCAATTGGAAATCCATATTCAAAATTCAACTCTAGAAGGATCATAGATCTAAAATTGAAAGATTACACGATAACGTCTTTAGAATAAAATACAAAAGAATATCTTCATGAGCAATGCTGTATCAGTTGAAGTCTCATAGTACTCGTTGGTGTGGTACTGTATAAATCCTTCTTGGGGACTAAGATGACTTAAGCAATAACCAGAGTCAGGAAGACTCTGCCTCCTTGACCAAAAGTAAGTGTAGGAATGGCTCGGAGTAAGAGATATAATTACTATGAAGGATGTATGCGATGATGTAACTACTTGTTGTATAGTAATACAGCATTTGGGAGCTATGAGCTTGTCATTTTATTAACACAAGACAGTACCAAACATGCTTCCCAAAGGCTCTTTCAAATACCTCCTAGTGACTATATTAAGTTTATTCACAGGTGGACATGAATTTGGAGATTCTTACAAAGTACAAGATACAAATGTGGCTCCCTCTCAAATACACAGGAGGGAAGGCCAAAAAGAATTACCTCTTAAGAAAACATAAAGATGAACTAGCACAAAGAAAAAAGTGGTCTGTTTTGGCAAGGATATTTACTACAATGAGAATTATGTTCTAGTTCCAGGAATACTTTTCCAGGACACTCAGGAATGGAAAGTGAGTAGCATAAACCCTGAGCCAGTTGACTTGGGTCCTACATGGTTCTGTATAATTTGGAATATTGACCTGATGCAAAAAAATCACCAGAAATTTTAGGTCATCACAGTTAGGTTTTAAAGAATTATAAAACATGGAGTAGGCTGAGGATCCTTACATAGATTTTGCCAATGGATCATCAAAGCAAATAAATACTAAATAAATCTGTGCATTCTACATTTGTCCATATCATAAAGGGATGACTTTTTATTTTAGCAAGTATTGGTAGGCTCAAGCACTTATTTATATAGCCTTACAATGAAAGCCAGGATTAGGGTTACTAAGTACTCCAAGCAAATTTCCTGGGGTTTGAGAGTTTGAATCATCTAATCATAGAACTATTAGGGGTGGTGGGGGAAAAGCATTAACCTCATTAGCATCAGGAGAGCTTCCCCTTGATTCAGGGATGCCCTACAGTAATCTGGCTAAAATCTGGTTTAACTTTCCTTGTTCTTGATAAAAATCATTCCTAAAGATCACTCCCTTCTTTCTTAAGGGCTCACAAACCACCTATTTGTTAACAGAAACATACCATAAATCAAGATGGCCAAACTTCATTTCTTAAGGGGCATCATAATATAGAAATTATAAATTAGTAACACCTCTTTTGTTCTCTGCTTTCTTCTACATCAAAGAGCAGCTCTAAGGTAATGTTCAATTCAACAAACATTTATTAAACACCTAAAATATACAAAGTACTGAATTTGCTTAAGCAAAGAGGAAAAAGACTCAAACTTTACCCATAGGGAACCTATACTTCATTAGGGAAATAGGAAAGTAACTATAATATCTGACAATAAAACAATATATCCCTAAATAGGGATATAAATAAAACCTATGGAAAAGCAGAAAGAAAGAATACAAATCCTACCTGTACCATCAATGCTTTTTAATAAGTAATTGGAACTTGTATCAGGCTAATAATTATAAATAGTTTAAATAAACTTGTAGATCAGTGGTAGAACATTTGCCCAGCATGTTCAAGGGTTCAATCTCAAGCACTGCAAAAATATTTTTTTAAGCTGGGTGTTGTGGCACACACCTATCATCCCAGCTCTTCAGAAGGCTAAGGCAGCAGAATCATGAGTTCAAGGCCAACCTAGGCCTTAAACTTTAAGACCCAATCTTAAAAATAATAATAATAAAAGTAAAGTAACTTGGTGTTCTCTTATTTTGGACTTCAAATTCATTTATATGTTCAACTTTTCAATTTTCCAAATCATTCCTTTCCTTGAGAAAAGAGACCATTACTAGGTAGTAATAAAGAATAAAAATCACTATTACATAATACAGTACCTTTTATGTAAAAATATAATTAGAATCTTAAAATTTCTTCCAATAGAATATCATCAGAATTGCTATTATCAAGAAATCCACCCAGTTTGGCTGCTGACATTAATTTGCAAATGTTTTAAATACGCATGTACCTCAACTATTCTTTGTGTACTTCTTTTATCTGTTTTAAAGAAGCTAAAACGCAGGCAAAAAGTGTTAGCATGTAAAATCATAAATGACTCAAAATTACATTTAGAAAGATTCTAGAAAAACTGATCATTTAATCAGAGTCTTGAGCAAAACAGAAGAGATCAACCATTAACTGATGAAACTTAGTTCAAAAAATATTAAGTGGGTATAAAACAAACTATAACAAAAGGAGATAAATAATCTTGGATAGTAATCTGAGAAATGAAAATCAAAGAAAGCGCAAAGCACCATTTCATGACAATTAAATCAGTAACATTTCTTTTTGGTATGATAAAACAAATGCTGGCAGGTTACACTGGAGGTGTTACACTTTTGGTAAAGTGCTTAACCTCTCCTGGAAAATGATATGGCAAAAGAAAGAAAAAAGCAAGATTTAGACCCGTTACTCCAACTATCCCAATCCAGAGAATTTATTCAACTAAGGAATAAAATAACTCAGCCAAAAAATAAAGGCTGTAATTATTAATTTGGGGTCAATAGTGTGTCAACAACAAAAAGAAAAAACTGGGAACAATATTTGTGCCATGGATAAGTTTTACCACAATGGGAAAGAAAGCTGCCTACTAATCTTAAAAAGTTTTAAAGTTTAAAAAGAGTTTAAAAAGACTAGGAGGACTTCTGTAGTCAGAGCTGCAAGGTCAGGAAATGCCTGCTCTACATAAAGCCTGGCTTACACCTCTGGGACAGGAACAACAAGAAGAATAGTCAAAGCAACCTTGAGCAAGGAGTTTAAAGCTGGAAGTATTACACTTCCTAATTTCAAACTATATTACAAAGCTACAGTAATCAAAATGGGTTGCTAATAGCATAAAAACAACACATAAACCAATAGAAGAGAATAGACAACCCTGAAAAAAATCCACATATTTACTGTCAACTTGTCTTCAACAAGGGTCTCAAGAATACACAAATGAAGGAAGGACACTCTCTTTAATAAATGGTATCATGAAAACTGAATATCCACATGCAGAATAAATATGACCTTACCTCATACCATAAGCAAAAATCAAGTCAAAATGTATTAAACATAAGATATAAAACTAAAAAACTACTAGAAGAAAACAAGGAAATTTATTAGAATTGGCCTGGGTAATGATTTTTTTGGACATGAAAAAAGCACACAGGAACAAAAGCACAAGGAACAAAAGTAAAAGTAAATAAGCAACAGATTGCATCAACTATAAAGCCACTTCTGAACAGCAAAGGAAACAACAGAATGAAAACAAAACCTATAGAATGGGAGGAAACATTTGCAAGCCATCTATCTGAAAAGAGATGAATATTTAAAATATATAAGGAAATACTCAACTCCAAAGCAAATAAAATAAATAACTTAAATAGACATTCTTCAAAAAAGACATACAAATAGCCACCAGGTATATGAAAAGGTGCTCAACATCACTAATCTTCAGGAAAACGCAAATCTGAAAACATGGGATTATCATATCACAACCCTTAGAAAATATAGTATCAGAAATATAAAAGATAACAAGTGTTGGCAAGGATGTTGAGAAAAGGGAAGACCTGCACCTGTTGGTGGGGATATACATTGGTACAACCATTATGGTTAACAATAAGGAATTTCCTCAAAAAACTTAAAACAGAATTATCATATGGTCCAAAAAAAATCCCAGTTCTAGGTACATATCCAAAGGAAATGAAATGAACATCTCAAAGGGGTATTTATACTCTTATGCATTATTCATAACAGCCAAAACATGGAATCAACCTAAATATCTGTCAATGAGTAAATGAATAAAAATCTGTTGTACAATGGAATATTATTCAGTCACATAAAAGAAGAAAATTCTGCCATTTATGACAATATGGATGAGCCTAGAAGACATTATGTTAAATGAGATAATCCATACACAGAAAGATTTCAATTATATGTAGAATCTAAAATAATCAAACTAGCTGCACACTGTGGTTCATGCTTGTAATTCCAGCAGCTCAGGAGGCTGGGGCAGGATCGCAAGTTCAAAGCCAGCCTCAACAAAAGTGAAGTGCTAAGCAATTCAGTGAGACTTTGTTTCTAAATGAAATACAAAATAGGGCTGGGGATGTGGCTCAGTGGTCGAGTACCCCTGACTTCAATCCCTGGTACCCAAAAAGAATAAAATCATCAAACTCATAGAAGCACAGTAGAATGGTGATTGCCTGTGGGTAGGGACAGGGGGAAATAGGGAGTTGTTGGTCAAATGATACAAAGTATCAGTTATACAAGATGAATAAATTTTGAAGCTCTGGTATACAGCATGATGCTCACAGTTAATAATAGTCATTGGTATAATTAAATTTTGCTAAAAGTGTAGATCTTAAGCGTTCTCATCACAAGAAATGAAAAAAGAGTGGTAACTACATGAGGTGTTGAATATGTTAATTAGCTTGACTGTGGTGATCACTTCACAATGTATAGGCATATTAAAACATCACGTTGTACATCTTCAATAAAGCTGAGGGGGAAATTACTTCCACAGGGAGGGAGCAGCACTGATAATGAGGTGCATGTAGAAAAAAGAAAAAACTCCTAGGCTGGACATGGAAGGAACAAGGAAAGGAATATTGAAAAATGATGTCAAGCTACTAACGTTTGGAGCAATACAATGACAATATGGGTCATTTAGGACATACCTAGCTACTAACTAAAATACTGCATTTGTAGGGCTGGGATTATGGCACAGTGGTAGCGTGCTCGCCTAGCACGCATAAGGCACTGGGTTCGATCCTCAGCACCGCATAAAAATAAAATAAAGATATTCTGTCACCTACAACTAAAAAAATAAACATTTAAAAAAAATACTGCATTTGTATTATGAACAAAAAGCCTTAGAAATGTCTATGCCCTCAGTTCATATCTAAGAAAAGTATAGAAATAAGAGCTTTGTGGTAATTATAGATCTTATTGTCCTCTTTGTATTTTTATTGTTCTTCCCAAATTCTTCACAATGAACCTATATTACCAATATAATCACGAAAATGTCACTTAAAAACAGTTAGTCAAAGTCTAGAGTCTAATCCTCGGTGCTCTACATTTGACAGCTTATTAGAAATGCAGACTTGAGCTAGTAATAAAGCGTGGTCCCTACACACAGCTACAGTGTGAGAGGCACTCCTCCAGCTCCTTCTGTTGCTACATCCCCCAAAGTAGATCATGCATGAGAACCTACCAGATTCTCCTTTAACCTCCCTTGGTGAAGACATGTCCCCACAGCTCAAACAAGATAGGTAAAAGGCTTCTGTAGATACTGAGCCTTAAGTGTCCTGCGAGTCAGGCAGAAGGTCTAATTAGTATCCAGGGGCCAGCACACAATTGTTGTTCACCTAATCAAATACACAAAGCAAAGGATTTTCTATTAGAAAACTAGAATTTTCACAGCTTTGACATATTATTACCCATTAATTCAGTCAGTATCATTCAATGGGCACTCAATTCTTTAAATGTCACACCTATCTATGCTGAATTAGATGCTAAAAATTCAATACTGAATAAATAAGAATTACCTGCAAAGCCTGTCTTCAAGGAGTTCATTCAATCCCCACACAGGTAAGGATTTTTTTATTTTCTAATATTTGCCATAATTGGCTTATAAGATCATGTTACATTGCTCCTATTAGTTAAAATCTAAAATATTTTTGTCTGGAGAACTTTTCATTAGCCACCTGAAAATAAAGTGGGATTACTATAATCTGAATTTAAAGTTAATATCTTAAAATAGGTATATTTTAAAACTTTGACAGATAGGATATTAAGGAAAAATACTTAAAATGTGAGAGTAAGGCAAAAAGATTTTGAAATTCTGTCAAATAATTTTAAGATACTCCTTAATGAAAGGAGATGTGATTACTTACTGAAATACCAAGGTTTAAATATGCAGTACCTTGCCTTACACTAAATAAATGTGAATGACCCTTGATTCTAATGATTTATTTTTTTTGTATACATACACACATACATACACACACATTAGTAACATGTCTCTAGCATGCAGCTGAATAGATTGAAACTCTTTATCAATCCGTACCAACACAGGCCAATTTCAAATGGAAAGTTGCTGACTTTCCATAAAAGTCAGCAACACTTCCAGAGCAAACAGCTTTGATCAGAAAGGCATGCACATTTCTGGAATTTTCACAAACAGCAGTGCAGTGAGTCAGATAACCCTACAGAAACACAAGAATCAAACTGGATGAATTTCTCTTCCTTTATTATTAAGTATATCTTCAAATAGACAAAATAAAAATCAATGTTGAGATGATTTAATTCCATTTTGGGGTTGAGGGTACATACAATCACACAATTCACCACCACTACATATGTACTGAAAGCCTAGGTGTCTATAAAGTCTACAAAAGTAAAATTATACAATAAAAACACCTTCATTTATTATGAAGCAAGAGAAAACTTTTCAGGAAATACAGTAAAAACTCTTTCCTATCTCCCTCCTAGCTTGACTAAATAAGCATCCATAAGTGATTCACCTATAATTTCCATGTTTTATATGATCTATGGACTCTTAAGTGGGACCATAAGCATTTTGAGGACAGAAGTCTTTCACTTTTGTGTCTACAGTGACTAGCACACTGGAGACACTCAAGAAATGTTTAACAGGTTGATAAATTCATTAATTCCATGAAAAATGTGTAGACTTCACCAAGTAATCTTCATACCCATATTAAGACCGGGAAGTTATATGAGTATTAGTTACTTGGTATGAACTCAGTCCCTGAGGGAAAGGCTGTAAATGACGTTTGGAGACCTATTATCAAGTCCTTAAGATAAAGGTTTTTCTCAGACTCCTATGGAAGACACTGTGGCACAGAAAATTAAGGAATTAACTCTGAGAAAAGGAAAATTTTTTAAAAATGTGTACACACACACACACACACACACACAATACTTGTTCTATGATACAGCATAGGATAGGAAAAGAAAAGCTCCAACATGGCACAAAGTGATCTCAATTAAACAGAAGGACAAAAACACACAAGTGTTTAGTTTGCACAGGCAACAAAAGCAAAATATTTCCCTTCAAGAGTTAGAATGTCTTACAGAAGAATTAATAGATACTGTGCATATTGATAGATTCTCAGCTGAGGTGCCCCCTTTTCAGTCTATTTCCCTCTCTCAAGACTAAAGTACATGCTAAAACAAAGGCCAACTCGTCATAGTGAACTTTAGTTTGGGTATAAGATGCCAAAACATTGAATTTAAAATGACACACTCAGCCCCTTGCCCTGGCAATTCTTATCTCCAGGGCTAAGACCACTTCAAGTACTTGTGAAAATGCTATCATGCCCCCTCTGAGAGGCCTATACCAGCCTGGAGAGAAAAGAATGAAAGAAGCCCCAGGGCTGGGATTGTGGCTCAGTGGTAGAGCGCTTGCATTGCATGCGTGAGGCACTGGGTTTGATCCTCAGCACCACATACAAATAAATAAATAAAGATATTGTGTCCATCTACAACTAAAAAAATATTTTAAAAAAAAAAGCCCCAAATGTTCAATACTGATCAACTCCTGCTGCCCTACCTGCAGTCACACTAGGGTTTCTTCTTGTAAAATCTATATTTTCTATGATCAAACTACAAGTACAAGCTTCTTGGACTATACTGATTATTAGGCATATTTTACACATTTGAAGAATTGTTTGTAGTTTAGTTGGTTTTTAAAAATAATGTTGCTTTTTCTTTTTTCTTTTTTTCTAGAGCAACCAAAAATGATTATTATTTTAAAAAATGAGCTTCAGTTACTAGTTCAAAGCACAAATAAATTTTGAGGTGAATTATAGACCTAAATGCAAATGTTAGTACAATAAAACTTCTGAAAGAAATCATTAAAGAACATCTTCCTGACCTTAAGGTATGCAAATATTTCTTAAGGCAGATATGGAAAGCAACGACCATAGAAATAAAATAATTAAAGAATTTATTAAAGATTAAAAATGGCTGTTTATCAAGTGGCACCCTTATGTAAATGAATAGGCAACTCACTAATTGGGAAAAATATCTGCAATGCATTATTGACAAAGAATTTTTATTTATAGTATTAAAGAATTCCTACAGCTCAATTTAAAAAACAAAGACAAAGAACTCAATAATATAGACAAAATAATCAAATAAGCAGTTCATAAAAGGAGAAACATAAATGGCCAATGAGAAAACTTAGCTCTCAGGAAGATGCAAATAAAAATACAAGGATATGCTAATATGCCCATACTATGATGGCTAAAATGGAAAAGAAACAGTGATCTCCCTAATAAGTGGAAACTTTTGAAAAATCAAATATATAGAAATAGAGAACAAAACAGTGATTACCAAGGGTGAGGACCAAGGAGAAACTGGTGAGATGTATGTCTGATGCTGAAAAGTAGCAGATATGTGAGATGAAGGTATTTAGAATGCTTATGTATAATACAAGGATTAATACATAACAAAATTGCTTTGTATATGAATTCATGCTAAAGGAGATTTTATCAGCTCTTGGCACAAAAATAAAATATATATGTACCATGTGAGATGACAGGCGTTAATTTTGTTCACTATATTGATTATGGTCCTATCTACATGCATCTCACAGCATAACTGTATACATCTTAAATACACCCAATAAAATTTATTTTTAAAAAGACTAGATCAAGTGTTGGAAAGAATATGTTGCAATTGGAATTTTCATTCATTGTTTTTGAGAGTGCATAAAGGTATAAATTATTTATAAAATATTTTTCATATTATCAAAAATTGATGTCCTAGCAACCTTACACTAGTTTTTTCAAAGAGAAATGAAAGCATATTCTCACAAAAACCTTGTGTCTCTACAAAAGTATCAGGGAAATGGCCCAGTTGGTCATTAACTTGTTTTATACAATGCAATAATACTCATTATTAAAAATATGAGCTACTATCACATACAACATGAGCCAATCTCAGAAACATTGAGCTATATGAAAAAAGCTACATAGTGTATACTTTGTAAAATCATTTCTATGAAGTTTTAAAAAAAGTAAAGTCAATTTATTGAGGTGGGAATGACATTATTGGTAACTTTTAGGGTTGGCTTCAATGAACAAGGTAGGGAGAAAATTTCTTGAGTGAGGAAATGTTCTATATCTTAATAAAGAAAACTTACTCTTCTGACTCTAAGGAAGCAATGTCTAATAGTTAAGCACATTAGTACTTACTGGGAGTTTTATAAGAGAAAAAATTAAGACACAAAGGAAGAAATTCTCCCTGACCTACTTTAATTTAGAAATAAGTTTTACACATAACAATTAAGTAACAAATATAATGTTGCTTTTTCTAATTATAAATATAATTAATACCCATAGCAAAAGTAAAGTTACCAGTAGTAAATTTGATTCAGTGGTTTATTAATCATTCTCTGTAACATTGATGTAAGAGAGCTGGGGGCTGCCAGGAAATCAGGGGGAGTAAGGGGCTGAGATGCTACCTCCAGAGCCACTTGCAATTCTGTACAGTGCAATCAGGCAAAAAGAAAAAGAAATAAAGGGATTCAGATTAGGAAGGAAATATGAAAACCTTGATACAGTGATTTTTAAGCCATAAAAAATAATCTACTTCAGTAAAATTAAATACATAGGAATAATGGTATAAAATCAACAAGTTATTAATGAAAGTTTTGAAATCAATTAATTGTCACTCACCAATCATAGATGAGAGCAAATTGCCACTCCTCACATGTTAGCAGCAAGGACTGCTGTGACCATCCTTTTGAACAGTAGATGATCTAAGGTTCCAAAAGCATCAGAATCCCATATCAACAATGTTTAGTCAACTTGAAATCCAGAGACTGACACTGTTATTATGAAGACACACTCTGAGCAAATATTTTTTCAGCTACTATAATAACATAAGTATAAAAATCCAATAAATGAAAATATCTTTTTTAAAGTGACTCCATAATCCAGATGCTTCCACTATTTAGATGTCAACAAATAATCTTCTACTGTTCATTTAATTCATGACATAATTTTAGTATATTTGGCATATTTCCTCCAACCACCTGAATCTCAAGTCCATCTCTGTCTCTTCATTTGTCTGTCTGTCTTTAAGGCCTTTCTTCCTTCCATCCCTATATTTCTCTCTCTCACTCTTACAGAAGTAAGCCAGTAATTACCTAAGGGCTTTATTTCAAAATACACACTGTATGTATCTTCAATCAGTAGACCTTGACTTCTCTTAGTGGAGTCACATGGGACTCAATAAATCTCCTTTAGCATGAATTCATATACAATGCAATTTTGTTATGTATGACTTCATAATCCAAAGAACTACTGATTTATAAGGTACAGCTAAACCATTCCCATAACTGAGATCATGTCAGTCAGGAATGTACAACCATCACTTAAATGTGTACGAAAGTACACATGACAGCACAATTATTGTTCTCTTTATAAAGCCCCTCTTGCAAACATAGCCCTTGGTTGATGGCCAGGAACCAGTCACCTACCCTGATATAAAACTTTCTCAAAATGATAGGAGCTGGTCACTGTGCCTGGACTGTACAAACAATGTTGCTTATGCTAAACACCTGCTTTTCTTTTAAGTGAAATCTCAGTTACACCGGCACTCTATGCTTACATGACTGATCTCTGATTAAAACCCTGGACTCTCAGGCTCAGGTAATATTCCTTGGCAAACAACACTTCATATAATTTTCCACAGCTTGTTGCTCAGGGAATTTATTGAGTCCCATGTGACTCCACTAAGAGAAGACTCTGGGAAGCTTGTGTCTAGTTTTCCTTTGCTGACTTTGCTTATCCTTTCACTATAATAAATCTTAGCCATGAAAAGAACTATGTGCTGAGTTCTGTGAGTATTCCTAGCCAATCACTGAAACTGAGGATGGTCCTGGAGAGCCGTGACAGAGGATGTTTTTACCTCTCAGAGGAGAAACTATCCTCAGCAACAGACCATACTTAGTTATCTTATCCTGCCTGACACCTCCCAGAGGACAAAAAACCTACACAGCATTGCCTGAACATCATCCCTGAACCATCACAGAACATCGAACTCTGCAAAAGAAGAAATATGTTTAATAATTTTGCAAACAAAACCTGTCTATATCTAACCATTTTTATGAAAAATGTTTTAAGAAGTAAAAAGCTAATATTTTCTTAATATAAAAACATAAATTCCCCCCAAAATTTAACTTATTCTGCTGTTCTGAAGAGAGGGACTCCAGGCATACGTCCTGTAATATGCAACCAATGTGTATATATAATTAAGGTATAAAATAACAGACTCAATAAAAGATCATTAAGCCAAGGAAGACCCCAAGTAAAGCACCATCGTCTCTTTCACCTGAGACTCATGTCCTTCCACCATGCCTATACTGCTTGTTCCCCCAAGACTCTGACTCTAAATTAATCCCCTCTAAGATATAAACCTTCTCATGGTAATCTCGTAGAAGACCCTCACTGATATGACATCCAAATATTCTTAAAGGTTGGAAATTACTAGATTATATAAGTAAAGAAACTAATCACTTTAAACATCTTTTAAAGTAACTTCATAATTTGGATGCTTCTGTTATTTAGGTGCCAAGGTAAGTAACCATCTATTGTCTGTTCCATTCATTACATAAATGGCTTTGGCATACTTTCTCCAACAGATTTTTTTTTTTTTTTTTTGGTACCAGGGATTGAACTCAGGGGCACTCGACCACTGAGCCACAACCCCAGCCCTATTATGTGCTTTATGTAGAGACAGGGTCTCACTGAATTGCTTAGCACCTCGCCATTGCTGAGGCTGGCTTTGAACTCGCGATTCTCCTGTCTCAGCCTCCCTAAGTGCTGGGATTACAGGCTTGAGCCACCGTCTCCAACAGATTTAAAACAAACTTTGTCCTTAATCTTTAGTCACCTAATATGTAAAATGAAAGATTTAAAACAGGGCTATTAACAAAGTGGATCTTTGGGTATAGACCAAAGAGTGGGATAGCTGGGTCAAATGGTGGTCACATTCCTTAGTTTTCTAAGGAATCTCCATACTGCTTTCCATAGTGGTTGCACTAGTTTGCAGTGCCACCAACAATATATGAGTGTACCTTTTTCTCCACATCCTCATCAACACTTATTACTGCTTATATTCTGACTGGAGTGAGATGAAATCTTAGTTTTTATTTGCATTTCTCTACTTATTAGACAAGTTGAACATTTTTTCATATATTTCTTGATCGACTGTATATATTCTTCTGAGAAGTGTCTGTTCAGTTCCTTAGCCCATTTATTTTTTTGAGTTATTTATTTTTTTGGTGTTAAGTTTTTTTAGTTCTTTATATATCCTGAAGATTAGTGCCCAGCTATCCCACTCCTTGGCCTATACTCAAAGGACTTAAAATCAGCATACTATAGTGACACAGCCACATCAATGTTCATAACAGCTCAATTCACAATAGCTAAACTGTGGGACCAACCTAGATACCTTTCAATAGATAAATGAATAAAGAAACTGTGGTACATATAAACAATGGAATATTACTTAACATTAAAAGAGAATAAAATTATGGCATTTGCAGGTAAATGGATGGAATTGGAGAATATCATGCTAAGCGAAGTAAGCCAATCCCAAAAATCCAAAGGCTGAATGTTCTCTCTGATAAGTGGATAATGATCCATAATGAGGGGTGGAAGCATGGGTAGAATGTAGGAACTTTGGGCAAAGGGGAGGGAGGGAAAGAGTGGGGACATGGGGTCAGGAAAGATAGTGGAATGAAATGAACGTCATTACCCTAGGTACATGTATGACTGCACATGTGGTGTGACTCTATATCATGTACAACCAGAGAAATCAAAATTTGTGCTCCATTTGTGTACAATGAATTGAAATGCTTTCTGCTATCATGTATAACTAATTAGAAAAAATTAAAAATTAAAAAAAAACAAAGTGGATCTTTTCAGATAGAAAATTTTTAAAGTCCATAAACCCTCTCCTTAAAACACTAAAGATCACTTCCTACAATTATAATGCTCTTCTCTGAAATAATAACTATATTCTGACACACAAAAAAGCCATGTTTCTACTTTCTTATCCTTATTAGATATCCTTTTTGTAAGAAGTTAACAGGGAAAAGAGAGATCCAACCTTTTAGCTTTCAATATCACTTAATGGCTTAAACCCTGAGATTCTACAGACTAGTTTAAAAAAAAGAAAGAAAATTCTTCATATCTGAAATTGTTCCCTCTCTAGCTCATCTTCCCACCTCCTCCCTCCTCTGTGGTCCCTCATAGGCAGGTATGAGGTCAAAATGGAAAACTGCTGCCCAGTGATGAGGTAGTGATGCCTCAGCCTCCCACTTCTGAAAACAAAGCTGTTTCTAAAAAAAAAAATGACAAATGAACTCAAGCTTTGGGGTGCCTTGCACTATTAGGAAGTGATTAAAGTTGCCCAGTGACTAAATCAGAGACAAAGAAAAGGAAAGAACATCAGAGATGTGAAGACCAGGAGGCAAGCATCAGCCTCAGTCAGGTAGTTCTTAAAAAGTGATTAGCAAGTCTCACAGATACCAGTCTCTAATCCCAATATTTTATTCAGTCACCAAGCAATCCAGGCTTGACATGGTTGCCTGGCAATTGCACCTTCTATGCACTGAGTCACAATACATACTTTCAGAAGTGTGATTACAGCACTTAGCTGTGAACAATAAAATCTTAAATCAATTCAGCCAGCTTTGACTGCCTACAGTGTGCCAGTCATTGTGTTAGAGATGAAGACAGAGATGAATGCAATATCCTTTGCCTCCAAGGATCTCATTGTTTCATGGATATCTGGCAAAGCACTTCACTGATCTTAATGATTCATATAACAGCAACACATGCAGAAAAAAGCATTGGACAAAATCCAAATCCCATTCTTGATAAAAATCCTCAGGAAACTAGGACTAAACGGGAAATCTCCTCAACTTTTTAAATTCAATTACCTATAGGTAATTGAATTAAATTGAATTCAATTGAATGGGTAAAAAACTGTAGGCTAAGGCAAGGATGTCTTCTCTCACTACTCCTGTTTAACATTGTATTAAAAGTTCTAGATAATGCAATTAAACAAGAAAAGAAAAAGAATACAGATTTGGAAGGAAAAAATGGAACTCTCTTACTTCTTGGATGACTTAATTATCTATATAAAATATCTCAAAGAATAAGCAACAATAAAAAGTCCTGTAACTACTAACCAATTATAACAAGGCCTTAGAATACAAAGTTAATAAATGAAAGTCAAATCCTTTCCTATAAAACAGCAATTAACTTTGCAAATTAAAAATACAATATCACTTGCATTAGCTTCCCCCAAAATGAAATGCACAGCTAAACATCTAACATAATATATACAGGATCTATATGAGGAACTCTGTGAAACGTTGATGAAAAAAGGCAAATTGGAATTGTATCATATTCATGGATAGAAAGAGTCAAAATCATTAAGATCTCAATTCTTCTCAATGTGATTTATAGAGTCAATGCAATCCTCCCCCAAACCCCAGCTAGTTCTCTCACAGATATCAACAAACTCATTCAAAAGCTTATAAGGAAAGGTAGAAGACCCAGAACCAACAAAATACAAAAGAACAAAAAAATGGTATTATATGATTTAAATACTTATTATAAAATTACAATAATCAAGATCACATGCTACTATTGAAAGAATAGACAGATCAATGGAATAGAATTAAAGAGCCCCTAAATAGACTCACTCTAATATAGTCAGTTGATCTTTAATAAGGAAGCAAAGCAATTCAATGGAGAAAGAATATTCTTTTCCAACAAATGGTACTGGAACAACTAGACATCTAGATGCAAATAAAAATTATCATACTTCTTATAAAAAACTAATTCAAAATGGATCACAGACCTAAAGGTAAAGCACAAAAACTATAAAACTTTTAGAAAATAACTGTATTGGTACCCAAGGACTGCTACAGATAGCTGGCTTAAAAGAAATATATATATTCTCTGACCATTCTGGAAGCTAGAAGTCTTAAATCATGGCAACAGAGGAGCCACACTCTCTCTGAAGGCTCTAGAAAGAGTTTCTTCCTTGTCTCTTCCTATTTTATATATATATATGTGGCAATTTAACTCCATTTCCCTAGGTTACTTTCCCACCCTCCAAAAGGACTGTATTACTGGTCTCCCCTCCAGCAACACTTCTCCTGTCCCATATTGTCCTTCTCTCACAATCTAGGACTGCCCACAGAAGACCCCCCTCTACCACCCACCTGACTCACACCTGTTGTCTAGGCTTCCCTTCTATCTAAACAGAATATATCCCACACATTTCAAAATCAAGGACCTAACTGTTCAGAGGTCTTCTCCCTTCTCAAATGTTCAAAGATAAATATTCTCCTCTTTCATCTGTATCACTTTTCCCTTTTTATGAGTTTTATCATATTGGCATACAAACATATTCTAGTTTCTTCTATCTTAGAAAAAAATTGCCTAAAGGTCCCTGTATTCCACTAAAATCATTCTTATTAAAATGATTAAAATCCTCCAAATTGTCAAAAAACATCCTATACAATAGTGTTCAGTCCAGGTGACCACCACACTTTCCCCTCCCTTTTTTTTTTTTTTTTTTGCTCCCTCTCTTCTTCTTTATGGATACTCTCAGGTAGTTTCATACAGTCCCTTAGTTGCAATACCATACGGTGATAATTTCAATGGTCAACTCTAGCTATGTTATCCCCGCACCCAGGAATTCAGATTCAAATTACTAATGTCCTATCTGTCATCTCAATTTAAACATCTGCTAGATGATTTATGTGTATTTTACCACAACAAAAAATAGATCTAGCAGGTGATTCATAGATGGAGAGAGAGACAGATAATGTGAAAAAACAAGTGCAGCTAAATGGTAGGCTGTAGGTGGTGAGTGTGCAGAGTTGCCTGTGGAACTCTTATCAAATATACTGTTTGTACACTGTATATTTAAAAAACACCCAACAGGTATGTCGGATCTAACATTCAAAACATCACTATTCATTCCATAACTTCCAAAATCGAAACCTACCCCCATCTCTGTGGTTTTCCTTGGGTAAAGGGCTGAGCCTTGCCTGGATATCTCCCACCTGGATCATAACTGCACGAAGGCTGGGGCCCTTGCCTGTCTCTTGATATTCCCAGCTTCTAGAACAGTGCCTGGCACACAAGAGACGTTCAAAAATTGTCGCTGAATGAACTGATGAAGTAATGCCCTTTATTGGCATCAGAGTCAAAATGGAGCCCTCGGCCTCCAAGCCTCCCGGACCTCTGCTCAAAGGAGTGACTTTGGTTTCTCAGCAGCCTTATCAGATCCGTGCTCCTGGGTCGGGGCCCTAACCTTTCCCTACCACAGAGCCGGCACGTCTGCTGTCCCAGACCCGTCCCAGACCCGTCCCAAACCCGTCCCAGACCCGTCCCACGCAACACCTGAAGAGGTCCCGCAGTCAGGCCTTGCGCTGCGGGGCTGAGCCCTCCCCTCTGCCACGGTGCGCGGAGCCCAGACCACGCGCTTGAGCCCCCTGGGCAGCAGTGGCATCTTCCCCTTCGGGAAAGGAGCCTAAGTCGGCCCTCCAGCCTCATAAGTCGGTCTTGGCCCACCTGCCCCAGCCACCGTCCCTCACCTGGGCCTGTGGCACTGGCGGTTACGAATGGCCTGCACAGTTGGCCTCCCGCCAGAACAGACATCCAATCCCGGCGACTTCCTGGAGCCTGCGCAGTCAGTGCTTCCCCCTGCTGGTCTTCCGGGGCAACGCAGCACCCCCCAAGAAGTACATACTGAGCACACCCTTGGACCCAGGCCAGACTCAAAATGCTAATGGCTCTGTGAGCTGTTCCCACCTCCTGAAGCACTGAGAACTTTGTTATCTAAGGATGGTCACCTAAGCATCTACTGAGTCCCTGAGGGATTGGGGTGGAGAGTCCCTTTGCAGTATCAGAGCAGGGCAGACTATTGCAAGAGGAGTCACTAACCAGTGCTAATATGAAGTCATTGGCTACCATGCCAGCTGAGACGGTTTCAGTTAGAGTGGTCAGAGTACAGGGAATTCAAGGTGTAGACATTGCCGAAAAATGTGAAGCCAGGATCTTTTTTATTTTGATGAACACACTTTTATTCATTTGTTCCTGATCACACCGCGTTTGGGGGTCCAGTTTCCTTGAAGACATGACAATATGTGTTGCAGTTAGTGGCGACCTTCTGTACTGGTTCAATCAGACAGCCACAGGCTCAAGCTGAACTGGAACTAGCAACAGCCACCGTCTGTCCAGGTAGAGTAGCCAGCTTCCTAAAAGTTCCCTGACTCACTATGGTAGACACCTTCTCTCCATCAGAAGCCCTTGTGCCTGCCATACCCAGGGTTCCCTGCAGAAGAGCTACGCTGTTGCCAGGATAGGAGTCCCCCTTAAATATAACTCCAGTGTCCTATGTTTTCTCTCATTCCTATGAGGACACTAGAGAGAAAAAAAAAAAAAACAGAAAATCGGGGGTCTCATGAAAATAGAAGGGGACCAGTGCAGTAGAAGTGGGTGTGAGGGAAGGGAAGGGCAAGATTAAGTACTGGGGAAATAAATTGATAAAATTATATTATGTGCATAGAGGACTATATCACAATGAAACTCATTATGGTGTATATATCAATTTTTTTTAAAAGATGACCCCCATTTGTTTCCTAATAGTTCATAACATCAGGATTCTGCACATTTCACAAATATGAGTAACTTGAACAAATCAAAACGTTATACATTGAGGTGCTCCCATATACACAACTACTGCACGGACACATGAAGGGAAGTATTTCCTCTTATAGCATCAGAAAATCCCTGAATGAAGACTAAATGAACCCTGGATATAAGTGGACTCTAAAGTTTTATCCCATCTCTCCAAAACTACCTGCTAGACTATACATTAGCCCCAGAGGCCACTGACCCAGAAGGCTCTTCTTGGCTTTTTTTTTTAACCAGTGAAAAATTCCAAAACCTAGAAAGTTTAGGACTCCCTCACAATTACTACAATTCTTCCAAGGCCTTTTAAAAGTCTTGTCCTTCGCCAGTTGCCAGTACTATAGGCCTGGCCATAAGTCCCTGCTTTGCTGCTAAATAACTGGTAACCTCAAGTAAGCTACTTCCTGACCTCTGTCTTAATTTCCCTTTTCTTAAAAAGAGAACATAGGGTTGTGAATGTTTAGTAAGACAAAGGAAGACATCCTGCACTGTGCCTAGTGGTAAATGCTGCTTTCCTTTCCCAGGAAGTTTGATCCATACACTTCTCTAGGGTAGAAACCTTCCCAGGGTTTCTGTGCTGTGTGCCTATCCTCTCTATTTCTGAGCAAGGGACCCTTCACAATCTCCCTCTCTGTCCTATTGGGTGTAGGGCTGGATTCCTACCAGCCAGACATATTTAAACACCACGCAGTGGTTCTAAAATCATAGGCCCAAGACCTAGTTGCTAATGTTCTTTCTGTTCATGGCCCCAGGAATCAAGCTCACTGGGCTTACCTCTATAGCCCCAAACCCTCACTCCTCCATGCAGATCCTGAGATGGGACAAAGGACAGATATCTGCTTATCAAAAGAAAAGGAAATGGTTTGATAACAGCTAATCTCCAGATAGCACTTCCCCTCTCAACCCTTCCTTAACATTTCTGGGAGAGGGTTAGGATGCACTTCCAACACAAGCAATTACCCCCTGGGGCTGGTCTTTTCCTGATTATGGGCACATCCACAGGAAAGAACGAAGGTGGAGATCTATAGAAAAGCAATATACCCCCACTCCCACGGGCACCAGCTCTGGGTCCTGGCTACTCTCCAGAGAAGTCTGCTATCTCTGTTCTGTCTCTTAAATAAAACTTGTTGTCTATGCTTGCCTCAGATTTTTCAGGTGTTTAATCTGCAACACCAGGGGAACAAAGACCAAGTATCAGTCCCACTACCTGATCCACCAGCCAGGTCACACTTTGCTCTCCTAGTCCATCCCTCCAACTCCCTTTGTCTCTTGGTTGACCTCTCTCTGCTGCCCCAAGATACCACCTAGTGATTCCTGGGTGTCCTGGTCCATTTGTATGCTATTGCAATAGAATAAGTCTGGGTACAGTAGTCTCCCTATCTGTGGGGATGCAATGTTCCAAGGCCCCCTTTGGATGCCTGAAACCACAGATAATGACAAACTTTATATATATGCTTTACTTGTACATACATATCTATGATAAAATTTAATTTATAATTAGGCACAGTAAGAGATTAACAGTAACTGATAAGAAAATAGATCAATTATAACAATATACTGTAACAAAATTGCCAGCATCACTACTCTTGCACTTTGAGGCCACTATTAAGTAAAATATGGATTATTTGAGCACAAGTACTCAAATATCATTACGGTCAATTTAATAACCAAGAAAATTACTAAATGACTAATAGTGAGTAGCATATACTACGTAGAAACACTGAACAAAGGAATGGTTTATATCCTAGGCAGCACAGAGAGGGACAGCTTGAGATTTCATTAAACTACTCAGAACTATAATTTTAAACTTGCAAATTATTTATTTATGGAGTTTTCCATTAAATATTTTTGGATCATGGTTGACCACAAGTAACTAAAACTGCAGAAAGCAAAACTATAGATAGGGGGAAATAATATAATTTATGAAGTATGTAAATTTATTTTCTAATGATTCTAGAGACTTGGAAGTCCAAAATCAAGGCACTAGTACTAGCACAGGCCTTCTTGTTACATTCCTCCAGAAGAGAATAACACTGTGTTCTTACATGGGAGAGAACAGAAGAACAAAGAGAAAAAGGAAGCCAAATTTTCCCTTTGATAGAAGCATTGATTCAACCCATGAGGACAGAACACTCATGGCCCTATCACCTGCCAGAGGCCCTACCTCCTAACGTGGCCACAATGTCAATTAAATTTTAACATGTGATCTGGAGGGGTCAGACATTTGAAGCATAGCACTGGAGAAGCTCAGCTGGAGGAGCGTCAGTGACCATCTCAGGGAAGTAATGCTGATTCTGTAGTCTCACAGTCTTTGTAGTCTCTGCCTCTGGTTTGGGGATCCAAAATCCGTCGGGGATGGACCCTGAGGACCAAGCAAATGTCTGTTCTTTACTGATGTGGAACCATCCACCCCTTACAAGTGCAAGAACTGGTTACCACAATGGCCTCTCATCCCAAGATGTGAGTCTCTAGATACAGTCAATAAGGACTTTACTGGACAGCTTGGACTGGGACTTCAGGAGCCTAAGTTGTTTCTTCATAGTCCCCAAAGCCCACGCTCAAGTTCAGTTTTGTTATCCAGTCTTGAGATCTAGAAATTGCAGATAACAAAGAACAAAAAACATTGACAAAGAAAAACAATCACTTCAGCAGCATTACCCTTCCATAGCACCCCCTGATACAGGGCTCTGCTTGAGTGCCCCATTTGTTTTGGGATGGAATTCTTTGTTCCCAGCCCTAAGTATGAGTATAGGAAGACTGTGAACTTGGAATAAGCTGTGTGGCCTCTCTGCGTGTTTCTTTCTTGCTACCCAACTTTAAGACACTTTCCATAAAAGACTCTATAAAAATAAGTTGTACAAATACCAATACCAATAAAAATCCCAGTGGAGTCTGAAAATAATTTTATTTAAGAGAAGAAGGACATGCACTTAGGTCATTGTGAATTTCTGGCTGCCTAGTTCCTGAGTCTATTGTATAGCTTATGCCCAACAAATATAAATCAATTTATCCATTAAGTAGGCTACTCACCCATTTATAGCTTCAACCAGTCCATCAGTCTGTTTGCACGCACCTCAAGAAGAGAGAATCCATAGGCTTTGACTGGAGAGAGCTGCTAAGTTGGCAGGAGAGTCTGCCATAAACTCTTACACATAAATGCCTTGTCTTCCACTTCCAGTTCTACTTATTAACTGTAAAATAATGATGTGGCAGAAAGCAAAGTACAAATACTGCCAAATTCTAAGAGAGAGCTGAATCCATGCTTTAAATGCTTATGTATTACTGCTTGGTGTTGCCAAACCTTGTGTTTTATAGGAAGAATGCAGATGCTACCATGCTATTATATCTTATTAACTGGACTTAATAGAGTGCATGCAAAAGTCATCTTCTTTGTCTGCATCTTATGTCATTTGAACTTATTGTCTATACGTGTTTTTCCCCCTGGACCCTTGCATGCAAAATCTTGGACTGGTCTATAACATGGAGCACCCACAACAGTTTCATTTCAATGTAAGACTCCCTCTGACTTATCTAATTGCTAGACGTCCTCTGCTTCCAGACCTGGGAAAAGGTCATCATGATCTTCTCCTTTCTCACCCAACTTCATACCCACCCTCCAGACTCAGGATCTGACACATTTGCAGCTTGAATAATCCACATCGTCTTCTGGGAAGGTGTTTTGAACTGTTTCTCCTGAAAGACACTCTTGTGGTTTCTCAGGAATTCCCCTGAAGGAAATCTTCAAGTACAACTCCATTGGGCCATGACATCTCTGGCCAGCTGCTTAAAACTTCCCTCAACCCCTCCAGAGCTACCAAAGTGTTACGAATGGTGCCGTTGTACCATCAAATGGCTAACTGGAGGCTGAACTGTGGGCACGGCTTTGTGCCCAATGAGGGCTGCTCAGGGGGAGGAAGGGAAAACTTTGTATAATTCATCAGTCACAGGAGGGAGCCTTTTGTGACTCTCACCGGAGCATCCTCTGTAAGAACTGGGGCTCTGACTCTCTCTCCAATTTGGTTCATGTCACCTCGGTGTGTTTTATGATGCCTCCAGGTTGTACCCTGTCTGTAGGTCCACTTGGCTATTGATCTAATCTGAATGTGTCTTCTTCCAAATTTGTATCTTGAAACTTAATCATCAATGTAATAGTATTAAGAGGCAGGACCTTCAGGAATAATGAAGTCATGATGGCAGAGCCCTCAAGGAAGGGATTAGTGCCCTTATAAAACATGTAAATGGAACCGTTTCCTTCTTCTGCCATGTGATGTCACCACCTTCATGCTTTCCACCATATGAAAACACGTAGAAGGTGCATCAATAACAAACAGACCCTGACCAGACACCAACTTGCCTGGTGTCTTGATCATAGACTTCCCAACTTATAGAACTATGAAAAATAAATTTCTGTTGTTTATGAATTCTTAGTCTAATGTATATGATTACAGCAGCAGGAATAGACTAAGCAGGGTTTCAATACCCTTGTCTAGAACTGAAGACTGGCAGTTCGCTCCTGGGGCTGTTCTCTTTTTCTTTGCTCTCCCACGAGACCAGTTGTTTCAACCATCACCTCACCATTAGATTACTCAGGCAACATGTCAGACACCAAGCCCTTGTAGAAAACACATAGCAAGCCTTATATTATACGTTACTTTCTCAAAGTCTTTCTCACATGGCTAGAGATGAAATAGAAGGACCTCATTCCTCTCTCCCTTGCTCCCAAGGAGAGGAAACAGGTATAGAAGGGGAAATGACATGGTATTCCAACTACTCTTTTCAAAGGTATTTTCCACTCCTGGACACCTTACTCTCTAAATCCTTATGGACTATGGATGATTACCATGTTATTGGCTAAAGCACTAAAGCCACTTATTAAAGCATGATTAGGTATTAATCAAATGCGGAAAGGAAATTATGCTGTGTGGCTATCTCAGGCACAGGGTGGAAGGAGAATGAGACAGTGTGGCATACTCAAGGATACTACAAGGAGCTCTATATGATTGTGAGAGAAGAAGAGAGTTTGTGGGGTGGTCAAAAGATAGAATTGGAATTGAAGAGCTGGGTTGTAGCTAGATGCTGCAGTGTTTTGAATGCCATGTTAAATATGTGAACATTATCCCATAGGATTAGCCATCCAAAAATAGGAAATGGGAGTGCATGTTTTGATTTGATTCTTAGCATATGAATTGCTCACCTTTTCCTATTTCTCAAAGTGGTTTCTAATAGTCATGAGAGTCAGTCGTTTTCTGTGGTTCATGTTCTGTAATCTTTTGTGACGTGGTTAGTCAGATGTGGGCATGAGATATGGGTATGCCCTACAGGGATGCATGAGGAAAATGCTAGGATGGTCCAGAAGCAGAAGACAGGAGCAAGTGGAACACTTAGGCCATGGCCTTTATTGAAGTTTCCATGGCAAAGGCTATGCTGGGCAGTGTAAGCCTTTTGGGACTGGCCAAACTGAATAATTTCAGGAGGCTTTGGGCTACAGAGGTGGCCCCTAGTCACCTGGTTCCTGGCCTTGGGATGATTAGGAAAAGGAATTTTACCTCCTGGGATATGTGAGCCAGAGAGAAGAGGTGGCTCTGGACCAGTTAGCTTGCATATCAAAGGCAAGCTTCTGTCTTCTGCCTTGTGATTGCCCTGGTGCCTCCCCATGTCACCCTGTAACAGTGGTCCCTTCACCTTCTGAATATAGCCCTCATTGCTCTAAGCCTTCTCTTAAAAAAAAAAAATTGTTTTTTTTCTCTCTTCTCCTGTCTCTCCCTCCCTAACAAAATTAGGAAGACAGTATTATCTTTTCTTCCCCTGGTTAACTGCCCTTGAACACACTCATTACAGGAAGGAGATACTTACTGTGAGAATCCAGGAAGTGAATATCTCCCAAATTAGCAAGTGAATCCTAACACATCATCAAGGCACCTTGGGACCCCCTACCAGAGCACACCTGTAATGTAACCCTTGAGGAGTTCCTTTAACCACCCCCCCCCCCCAGCCTTTGGGAGAGGAGTCCTCTTTGCTGGCAAAGCAATAAACATTCTTTTTCCTTTTTCTCAAAAATCATATCCTCATTTTTAAGTCGGCATTAATTGGCATTGGGGACAGGGACCAAACTTTCAGTTACAACCCCATGTGAAATGCTTTCTCTATAACATGGAGTATAATAGACAATGATACCCTGATCCTCTTCTGACTCCTCTTGTGGACATACCTTAACTAATAGCATCATAAAAGATTATAAAACAGTCTTCCAGGTCCCTAAGGAGACAGCATGACTAAGTGAGAAAGGTATGGCTTTTATTCCAGAGTGGCCTGGGTTTTATTGCAATGACAGTATTTACATGTGGCCTCAAATTATTGAAACTCTCTGGGTCTCATTACATTATGAGAGTCAGAGTAAACTAGATGATGTTGATATAATAAATTAGCACTAAATCTTAGCCACTTGCTAAGAATGGGTTAGCTGGCTGCTCTGCTCCATGCTCTCTGACTGATGGTGGAGTACCCACCATCCCTGATCACTTTATGGCCACAGTAGCAGATGGGGGAGGAGGCAGCATTCTGGCAGGTCCCACACTTGCTATTAAATGCACCAGCATAGAATTGGTATGTATGACTTATGTTCACAACTCTTTGATCAGAAATCACACGATCCTACTCCACCATCAAGATGCTCTGTGTGACTGCCCCAGACACCCAATTCACAAAGCAATGGTGAGAGTTAAATGTGGTTTCAACGCAAAGTGCCTGGGGCAGAGCTGGAACTGGGGATTCTGACAAAGCCCCTCTGGGAAGAACAGTCTCCACCCACAGCAATAGTTAACTCTTTTAGCTTCTCACTGACAAGTACTTTAGGAAAAGGATTTATCTTCAATAACACAACTAGACATTGGACCTTCCATTTAAAAATTCTTCCAAAATAGTAAAAGAAAAATTTAAAGTTCCAGTAAAGGAAAGACCAGTTCAAATAGAAATCTCGAAAGATCAGAATTGAAAAATGTCTCTGTCTTTGAATTATCAGCAGAGAGGATCCTTGAGGACAACAAGGCAGTTAGAAATCCCTTGGATAAGCCAGAGGACTTTCAGCCGCAAGGAAAAGACTTGAACTGGCTTGAACATGAGCAAAGTTACTGCCATGAGAACTCCAAGACCCTCCACAGTTCAGGGCTCTAGGCTGGTTGATTCAGTAGCTCAGTTATGTCAATGAGGACCCCACTTTTCTCCATCTTCCTACTCTGACATCCATGGTGTTAATTTCATTTGTCTTCCTTTAAGACTGGTTCCTCTCTTCAGGTCCTGGAACAGCTGTCCGAAGCTATTTAGAGGGAATATATAAATAACTGATTCTAGAAAATTTTTCTGAAGATATGTGGGGATATTTTTCTAAAAGCCCCTACAAAATGTCTACGTATTTCACTACCTTAAATGTAACTATCAGTTCTATCACTGCTATTCTACCATGTGCCATCACTACTATCATTCCAGAGGTTCCCCTGATGAATCAGGCCTTACCCAGGCAGGAAGAATGAGGAAAGGATGCTGAAGATACAGCTCATAATCTACTCAGTACCTACTGAGAATAAGCAGGCCTAGTTTGAGGAACTGACATAAAGAGAAGATTTGAAATCTGTTGGTCTTGAGCAGTTTCTTATCAAGCAGAAGGGATGATTAGGTCAAGTGGTGTCAGTGATAAGTATAATAAAGAAACAGAGGACATACACAACATTCCTTCCCCTCCTGTCTTACTCCACCTATAACCTTGACCTGTGTCCATTTACACTCACCTCCAATATGCCCACTGCTGTGCTCTTTGTATGTCAGTGCTCCATAGTACAACTCTCTACTTTAGGTTCTTTCCACACCATCTCTGGAAGATAAAACTATGGTATAGCATTGCTTTGAGATCTCAGTAACTATATCCCTAGCAAAGAAATGTAGTATGATACCACTATATCACTCTGGATTAACCCATATCCAGAAAGATCTCAAATTCTCAATATACATTACCAAATAGGATATCCTTCCATAGTTCCTATGTCAGTCAGCCTTCAGTGATTGTAACACAATACCTGAGATAATCAACTTAAAAAGAAGAAAGCTTTATTTTGGTACACAGTTTTGAAAGTTTCAATGTACAGTAAGTTGGGCTTGTGGTGAGATAGCACATCATAGGGCGAGCATGTGATAAAGGAAACTACTTACCTCATGGTATCCAGGAAGCAAAAAGAGAGAAGGAAGGAAGGAGAGTCCTATAGCACCCTTCAGGGACATGCCTCCAGTGACTTAGGACCTCCCACTAGGCTCCACCCCTTGAAGTGTTCTCCACCTCCCAATAGCACCATGCTGGGGAACAAGCCTTTAACACATGGGCCTTTGGGAAACATCCAAGACCAAATTAAAGTCCCCAACTCAGGTGATGAGTCTACCATTCCTCTTCCTCAGGAAGCAACAATGGTCTCCAAAGTGGTCTCATTTCTCTTACACCGATCATTTCTCCACGCCACAAACCTGATTAATTTTTCTAACTTGAGTTCTTACTATAACAAATACCTGCTGAAAAAAAGCCAAGTCTTTTCATTTACCAGCTGTCCCCATCCATCCCTTGGCTCCTCCTCTACCTCTCAGCCCCATGTTTCCCCCATTTATCTTCTGTTATCTCTGATTGTTTCGTCCCTGTGCCCAATATGCCAAGACTTTTTGTTTTTTTACTTTTAATAGACTTTATTTTTTGAGCAGTTATAAGTTCACAGTAGAGTGAGCAGAAGGAAAGAGATTTACTGTATTCTCCTTGCCCCTATGCTCCCCACACCAGCATAGACTCCCCTATTATCAACAGTCCCCAGCAGAATCGTACGTTGGTCAAAATCAACACATCATTATCATCCAAAGTCTGTAGAATGCATTGTGGTTGACTCTTTTTTCTATTTGATTTAATTTTTTATTTGTTCATTTTAGTTATATGTGACAATAGAATGTATTTTGACATATACATTCGTGGAATATAACTTTCTATTTTTGTGGTTGTACATTATATGGAGTTATACTGGTCATGTATTCATATATGACAACATAGGAAAGGTATGTCTGATTCATTCTATTGTCTTTCCCTTTCCCATTCCCCTCTCTTCCCGGCACTTACTCCTGTCTAATCTGGTACACTTCCACTCCTCCCTCCCCTCTGACTAGTGTGAGCCAGTATCACATATCAGAGAGAACATCCAGCCTTTGGTTTTCGGGATGGGTTTATTTCACTTAGCATGATAGTCTCCATTTCTGCCCATTTACTGGCAAATGCCGTAATTTTATTCTTCATTATGGCTGACAAATATTGTGCATATATACATAATTCCTTTATCCATTCATCTGTTGAAGGGCACCTATGCTGGTTCCATAGCTTAGTTATTGTGAATTGAGCTATTACAAACACTGATATGGCTGTGCCACTATAGTATGCTGATTTTAAGTCTTTGGGGTATATGCCAAGGAATGGGATAACTAGGTCTAATGATGGTTCTATTCCAAGTTTTCTGAGGAATCTCCATACTGCTTTCAAGAGTGGTTGTACCAATTTGCAGACCCACCAGCAATGTATGAGTGTACCTTTTACCACACACCCATACCAACATTTATTGTTACTTGTATTCTTGATAATTGCCATTCTGACTGGGGTGAAATGAAATCTCAATATAGTTTTAATTTGTATTTCTCTAATTGCTAGTGATGTTGAACAGTTTTTTGTATATTTGTTGACTCTATTTTTTATTCTGTGAGGTATCTGTTTAGTTCCTTTGCCCACTTATTGATTGGGTTATTTGGGTTTTGGTGTTAAGTATTTTTGCATTATTTATCTTGGACATTAATGATTTATCTGAGGTGCAGGTGGCAAAGATTTTTCTCCCATTCTGTAGGCTCTCTCTTCACATTCTTGATTGTTTCCTTTGCTGTGAAGAAGATTTTTAGAGCTGGGTGCAGTGGTGCATGCCTCTAATCCAAGCAGTTTGGTAAACTAAGGCGGGAGGATCACGAGTTCAAAGCCAGCCTCAGCAAAAGTGAGATGCTAAGCAACTCAGTGAGACCCTATCTCTAAATAAAATACAAAATAGGGCTGAGGATTTGGCTTAGTGGTCAAGTGCTACTGAGTTAAATCCCTGATAACCCACCCCGGACAAAAGAAGCTTTTTAGTTTGATACTATTTCATTTATTAATTATTTTATTTCTTGCACATTAAGAGTCTTGTTGAGGAATTTGGTTCTTAAATTGACATGATGGAGATTTGGGCCTACTTTTTCTTATAATAGGTGCAGAGTCTCTGGTCTAAGCCTAGGTTCTTGATCCACTTTGGGTTGAGTTTTGTGCAGGATGAGAAATAGGGATTTAATTTCATTTTGCTACATATGGATTTCCAGTTTCCCCAGCACCATTTGTTGAAGAAGCTATCTTTTCTCCAATTTATGTTTATGGCACCGTTATGAGATAACTGTATTTATGTGGGTTTTTCTCTGTCTTCTATTAGTACCATTAGTCTTCATGTCTGTTTTGGTGCCAAGATCATGCATGCCATTTTTGTTCCTATAGCTCTGTAGTATAATTTAAGGTCTAGTATTATGATGTCTCCTGCTTCACTTTTCTCACTGAGGATTGCTTTGGCTATTCTGGGTCTCTTATTTTTCCAAATGAATTTCATGACTACTTTGTCTATTTCTATGAAGAATGTCATTTTTATTTTAATAGGAATTACATTAAATCTGTATAGCGCTTTTGATAGTATGGCCATTTTAACAATATTAATTCTGCCTATCCAATAACATGGGAGATTTTTCCATCTTCTTCAATATTTTTAGTTTTCATTGTAGAGGTCTTCCATCTGTTTTGTTAGATTGATTCCCAAGTATTTTATTTTTCTGAGGCTATTGTGAATGAGGTAGTTTTCCTAATTTCTCTTTCAGTTGATTCATCACTGATGTATAAGAAGGCAATTGATTTATGGTTGTTGATTTTATATTCTGTTACTTTGCTGAATTAATTTATGGGTTCAAGAAGTTTTCTGGTGGGTTTTTTTTTGGGGGGGGGTCTTCTAAATATAGAATGATGTCATTGGCAAATAGGGATAGTTTGTGCTCTTCTTTCCCTATTCGTATCCCTTTAATTTCTCTCTTCTAATTGCTGTAGCTAGAGTTTCCAGGATTATGTTGAACAGAAATGGTGAAAGATGGTATCTCAGTCTTGTTCCAGTTTTTAGAGGAGATACTTTCGATTTTTCTCCATTTAGAATGATGTTGGCCTTGGGTTTAGCATTTATCGCTTTCACGATGTTGAGGTATGTTCCTAGTATCCCTATTTTTTCTAGTTTTTGAACATGAAAGGGTGCTGTATATTGTCAAATGCTTTTGTGCACCTATCGAGATAATCATGTGATTCTTGTCTTTAAGTCTATTGACCTGATAAATTATATTCATTAATTTCCATATATTGAACCAAATGTGTATCTGTGGGATGAACCCCACTTGATCGTGGTGCATTCTCTCTTTAATATGGTTTTGTATACAATTTGCTGGGATTTTATTAAGAATTTTTACATCTATATTCATCAGGGATATTGGTCTGGAATTTTCTTTTCTTGATGTCTCTTTGTCTGGTTTTGGTATCGGGATGATACTAGCCCCATAGAATGAGTTTGGAAGGGTTTCTTCCTTTTCTATTTCATGGAATGATTTGAGGAGGATTGGTGTTAATTCTTAATGTCTGGTAGAACTTGGCCGAGAATCTGTCTGGTCCTGGGATTTTCTTTGTTGGTAGGCTTTTCATGGTGTCTTCAATTTCATTGCTTGAAATTGATCTGTTTAAATTTTCTGTGTCCTCCTGATTTAATTTGCCAAGCCCTTTTAACACACTTTTCCACTCAGAGGAATGCCTTGCTACCCCATCCAAGGCTTTCCTCCCAGGCAGGATTATTAGTGCTTTGGGGGCAAAGAAGAAAAAGAAAAAAAGCCACTCTTTTTTGTTTATACATTTATTTCTATAGCAACATTGATACATTTGGGTATCAATTCCTTTAATTATAGTACTACTTCATGTGTGTGTATTTTACCTCCTCCACAGGAAGCAGGCTCTGAGATGGTGATTCCCATCCATGTCCATCTCTATCCCCTAGGCCTGGTCTGCAGACTGCTAAATAGTAAGTATTCAATAAATGTGTGTCAAGCTGAAATGGAGCAGAGATAACCAGAGCTATCCCAATATTCTTTCTGTTTCTTTTTCTCCATGATTATTGCCTGCAGCAGAGTTATAAGTAGCTGAGGGAAGGAATTGGTTTAGACCATTGTAATTTATGAAAAAATATTACAAGTGTCAAAGTAATGGCACTGACTGTGTAGATAGGATACTGAGGAATCATGGGCAACTCAGATACAGTCAGCTGCTAAAGCTGAGCACTTTTGCTCTTGGTCAGTGGATCTATAGCTTTCTATAAAACCCACCCTGGCATCATTTGGGACATCTATGGCCTGGTTAAAACATAGTTGAGAAGCCATTTTTTAAGTGAACATTTTTGTTTTGAAATAATTGTACATTCACATGCAGTTAGAGGAAATAATACAGATGATTCCCTGTATCTTTACACACTTTGCCCCAGTTGTGGTATCTTGCAAAACTTGGTATCACAACCAAGATACTAACATCAATACAATCCATTCATGTTATTCAGATTTTCTTAGTTTTACCTGTGTTCAAGAGTGTGTGCATAGCCTAACGCGGGGTTGAACACTGTAATTCCAGTGACTCAGGAGGATCACAAGTTTGAGGCCATTCTAAGCAACTTACCAAGGCCCTAAGCAACTTAGTGAGACCCTGTCTCAAAATAAAAAATAAAAAAGGCTGGGGATGTAGTTCAGTGGTTAAGTGTCTCTGGGTTCAAGTCTCAGTACAAAAAAAAAAAAAACAAGAGTGTGTGTATGTTAAATTCTATACAACTTTATCACATGGGCAGATTCACATATCCACTACACAGCCACAGTCAACATACACATCATTTCTATCACCTTCCTCTTGCCTTTTGATAACCATTTGCCTCCCCTCCCTTCTGCCCACTCTACCCCCTAACCTCCTTAGTTTTTAGTAACCAGTAATCTGTTCTCTGCTTCTGCAATTTTGTCATTTTAAGAATGTTATATAAAGCTGGGCACAGTGGCACCAGCCTGTAATCCCAGCACTTAGGGAGGCTGAGACAGGAGAATCGCGAGTTCAAAGCCAGCCTCAGCAACGGCGAGGTGCTAAGCAACTCAGTGAGACCTTGTCTCTACATAAAACACAAAATAGGGCTGGGGATGGGGCTCAGTGGTCGAGTGCCCCTGAGTTCAATCTCCAGTAGCAAAAAAAAAAGAATGTTATATAAATGAAATCAGACTTATACTAACTACCTTGTGGGATTAGCTTTTACTTATGCAGCTGAATTGCCTGGTATTCTTTCCAATTAATTGTGTGTGTCAATATTTCATTTTCTTTTAATATAGATTATTATACTTTGTTTAACCACTCATTTGGTTGAGGACATTTGGGTGTTTGTGGTTTGGGACTATTACAATAAATTCACTATGAATTTTTGTGTAAATACAAGTTTTAATTTCTCCAAGATAAACAGCCAATATGCAGTTTCTGGGTCTTTTTTTTTTTTTTGGCACTAGGGACTGAACTCAGGGGCACTCGACCACTGAGCCACATCCCCAGCCCTATTTTGTGTTTTATGTAGAGACAGGGTCTCACTGAGTCACTTAGCACCTCGCTGTTGCTGAGGCTGGCTTTGAACTCGCGATCCTCCTGTCTCAGCCTCCCTAAGTGCTGGGATTACAGGCGTGAGCCA
>CM053404.1:66355042-66399048 GCA_028644305.1 Xerus rutilus | reverse complement strand
TGGGTCTTAAAGTAATTGCATATTTAGCTTTAGAAGACAGCAATCTCTGAGCAATCCTCTTTCTCTATACCCTCACCACACTTTGGTGTTTTTCCCATGACTTTATCATTTTGATACATGTAAAGATATATTATTATGGTTTTAGTTGCATTTTCCCATATCTTTTCATGTGTTTATTTGTCATCTGCATATTATCTGTAACAAAATGCCTGCTACTGTCTTTTGCCTATTTTCCAATAGCTGTTTTTTTGTTTTCTTTTTACTATTGCGTTTTTAGAGTTCTTTATATATTTTAGACACTAGTCCATTTTTGGATATATTGTTTACAGATATTTTCAATTTGTAACTTATCTTTCATCATAATTAGTCTTTTACAGAGCAAAACACTAATAATTTGTCCAGTTTTTTCTTTGGTGGATTATGTTTTTTGTCCCAAGTCTAAAAACTGTTTGACTAGTCTTCAATCTCAACATTTTCTTTTAGTTTTTTCTAAAAGTATTATTTTTATATTTTATATTAACATTTAAGCCCATGGTTAATTTTGATTTAATTTTTGCACAAGATGTGAGGTTTAGAGCAATATTCTTTTTATTATTATTTGTATCTATGGATGTCCAATTATTCTAACATGATTTATTTAAAAACTGTTTTTCCTCCACTGAAATTCTTCCAAAATTCTTCTTTTATCAAAAATCAGTTGGGCGTATTTGCATGGGTCTATTCCTGGGTTCTCCATTCTGTCTTGCTTTATGCATCTCTCTCCCTGCCAAAACTATACTCTATTGATTACTGTAGCTATATAGTAAGCCTTTATTTTGGGTGTAGTCATTCTTTACACTTTTTTGTGGAGGATAGGCTTTGCCATGGTGTCCAGGCTGGCCTTGAAATCTGGATCCTCCTGCTCCTCCTGTCTTAACCTCCCTAGAAGGTGGGTTAAAGGCAAGCACCACCCCCATCTAGCTCCTCCTACCTTTCTCTACTTTTTCAAGACTCCTGTAGCTGTTTTTAGGCTTGTACCTTTGCATATAAATTTCAAAACATATTTTTCTTTATGTAATGTAAATTATATTTTAAAATAAAATGCATTTTATGAATTTCAGAATAAATTTGTCTATGACTACAAAATACCTTGCTGGGATTGTTATAGGAATTGCTTTAGACTTATAAATCAATTTGGGGAAAATTAACATCATTACTGCTTTTAGTTTTGATTAGCCCACTATTTACACTACAATTTAGTTCTGAATATGTATAGTTTCAGCAGCCTCATACCAATGGTGTGCTGGCATATAATAGAAGGTTAATAAATGTTTATGGTAGGGAGGGAGGATGGAAGGGCCAAGAAAAGTCTTGAAGGTTCTGGATCAGTGATCTCTAAATCTGTTCACACAAACCTGTTGAGCTTGGGAATGGTACAGATTTCTGTGTTTCATCCCAGCCAAATTGAGTCTAGGAGTGAGGCTTGTGCATCTGTAATTTTAACACCATCTATAGTTGATTTGCAAGCACAGTCGTTTGATAATGTTCAGGGTAAGGGCCAAAAATGAGAGTAGTGTGCAGGCAACAAGCTGAGTGGCCTAGGATGGCACAGTTCATTCTGACATTCACCTTGGAACAAAGCAAATGGAGACTACAATCAAGTCCACCTAAAGCAAATTAACATGTTCTTTATGAGACACAACTCAAAATGGGTCTATGGGTCTCAGGGAGTCTTTCCTGTAAGGAGAAGGCCTAGATTCATTAGATCTGTATCCATTCATTTCTTATCCAAAGAGGAAAGAAGCTACCAGAGTTCAGCAGAATGCAAGCAGTTCCAAAATTGTAAATACTGGTATTTACTGCTTTGCATACTTGACTAATGCCCTAACCTAGTAGCCTGCAGAACAGTGTATCAGTGCATGAGGCTATGAGAAAATCTAAAACAAGGCTATTCAGATATCTGGAAAACTACTTTATATTAACAGAACAAGAGCAAGTCATGACCTATAAACCTTCTCTATAATGAAGAGAACAGAAAAAAATACAAAAGTACACAAGGAAGAATGCATAAATTATATTTTAGAGCACAGCTTTTTTAAACCTTTATATTTGTTTTTTGTTTGTTGTTGTTACTTTGTGTTTCGCCTCTGTATCTCTCCCTCTTCTTGTTGTACCTATGAAGTTATCCTCCTTTCTTCCACATTAGACTTTGAATAGGCCACATCTTCCCCATTGTATGATCCGAGTATGTCCTCAAGTATGTTCCGTAGCTTGCACTGTGATCTGCCACATCTGTTTCTTTTGTGCATTTTTTAATTCTACAGTTAATGTTTTAACACCTAGCAATATTGGATATAGTACTTCACTCTTCTTTTCTTATTAGATATTCCTATATTATTTCTGCTTCATATAATCATTAGAATTGTGTTTAAATACAAAAGAAAAAGTCCCTTTAAAAGAATGTATAACTATAGAAGTTATAAAGGAAGGATACAGAAAGATATCAAAACACATTTCCTCCATGGCCTTTGAACCAGGCCCCTTAGCAGATTACTTCCAGCAAACTGGTGGTACTTCGATAACAACAGAAACTCCTTTGACCAATTGGAAACTAAAAAGTGCAAACTGGAACTTTGTCTAGAAATCTGTCCTAGAAAGTGTGCGCTAGTGTAGAGACTTTGCCCTGCCCTGCTTTATCTGGTTTTGTTTTTGTTTTTTTCACATTACTGGGGATTGAGACCTGGGCTTCACACACACTAGACAAGCTCTTTATCACTAAGCTATACCCACCTTTTACTTTTATTTTGAGACAGAGTCTTGCTAAGTTGCCCAGGCTGGCCATGAACTTGGAATCCTCCTGCCTCAGCATCTCCACCCACAGTAACTGGGATTACAGGTGTGCACCACTGCACCCTGAAATCTTGATGGAAAAGGTTGGTTCCCAACTTATTTCATGAGGGGAAGCCACCCCAACCCCATGCACACAAAGCTTTGCTTGATGTAAATCCCAGGGCTAAGAATGGGCTGTCGTTCAAAATGAGTCTCAGAAATGATAAGCATGATCTTTTATTTTTATTTTTTTAATTTTTTTTTAAATATTTTTTTTAGTTGTAGATGGACACAAATATCTTTATTTATTTTTATGTGGTGCTGAGGATCGAACCCAGTGCCCCACGCATGCGAGGCAAGCGCTCTACCACTGAGCCATAATCCCAGCCCCAATAAGCATGATCTCTTAAAAGTGAGCTCTTAACAACTGGGCTAAGTGCTCCACCCCAGGTCATCCTCTCAGAGACCAGGAACCATAGGCTTCTTCCCTGGTGGCAGAGCCTGCAGGTATGTTTTGTGGATCAACATCATCTGTGGGCTCTTCTGTTAAAAAGATGTCCTCGCAGACCTCAGTTTCTGCCTCAGGAGACTGCCTCATTCTCTGTATTCACCTAAAATGACAAGCAGCTTTTAATGGGTAGCTCCATAATTTGTACAGCAGCCTTCTTGAAATATGATTGGTTAGGGCATTTGGGTTTATTTGGTTGTTTTGTTTTTAGCCCCACAAAAGAGAAATACTTTGTAAGGAAAAAATGACCTTTGTGCTACTTGGTGGAGAGACATAAGTATTACATAAATTTACATGGAAGACATATTCTAGAGGAAATTTTAAAATACACCACTGTGAATCCATGTCTCCTTGCTATATGATCCTGGACAAATTAAAAAAGACTTCTAAGCTCATTATAAAAGAGAAATAAAAATATCATTCAAAATTGATGTGAAGATTACAATATCATACAGATACTAGTTTTTTATTATTACTGTCTTAATGTCTAAAAGTATCAAACAACATAATTTCAGATACAGGTTTAAAGGATGCACTACTCCATCCATAAGCAAAGTTCTCTCTACATTGTCCAAGACTTCCCCTCATTTCCAGGACAAACAAGTATATATAGCAAAGGTCCTTAATGTTTGGGGGGTTAGAGAACACTTAAAAAATGCAAAGAATGTTCAGAAGTTTAAATGGGGACAGGAGGGCTGAGTGCCAAGAAGCACACACATAGGCCACTCCATGGAGTTCTCAGGCCAAGAGTTCATGCTTCGAGCATTCAATGCCTATACACTACCATCTATAGCATGGTGGCGGGGGAAGGTGGGAAGTGCTCTCCTTTTTTGTGCAGGATAAGATAATATGACAGCACTTATCCTAACTGCTTATCCCAATCCACCTTTCACAGCTGATGACTAGTCAGTCCACCTGGATCCTGATACTCTTACCCTAGAAAAGTACTTCCCCCCCACCTATCCCACACCTCATGTTAGGACACAAGTCTGCATGCCTACTTCCTTTGTCTACCTGGAGAAAAACAACAGGATTGGATGCATTCAAAGAGTTGCATAATCTCATTGACGTAATTTCCCCTTTAGGTTTATGATAAAAAACAGCTAACACTTCCTGAGCGTTACTACTAAACAAGTGGAATGTATTGTCACCCAACACTTACAAGAACAGCATGAAGTGGGTTTCGTAACCGTCATTTGGTGGTCAGCTGCATCTTAGTTTGAAAATCATTTGCTATAGGATCTACTAGTAGGAACCTGAGTCCCTCCCACAATGCCCTGCCCTCACTGTTCTGCTCTCTGATGCCTGGTGCTGCAGATCTTAGACTTTTCATAAGCACTAACATTTGTGATCTTTCGTTGCTTCCCTGTGGGGCCCAACTTCAGCCTCCTTCTTTTAGCTCCCCAACCTTGAGGACCCCCCTCCAGGAAGATTGCTTTCCACATATAAGCTGTTTCCTGCTTGCTCCACACTTTTGTGAATCCATAATATGCCTTCCAACCCTGACAGGGTTTCCAACTTTCCCACAAATGCCCGTGCACGGCTTCAAAACCTCAGCATCATCCTCTCTATTAACTCGTTGCTTCCTGTTTCAGATAAGAACCAGTACTTCTATCATCATATTTGAATTTCAAATATCCATCCTTATCAGCTTGCCTGACACTGTCCTTTGAAAATCCAGTTCAATCACTTGTGGTGACTGAACTTCCTTTTATACAGCCAGGGAAATGTGGCTGGGACACAACAGGATGAAAGAAAATGAATGTGTTTCAATTTTACCAGACTCTTTATAAACGAATGCCTCGGTGACTTTCAATATGCCTTGGAAATAGGTTTATGTGAAAGTTCTTGAATATTCAGCATCTTTTTACACTGGAACTGCATACATTATACATAGTTTATCAGAATGTTGGGATATTTATCCACATGTCAAGAATTTAACCTCCTTTCTGCCCAGTCTGATAGTTTGTGTTACACTTATTCCTGCCTCATTTTTATCATATGCTCCAACCCCAGCTTGGTGGCCCTATCCCAGCTCCTGGGAGATCCTTGCATTAATAAACTTTTTGATTCTGACCTATACCCAGAAGGATAAAAAATAGGAATTTGCCCTTGATGTGTATCCCCCCCCCCTGCCTGAAGAGAGAGGCCCAAGGGGATCTGCTAGAGACAGCAAAGAGGGCTTTCAACCCATAAGCCTTAGAGTGGGAGACCAGGCCTTAGAGAGGGAGACCAGGCCTGACTCCGTCCTTTACTCACCATTTGATCCAGGAAAGCCCCAAATGTGTCCTGTGTAAAATGAAGATGATGGCAGTTCCCATCTGGTAGATCTTTGTCATGGAACAAGGACAATAGTAAACATTCAATGAAAAGAGCTGCTGAGGGGTTAGGGTTGTGGCTCAGTGGTAGAGTGCTCGCCTAGCACGCATGAGGCACTAGGTTTGATCCTCAGCACCACATAAAAATAAAAATAAAAAAGGTATTGTGTCCATCTACAACTAAACAATATATATTAAAAAAAAAAAAAAATAGCTGCTGAGATGATCCCCAAGTGGATGTAGAAAAAACTCGGTAATGCCCATTGACCATTACCCTGGCCCAAGTGGACTAAAAATACTGAGCCCCATGGAAAGAACTCAGCCTCATCCCATCTAAACAGAGCTTGATACCCACCTGAGGCCACCATTATCTGCATCCACAGGCTCCTCCAGGTCCTCCCATTCACTGTCACTTTCATGGGACCCTTCCAGAAGCAAAGACTCTGGGAGAGGGCCCCAAGAACAGAACTGTGGCAAGGGAATGGTCTCTGAATCTGCCTCCAGACAGTCTGCACAGGGCAGTTGGTCTTCAGATACAGAGTTGATCATCGGGTACTCTTCATCCTCCAAGGTGGGGAAAGGGCTTTCAGGTGGATAAAATGTGTCACATTCCTCATCATCCCTGTCCAGTCCAGGGCTAGAAAACAGAAATGTGTGTCCTTCCAGTCTCAAACAGAAAGTCCTTGCCCTGCCTCCCCTTGCCTTGCAGGAAGTTCTCCATGATGCATCACATGAAACCCAACCAGACTTCAAACAGCTCCTGCAGGACACTGCTCTGGGCACCAGAAAGCAATCACTGAGTGAGACGTGACACCTGTGCTGGAGTAGCACCAGTTTAAGAAGACCAAAGAGCAGCAAACAAATGATACAGTCTGTATAGTAAGTGCTACGGTAGAAGGCGCTGAGAGTGATAGGTGAGCAGGGGACAGTTTACCAAGCCTAGAAGACCACACTGGACTTGCCAGAGGGCACGGCATTGAGAGCAACACCATGACCCAGTTCTAGAATCAACTTTTCACATGGTAAACAAAGCCAATCAGACCCCGAATGAGTTTATTAATTCTCTGGAACTTTATCAGTATTCTCACTGCAAAAACAGAAAGTCAACAGATTTATAGGATTGTTAGGATGCTTAAATTAAATAATTCTGGTATATACCTTCCGTGGATCCTGGCGCAGGGTGAGTTTTCAGTCAGTGCAAGAGGCTATTATTACGCCTGCTATAATGATTATGATTTCAGCAGAGGGATTAGATGAAAAAGCCAACAAAGGAGACTGAGAGCAACTCGAGCAGGGGCCCTTCAAAGCGCTTTGTGCATATATCAAGTCCTTTTCTGACTGCTGGAAAAGAGTGCCTATTTCAAGAGGCAGTCAGTTGGAGTGACGTTTAGTCCCTGTGTTAGAAGGACACAAGAAGCAGAACAGCAAAGCTCATTATCTGATGTTGCAGACTCAACGGTGAAAGAATGAGCCTTCCAGGGATCGCCCCAACATTGCCACACATGCCTTGATTAGAAAGAACCGTCCAGGCAGACAGCAGGGAACTTTGCATAGCACTGCAGACACGCAGGGAAGGTGCTCAGAAAATATCTGTTGCAAGTCTGGTTAGAGAGGATGAGAAGGAAAATCTAAGAGAAAAGCATAGAAATTTAGTTGTTTTGTTTTGTTTTTCTTGTACCGAGTTTTTGTTTTTTTGTTTTTGTATAAATTCTCTTTTTTCAGCCTCCTTCCCCAATAGGTTGGCTTTGTTAGGTACTCCGTTCCTCCCTTTCTGTTTCCCACAATGACTCTCTTAAAATCAGCTATAGCACTTGCCAATGGCTACAAACACCCAAAAACCCAGAAAGCATCTGTCACAATCTGATTTTGCTGTGAAAGGGACATCATTTCTGCTCATAGAAGCTACAGGGCATGTGTGGCAGTGAATTCCATGTAACTACATGCACACCTGTATATATAAAAAAGAAACTGTATTTGGCAAGGACTAAAGAGAAACATTCACTTTCAAGGGGAAAAAAAGCTTTTATTTTGCTTTTGGTTTTGGGTGCTAGGGATTAAACCCTTGGGTCCCTTTAACAAGGAGCTACATCACCCAATCTTTTTATTTTTATTTTGAGAGAGGGTCTCACTAAGTTGCCAAGGCTGGCCTCAAACTTGAGATCCTCCTGCCTCAGCCTCCCTAGTTGCTGGGATTACAGGGGTATGTCACCATGCCTGGCTGAAAAAAAAATGCTAGGGGTTGGGATAGGGAAGAAAAGGAAAAGTTGATGAATGTGTGGAGGAAAAAAATGTTTTAAAAACTTAAAGTAGTTGTCCAAGTCACATATAAACTGTGTTTTCTTACAAACATAAGAACATCCAAGAAAACTAGACTGCTGCCCACACAGGCTCAGGCCAAACTCCTCACCCTGAGGGGGCACAAAAGCTGCTGCCTACCAGCCATTGCAGCCTTCTGAAAGTCCATACCACAACTTTATTACCTTCCTTTCTCTACTCCTTCTGATAAGCAGTCTAGCTTTGATTCGAGGCTCTAGTTTCTGTTCCTGCCTAGGCATAGACCCAGAAGGCTATCAACCTTTCCAGATAGGTCTTGGTGTTCCCCGGGGAGAAATCCTAGTCTTTATTCCACCATAAGTTATGAAGAACTACAGATTTTCCTTCCACTCTTCTGCACATTCAAGCTACCCTTGCAGATTTGACCTTGACCTCCACCATGGGCATGGGAAAGGGTGAACAAGGAAAGAAGAGGCACAAAAAGGCCAGTGTGTGCCCCAAGGTAGAGCCTATTGCTTAAAAAGGGCAAGACTTAGAGATCTGAGGAATTTGATAAAGACAGTAGAGCAAGGCCAGGTGTTTTGGCAGGCATAGGGACCAGGTACAGAGTTAGAGTTCTTCACTGGAGCTTGAAGCCAGTTTAAGGCCTCCAGGGAGCATACAGCAGGACTCTTTGAAGCACCTGAAGGGATCAAGGTGTTCAGAGTGCTCTGCTCACCCCCAGGTACATTTAGTGAACTTGGATGCTCCTGCCTTTTTTCCTGCCTACCATGCTATCCAAAAGGAATCTTTGATAGACACATGGTACCTAGAGGAAGATCTGGAGATCCCCCATGGGCTCCCTCTGCCACACAAGCATACAGGGCTCCACAAAAATCCTGCAGCTCTTTAGCAGCTATTCTATGAATAAGAACCCCAATTTAGCTCTGAGGTCAGTTAAATCATTCTGCAGGTTCTTCTCATGATAGGATATTTATAGAGATGAGATACCAAGCCCAGCTTCCATAGACAGCTATCCTTCAAAGATCTGGACTACCAAAAATCATCTCTACTGTTGAGGAAGATAAATTAGCAGGTAGCATTTCAGATTCAAAATAATAAGGTATTATAATTGTCCTATTTACTTGTGGTTAAGCTTACATAAAGTTAGGTTTTGTATCTCTTCCTGTAAACTTCAGCCTTTTCTCTAGCTTTTCAGCATTGGGTCTGACTCTCATGTCCATGTTAGCCCTAGTGATGCTACTGGGAGTTCTGGGTCTTTGCTCCTTCCTTCCAGCTTCATTTAACATTTGGCAGATCAGGTTTGCAATGTCTCCAAGACATCAAGTAGAGAAGTCTAATGGAGTGCTGGATATATAGCTCAAATGAGAAATGGAAAAACAGAGATCTGGTTATGTACTATGACTTGAAATGCATTTAAATAAAATAACTACATTTAAAAAATAAATAAATAAAGCTCAAATGATAAATGTGATATGGGGATCAATATTTTGGAGTTGTCAGAGAGGTATGCCTTGGGGCGGGGGTTCTGTAAGTGTGCAGAGAGCCTGCTGTGGGCTCTGCTCTGTTAGACTACTGCTGGTCCTGGCTTGGCTTGTGCGTCACTCACTCCCCTCAATCATACTCTCATCCAAGTACAGGCATGATAGCCTGCACTACTCATTGGCAGATTCATCTCTCAATAGCTACTCTTGTCACAGCCGGCCTGGCAGCTCCTTGAGCTCCTAATTATTCTTTGCTATTCCAAGAGCTGTGCCCCCCCACCCACACACAGAAGGCACTGTGGTATTCAGTCACTTTGGGTTCATTTCAAGGACAATTGCTTTATTTCGCATTTTATTCTCATTCATTTAGCAGTGCTGGGGATTGAATTCAGAGATGCTCTACAACTGAGCTATATCCCCAGTCCTTTATTTATTTAGACACAGAGTCTCACTAAGTTGACAAAGTTGGCCCCAAACTTGTTATCCTCCTGCCTCTGCCTTCCAGTTTCCTGGGAACACAGGTATGTGCCACTGTGTCAAGTTTTTTTTCTTTCTTCTTTCTTTTTTGCTTCTTGAATGGCCATAAAAACTTATCATTTTCCAAAATGGCACTTGCTAAATTTACATGCATTTTACTTACATCAATTCAACTACATGTGCTACGTGGTGGGGGTGGGGGAGCCAATAGAGAGAAAGAAAGCACCGCAAACATTTTGCAGTGTTCAACTTTTCACCCAAGGAATGTAAGCACACATTGAGTGGGAGAATGGAATGGAATATTCCATCTCCTCAGTCAGTCTCAGTTCCTATAAGCCCAGGATTTGAAGACACACAGTTTGCAGAGAGTATGGCCCACAAATGCAAGCCTCCAGACTGCACTGGGGCTCAACCAAAAAAGTGATCTGTTCCCACACTAATGGAACACATAACATCACATCTTGCAAAGTGATGTTCAAGGGCAAAACAACTTAATGTGATTTCACCTTATTACCAAACTTTAGAAGCTAACCCTGAATAAGATGAAGATATGTGGGGATGGGAAGGACAAAAGAATGAGGCAGACATTATTACCCTATATTCGTGTATGATTATACTACTGGAGTGACTCTACACCATGCATAGCCAGAGGAATGAGAGGTTGTGCTCCATTGTGTACTATATGTCAAAATGCAGTCCACTGTCGTGTATAACTAATTCGAACAAATTAAAAAAGATGCAGATGCATCCGCAGTGTAGGCACAGAATCCCTACATTCTTCTGTGAAAATGGACTGCACTGCTTTTTGATGATGTATTTACAAAGATCTATGACTACATGGTAAAATCTCTGAACACAGAATGCAGAAGAGAACAAGAAGGAAAAGTGAAATCTAATCTTTTCTGTGAACATTCTGGATTTGCTGAGGTGCTGAAAGGCATCTGGGGTTAAGAAGTAGCCACCCGGTAGATGGTAAATTCTGGCAGTTTGCTGGGAATTTCAATTGACAGGATCTGTCCTTTAGCTAGAAAAAGCCCAGGAAGGGGAAAGAATACAGATTTGTGCTGAGTCTCTACTCTGTGCCAAGTACTGTGATGTGTTATTTCTTTTGATCTGCACATGTTCTGTGCAATGGTTGTGGTCCTTGTTCATATTCTGGAAGCCTCCAGCTCAGGGTTTTCTCCAGGCATACTAGTAAGTGGTAAAACTAAAACCAAGCTCTGTGATCTAGAAGTTTGTGCTTTTTTGTTCTAAACTACGGAAGGTTTGACCCATAGACACAATAAATAAAGAGGCAGTTGGCTTGGGACAGCCACCTCAAAACTGCAGACATTTCTAAATGGATCCACAAAGAGTCACAACCTCATTTTGGAATTTTAACTCCAATCCTTCTCAGGAGTCAGAGGAACTGCCTTGTGATTTCTGGGCATGTGCCATACTTTTCTTCCTGTAGGGGGCAGTCACTAGCTATTTGTGCATTAAATGTGAGCTAATGTACTGTTGGAGGAAAAACTGTCATGGTTTGAGTTTTTCTTTCAGAGAAGAGGAAAGGTTCCTGAATGGGAGAGAGAAAATAAAGAAAAAATAAAGCCAGAACCATCACCAAGAGGCAAGTGCAACGGGAAAGTTTGGACCATGGAGGGACCAGTGCTAAGAACAGTGAGGCTGCCTGCCATAGCTGTGTGGACCAGGTGGACAGGGCAATCAGCACAGGATGGAAACCAAATCAAGTGAAGTACAGAGGGTCCACTAGAACATTCTGGACTAACATCAATCAAACAGGACTCTTGTGTGATTCTTAAAAGGCAACTCCCTCTAAAAATGACAGATTTTGGACATCTGGTGCACCCTTGTAAGCAGGGCACAAAGCCAAATTCAATCAGAAAAACAGAATAATATGATGTTTCTTTAAAAAAAATTGATGACAAAAGGATAAGAGGAGATGATTGTCAGAATTTTCCAGTAGAAGAAATAAAGAGGCAGATTTCACCTTGATAAAATAAAGCACTTTGTGATCAACAACTCTATGATATTAAAATGGGTCACTTCAATAGGTAAACAGTTCAGCATTCCTGGAGCTATTCAAACAAAAGCTGGGACCTCTCGTGGAATGTTACAGAACAGATTCTAGCAAGGAGTATGAGTTTAAATTAGACCATTTTTATATGGAACAACCTGATATTCTATGACACCATGAATGAAGTATTGACTGCTTATCTAGTAATTAGTTTGAAAGTAACTATAAACTATATTAGATTAAGGACACATGGGAATTCTAGGTCTGGCCTTGCATGTAAATCCAGAACCATTTTAGAATCCAGCTGACAGGGTTTATCACCCCAAATTATCTAGATGTAAGATTTTTAATAATCCAAATTAGTAGCCTCATACCTATAGGAAGTAGAATTCTTCATATGTCCTACAAGAACATATTAATTGTTGCCCTTGGATAAATCTCTGTAGATTATCCTTTTTATGATTTTATCAAGTGTATCAATTACTGCCTAGAAAGCAATTGTAAGGAACTCTAAACACACTTGGGTTTATACATTCATTATCAAACAATGGAAATGAGTATCACTGATGAATGTGCTTGCCCACCCTATTCTACTTTGCAAGCTAGTGGGTTTTGTTTGGCTGACACACTGTTCTTTAAACAGTCGCATCAGATTGCTTTGAGGGAATGTGTGCCTGGATCCTGGTTGTCACATTTCTCATAAGGCCTAATTGTATTATGCTCATTTCTACTTCATACAGTGGAGCCTCAATACATACAGGGCGTTGGTTTCAGAGCATCCCCCGCATCCGATGCCGAAATCCCCAGATGTTGGAGCCCCTTATATAAAATTTAGTAGGTATCTGTATATAGCCTACACACATCCTCCCACATACTTAAATCATCTCTAGATTATTTATAATACCTAACTCAATGGAAATGTTATATAAATAGTTGTTACCATACTATTTAAGAAAAAAATGACAAAAAAATCTGTGTATGTTCAGTACAGATGTAATTTTTTTAAGTATCTGCAATCTATAGTTGGTTGAATCCACAAATGCAGAGCCCACACATTTGGAGGGCTGACGGTACTTCATGTCACCTGCTAGTCCCTATTTATCTACTCTCTTCTCTCTGCTAAGATGACCATAAATTAGAGCTTTTTAATCTCAGTGGGTTTAGATAGTGTCAAACACAAACTACTGCTCCTTGGTATTTGCCTGTTTGGTGCTCAGACACTGAGTTGGCAAACACCTAGAAGCAGTAACTGCCCCCTTGCATTTGTACTCCACGCTCTGCTCCTAGCAAGTTCCCAAGCACTTTGGGTATATAATAAATACTTGTCTAACTAAAGAGTGTGTTTTTCATGAGCACAGCAGTAAACTGGAAATACTTAGGGGTGGATGGGAACAAAATGGTTATTAATGTGAAGATTTTACTCTGGTTGTGAAGATCTAGATGTATTTTTTTAAAGGTGGTGTGGATTATAAAGCGTCATATTGCAAGAAAAATGAGGATGCACTATTAGAGGCTTTAAAAGTCTATGAATGTTGCAGGACAAAGTCTTATGAAAACCTGAGGCCTGCCATCTGTATTCTCCAGGACATACTGGGGACAATGTTGGTCTAAGTGGGGTTTGCTTCCCCCAATGTTCACAAGCTGTGGTGACAAAGCTATGTTTCTCTTATTTCTGCTTCCCCTCCAAATGTCTACAACAGTGCTGGACACAATAAGCATCTGAGCCTAGTTACTGATTGTTTGATTGTAATGAAATGCATGCAATTTACAAAATGTCTGTAAACGTCATGAGTCTTACCTTCCGAGTCTCCTGAGATCACACACAGAATAGCAATTTTGCCTCAAATCTTTTTCTAAAGGGGTAGCCAATATTGGTGGCTCCATTTCTTGGTGGAGTTCGCATAAATGAGGATGGGACTCCAGAGGACGTGTCAAGGACCCCACCCATAGTTTCTCTCTGTCTTGGCCTCCTTGTGCCTCTCCGGTGGCCTTGTGAAAAGACTCTGGTCTGAGATTCAGGCCTTCCTCTGCATCCCGGGAGGCACTGTCCCTCCATCTGTCCTCTTGGTCCAGGCTGGGGCTGTGTTCTGAGTCAGTACATGTTGCCCTGGTGAGTTCTTTGTCTGATGAGAGTGCAGATATCTATTAAAAGAAATGCTAATGATTACTGGCTCCATGGTGCATGCTGAGCAAACTCTAAAACTTGGCTCTTTGAGAAATAAAAGGCTTTTTTCATGATTGTAGGTCAGAGCAGTTAAAAGATAGACCCTGGGGTTAGACCCCTCCATCAGGATCCGAACTCTCCCACCTGCTCCCCCTGGACCCTGCAACGTACTCAGTCCTATCTCTAGCACCTTAGTTTAGGTGCAGTGAAATGTGAGCTCTATTTTTTAAATGAAAAATTCATTAGACACACACATGCCCCCCCCACACACACCACTTTATCCATGGCTTCATTTTCAGTTACTAGAGTCTAAAAATATTAAATAGAAAATACTAGAAATAAATAATTCATAACTTTTAAAGTACACACCATTCTCAATAGGATGATGAAATCAAACTATTCTGCTCCATCCTGCCCAAGCCATGAATCATCCCTATGTCCAGTGTACTCATACTATATGCACTACCTGCCCATTAGTTACTCAGTCACTATTACAGTATTGTAGTGCTTTTGTTCAAATAATCCTTATTTTACTTAATACTGGCCAAAAGGCACAAGAGTAGTGATGCAGAAAGGCATCAGGACATAAAAGATGGAAAGATAGACTAACTCTAGTACTATGTGGTAGTGCTGCAGGGCATATGGAGGGATGGAATATACAAGGGTTGGCACTATCCATGGTTTTAGGAATCCCTTAGGGGTTTTGAAACATATCTCTTCTGAATAAGGGATACTACAGTATTTGCAAAATTTAGACAAAATGAAAATAGGATAAAAATCAAAAATCTATGACTTTTTATCTTATTTTCCAATAAGAAAAGAGTTTTCTCTGCCTTACAGCATAAGGCTCTTTCCTTGGTCTCGACCCCACTTCTCCAAACGTGACTTGATCCACCTCTATTGCTTGCATCTCTGTTGGCCTTTTAGGTTCTGATTTTGATGACATGCTACAACTTCTTACCACTGCTCAACCTTCTATAGAAAGACAATCTGTGTTTCTAGAAGACTATGCATTGTGCATAGCACAACCTTCTGGGTCATCTGATTCTAGCCACATTCATGGCCTTTGAGCTATTTTAGAACTCTATGAATAAACATGTTATTCTTCGAAATATCTTTTGAACCAGTTTTAACATCTGCCTGGTTCCTTCTTTGTATGAGTTAAAGAAAACCTTTCACGTATGCTTGTGTTTATAACTGTATGAGAGTCATGATTTCACTTTTGCCTGAAAATTAGGTCAGCAGTACTATCCCATAATCTACATCACAGTGAGCACATGACTGAGCTCACAGCCCTGTCCTCACCTTCACCACCCCATCTCTGAGGATTCCTCACCCTTCTGATGCACATTCCCACAGTGAGAGAGACATACCACCAAAGGTGCACATTTATTTAATTATAAATTAGGAACACTATACCATGGATAGACTTATACATTATAATGACTGCACCAAAAATCAAAAATTGAAATAGATGTGGTTAAAAAATGAAAAGAAAGAATAGTTACCAGATTTGGTACTCTGTGGGGAGACCTCCAAGATCTTTTTAACCCTCCCTCTCCTTCCTATTCCCAGTCCCCAGACACTCTCTCCTGCAGTCCTTCCACTCTTCAAGGCTTCCAGTCCAGGATCTGCTGCTTTTTAATTATCACTATCACTCCTCTTCCCACCACCATGCTCTCACTTTTCCTTTGACTCTGCCTAGGTCTATGGTTGTGCCCCATTGTTGCTCCCACAGAACTAAAGAATTCCCCTAAGCTCTTTGCTCTCAGCCCTCTCCACCTCTATCTATGTCACCTGCAAATGGTTCATCTTAATTCTGGTTCCTGGTGAAACTACTTGTGTACCTCACAGGGGCTTCTGAGCCTCTGACCACGTTGTGAGATGTGTTATTGCAGATGACAAATGGGCACTCAAACTTTTGGATAATATTTCTCTTCATCCTTAGTAAATTCAGTTTCCTGTCTCCCTACTCTAAATAATTTCTCATCTTCTGTGCTCAAGTGTCCAACATCCCTTCCTTCACCTTGCCTCTTAATTCAGAGGAAGAATGGACACATTTAGATAAGGATCCTCCTTCTTTCCACAGCAAATTCTACCTCCCAGGCTGCATCCCCACACCAACATTTCCCTCCACCTACCAGTCACCCATTTCTCCGCTCTATTGCATGGCAGACTTTTAAATCAGTGTCCTTTCTCACTACTTCCTTATCTTTTCCCTTCTCTCCTGCACCCTCTCCAACCAGCCTTACATGTTTACAATTCTCTGTCTTCCTCTCAATATCTCACTACCTCTCATACAACAAAACTGGTCCCTTCCTCCTTACCGGAAAGTTCCTTACTCATTTACTCTACATATGTGGAGTTTGCTGTCAATTCTAACCTTGTGTGGTTCTCCTACCACTTCCCAGGCCTTCTTCTCAGTTTCATTTGCTGTCTCATCTATCTGAACCAGACCTTTCAATGTTGCGGTACCAGCACTGGCTTCTCAGTTCTCTTGTTGACTTTCTTAATGTTGTCTCCACCACTTCAGGTCATTCTGTGATGGCTATAAGCTAACAACTCCAAATTCAGTTTTTCCAGCCCTGGCCTTGTTCTGATGTGCCACAAACCACTGTTTAATAGATCTCTTCATTTGATATGCTGTAAATGTCTTTTTTACCCACATTTTTATTGGTGCATTATGGTTATACATACTGGTATTATTTGTTGTTACACATTTGTACATCCACACAATGTAACAATATAATTTGGCCAATATTACTCCCTAGCATTTCTCCCCTCCCTCCCCCATAAATATCCTTATAGGATACTAAGAATTGCACTTCCTCCAGGTACTTCATGCTGCTGATGTTTAATAGCCAGCACCTCCCAGGAATTGCACTCAGCTTGGACTGAGCTCCCTCAGCTGAAGTTAGACCCCCTCCCTGGACCAGCACACAACCCACTACTGGTTAGTGCAGAGCACAATGCAGGAGAGCTCTAAGGGGATCACTAAGGCCCTTTTTTGCAGCTGCACCATGTTGACCTTTTCCTTGCAGGCAATGTCCCAGAGGGAGGGACCCATAAACCTCCTGCACTCAAATATCTGCCCAAGAGCTTGTTTCCTAGAGACTCGACAGGGGGCACAGCAATGGGGAATTTCATGTAACTTGGCTTGGTCACAAAACCAGATATTTGGTCAAATACAAGTCTAGATATTGCTATGAGGGTATTTTTCAGATGTGCTTAACATTTAAATCAGTAGAATTTGAGTAAAATGGATTACCCTCCACCGTGTGGAGCCTTATCCAATCAGATGAAGGCATTGAGTGTAAAGTCCACCTCCTGCCCCCACCCTGAGAAAAAGGGACTTCTGCCTCCAGACTTTCTTGGAGCTAGACTTCTACATGTACTCTTCCCTGAGCCTCCAGCCTGTTTTGGCTAGCCCTGTGGAATTTGGGCTGGATAGCCACAAAAATTCCAATCCCTTAAAATAAATTTCTTTCTTTCTTGCATGTATGTGTATTACATAAATAGTTATATATACATATATATGTGTGTGTGTGTGTAACATATATATTTATACACACACACCTGATTGATACTGTTTCTCTGGTGAACTGGACTAATATAAACATCAGCGTAAAAAATCTTGACTGTTCCTGATTCCAGTGGCTCTTTTCTTTCTACTAGACCACCCATGCCTCAGGAGGGCCCCATGCTCTCCTGCTTTAGGAGGGCAGGCATACATCCTTTTTTCCACTTAATTCCTTATTGGTGTGTATTCTCTTTGCTCCTACTTCCCTTCTCTGATGCTCGGGCTACCAGAGAGCTTGGCCCTAGAAGGTTCCTGGCCAAAGTCTAAATGTATAAACATCTACAAGAAGACCTCAGTGTCAGGAAAAGCAGAAGCAAGCCGAGGAAGGAGACTCACTGAGGCTTGAGAGCCACCTATTTTCCTCCCCCAGTGGAAGGAGGGGTGTTGAACCCTCCTATAAGCAGCAGTGGGCTTCTCAGGAGCACCAGACAGGAAAAAGACTTCCTGACCAGGCGACTTCTGGAGCGAGGTAAAAAGAACAGAGGATGCAGCATCTCACCTGCCATCCCTGCTCCATCTCAGGCAGCACACCTGGAGGTGGTCGGCAAAGGAGGAGTGTGACTTCCTGTGGGGCCCCTCGCAGCAAATGGAGCACCTCCTATGAGAAACCCAGAGTCACATTCAGATTTGGGGCTGGCATCTCTAGGGAGCTTCTCCTCTATATTCCTCACTGTGTCCTGAGGGCTACCACTTCCCCCACCTTGATTTGTTTCACGGCTCCAGAGACCTTTGAGGAATACCACTGTGGCCTTGACTTCCCAAAGGGCAAGAAGCCAAGGACAGTGGGCTATGGCCCCACAAGGGCAATGCATAGGGGCTAGGCTGGGAATAGCCCACTACCTAGACTTCCAAAGCATGACACTGGCTCTGACCTTCCCTCCATGGTTTTGCTGGGGCTCTGAGAACCTCTCACCTCCAAGGGCCCCACTTTGCTTCCTGCCTTCACCAGTGTCACCCACTGGCCTTCCTCTGAATTACCTAAGAGCAGTCTTTCCAAAGTGCAGGAATGACCAAGTGCCCTGCTACTGTACCTCCTCCCTGGCTTGCCCCAGACACACAGCACACAGAACCTGTTCTCATCTGCCACTGCCTCTCTCCTCAGCTAGCTCTCCCATATTCTCCCCTCTCCACCCACATCCTAAGCTCTCACCATGCTGAACCTATGCTGCAAGCCACCTACACCCTGCCCAGGTCACAAGGCATGCTAACAGCACCTATTTCCTATCTAGACCAGGATTTGTCAGCCTTCTAGTACTATTAACATTTTAGGCTGGATAATTCTGGAAGGTTTTATTGGGGGGGGGGGCGGGGTTTGCAGTGCTGGGAGGTTAAGTGGATCATTCTTTGTTGAGACACATGTCCTATACATTGAATGATATTTAGCAGCATCTCTGGTTTCTACTCACAAGATGCCAGCACCACCTGTCACTTGTGGTAATCATAAACATCTCTGCACTAGGCCAAATATATCCTGAGAAACAACACCATTCCTGCTTGAGGAATGATCCAGATATTCCACAGCCTCTTACTGCAGCTTCCCAGGACCTTCACAGGATGTGCTTCTTCCCTAGCTCCTAGAGAGTTGAAAAGAGCATGGGCATTCAACTCACGCAACTATTTTATTTTATTTTATTTTACTTTATTTTTATTTTTATTTTATTTATTTATTTATTTTTATTTTATTTATTTTATTTTATTTTTTATTTTAACTAGGGATTGAACTCAGAGGCACTACTGAGGCCAGCTTTGAATTTGCAATCCTCCTGCCTCAGCATCCCAAGTCCCTGGGATTAGACTTAGGCCACTTTGCCCAGCTGTGACCCTTATTTTCTGTAGTCACTTTTGTTTCCTGAGTTGTCCCATCACCACCTGATCTCTGAGATCACGTGAACTGCTCTCCCCTGTGTCTTCAATCCCTCTCAGAGAATAGCTCTCAGTCAGAAGATGGATGGATAAAGGTGAGACCTCCCCACCTAAGCACACAGTGTTCTGCAGACTCCACACCCCTCCTGGCCCCACCCGGAGCTGCTCTCCACTTTCTACCATCCTGCTTTGGGCTCGTGGAACCCACCTGTGTGGGCTGCATGAGGCTCCCTGTTGGACTCAGCCAAAAGGAGCACAAGCAGGGACCAGGGACAGGGAGGAGAGGGAGGTTGGTGTTGGTTCTTGACTTCCTTTCCATGGGGCTGCCACAGGATGGTTGCTTCACTCAGCTAACATCATACCAGTGAGTCCTCTTCATCCACTCCATCAGTTTCTGGGCTTAGGTAATTGCTCCTTCCCCATCCCCCTTTGGGCTTGGGAGAGTGTAATGTACCTGACTGTGACCAGCTGCAGTCCCAGTCTGCTATACTCTCCCTCAACTTCCCAACAACCTGGCAACACATTTATTTAACTCTCCACAAATGACTCCATTTTCTCATTTTCTTGCCGAACCCTAACTTAGACAACATCTGATTGAGATTTTGTGCTATAAGAAAAATCCTCTTTTCATTCCCTCTCTCTGTCTCTCTCTCTCTCTCTTTCTCTCTTACATTCCGTTTTATCACAGACAGGATAAACAATGTTACACTATATGTCAAAAGCTATAAATTCAGAGGAAGAGAGAAAAAGGGACCCACTCTAGTCCCTCCAGTCTCACACACTGTTCCAGAATTTCATGTTCATTTTCACCAATGAACCTAATGAGAAGCAACGCCTCCTTAAGGTCAGATATTTAGAAACTGAGACAAAAAATTAAATGTGGGAATGTTCTGCCAATTGGCTCTCTGTGTGATCAGTCCAGGCTGTAGGTGTGAATTTCAAGAAGCCTGAGTATTCCCTGCAGGGGTGGCACTATCATAAAGTTGAAGGATGGCTGATGTCAGCCTGTGCATGGAACCGTGGTCTTTGAGGCCCCCAGCACCTGAAAGATGAGGCCTTCTGTGGGCCTTCCATTGACCGCCAGGATGATGTCACCAACGGCAATGGCCCCATGTTCCTCCGCTGGTTGCCCTGGAAAGAGTCGCTTGATCCTTACAAGGTCATTCTTGAGGTGGCTGCAGTTTTCTCTCTCCATCTGCACAAAACTGAATCCCAAACCATTGATATTCTTTTTCAGTTTGACTTCAAACTTAAGACCTGTATTTGAAAGAGTGATAAAAATAAATCTTTCAGTAGGTTACAACTGATTAGCCTCAAAATGCAAATTGTCAATGAAATGAATTATTTCTGTTTCGCATTGAAAGATTTCACATGCTCATTTTCATGAGAGTCCATTATGCATGCTATAATGATGTCCAATAAAGATGTTATATGAGCTCAAATATAAACCACAAGTGTCATTTCAAAGCTTTCAAATAGGTACATTAAGAGAAAAGTAAGCCGGGTAGTGGCTCACACCTGTAATCACAGTGGTGCAGGAGGATTGCAAGTTCAAGGCCAGCCTCAGGAACTTAGCAAGGCCTTAAGCAACTTAGCAAGACCCTCTCTCAAAATAAAACATTTTTAAAAAGTAAAAGGAAACAAATATGATAAAAATTTTAATCATATATTTTATTTAACTCAATACAGATAATCCTCAATTTATGATGGAATACATCCCAATAAACCCCTTATAAACTAAAAATATCAAAAGTAAAAAATGTGTTGAATCTACCAACCCACAATGCATCCTAGCTTAATAATGCAACACACAGAAGAGCATCCATTGCTTCCCCTCATGATCACAGGGCTGACTGAGGTTTACAGCTAAGTGCCACTGCCTAACATATCCAGACATGATCATCTGTATATCTCACATCACCAAACCCAGAAAAGATCAAAATTCAAAGTTGAGAGTACAGTTTCTACTGAATGTATGTTGCTTTTGCACTATTATAAAGTTGAAAAATTGTAAGTGAAACCATCAAAAGTTAGGTACCATCTGCACATCTAAAGTATTACCATTTCAACATATAATTAATATGAAAAAATATTAATTAATAAGATATTTTGCATTCTTCTTATGAACTAAGTCTTCAAACTCCAGTGTGTATTTTATCTATTTGATTAGGCCACCTTTCCAGGGCTCAACAGCCATACATGGCAAGTGGTTACCATATTGGACAGTGCCATTGTATGGACAGTGCAATTACAGATAACCAACAAAATGAATATAATGATATAATTTATAAACATAACACATGCAATTGATATTTGAATCAAATATACATTATTCCTTTGGAATTTTAATTGTGTTTCAGTATGCTCAATACAAAATGTTACATAATTAGGTCATGGGGACAATTATAGTCAACTCTGTGGGTGTCTTAGCTGCATGGTATTTGGTTGAGTGGACTGACCATATGACAAAACAGTCACTCCTGGACACCAAAGATAGACACAGCCCTGGCCATCTAGGGAGTTTAACAGCAAAAGAAGTCCCTAGGCTTCTTCCTGTCAACCTTCAGCAACTCAGCTGGCAATCAATGAACAAAAGGACAGAGCTTCAACTTGTAGACTTCAACTGGGGCAAGAATGCAAGTGGCTGAAACCATAGAATGGAGACATGTGACATAGCCAATTCTACTATCACCATTCTGGCTTCCTTGGCTCAGCTTTCAGTCAGTTTTTCCAAGGTCCCCATTGAGATGTGCAAAAGAATAAGAAAAGAGGAAACATTTTATTTAAGGATAAGTGTTTCTCCTACAGCCACCCCATTACTCAGCGCTATGAGTACCTTGCATCCAGGCTGTCTCACACCTTCTGCAGGTGTGCCCAAGATCTCTATGGAGGGCCTGGAATATGGCTAAGCTCTAAATCATGACATCACAAGAAAACAAACATTTTCAATCTAGCAGGAAACAATATCACAAGAGACATGGAAAGAGGCAATTCATCAGAAGATGGGAAATAATGCCCCTCTATACTGATCATGGATTTGCTTTTTCAAATGATGTTTATAAAATACTCTTTAAAATGATGCTTCATCTCCCAACCTGCCTCATCAGTCCTCAGATTACTCTGTTACAAATGCCTTAGCTGGAATGCAAAACCAAGTGTATCTGAAAACACATGACCCTTCCATTGCAATTTCATCCCTAAATACTTATGTACAAACATTAACATTCAGGCAGCTGATCTAACTGAGGAAGTCTTGAGAGCAGAATTATGCCTGGTAATTATTCTGGGACAATGCATTTGTTTTCTAGATCAGCTCTGCTGATCATGATCTGCATTCTTGGCTTTTTTTTTTTGAGAATCCAGAGGAAGTCTTCCTGTCTTTCCCTTTTGACTCGACAATTCAAAAGCAGTATGTGATGCCATGACAATAGTAACACTCAATTCTCTTTCCTCTTACCATCTGTCACCGAGACACAGCTCACAGGCCTGCCAGGCAGGGCTGTTACCAAGGAAACAGCCGCATGTTCATCTCCCATCCTGTCATTAGCAGAAGGACACTGCTGCTGTGCAGTCCTGGGGCCTCTTCTCTGTAACACCAGTCTTACAACCTAGAAAGATGGGTAGATAAACTCAATTTGTAGTTCAAATGGCAACCAGGAGGCACTCCTTTCACTGAAATTTTTTTTTTAATTTTCTGATACTCCCAATAAGCTGCTTCATTTGAATCTCAAATCAAAGTCTTCAATCTAGTCTCTTTGTAGTATCCACACCCATATTTCCAACTGCTAATTAGACTCATGCACCTAGAAGTAACTCATGTACCCCGCTGTCAGCATTTTCAGTGCCAAACTCATTCCCTTACTCATCCTCGCTGCCCCCTCCTTGTCTTGTCCAAAATATTCCTCCCCTTTGCTTTGCTCTCACAACATGGAGTCATCTCCCAACTAGCCTCGCAGGGGCTACACTTAGAGTGGTCCAGCTTTCCCTCTTCTCCCCTCCAAAGATCTATCTGGTTTTAAGGCTTGTACAAACAATGTCTCCACTGCTCCTCCTCCATCCCCTCTCCACTGCCAGTGCCCAGTTGAACTGCAGCAAGCTCCCACTAACTTGGCTTACTGGACACTATCTTCATTTCTTTTGGTCCACTCCCATCATAGCTCCGGGTGGATTGTTGTAAGATACATTGTACATGGAACACACTAGATTAAGTCTCCAATGCCTCTCATCACCTAAAACCCCAACACATCCGATGACATTCAGGCCTATGCCAATCTTTCCTCCCCTTTCCTTACTGGTTTGATTTCTCATCTTTCTTCCCCACAGCACTATATACCCTAGTTACCTGAAGTGGTCCAAGAACCAGTGACTAGACACTGCCTGGAAGCTTATTTAAAATGCCAAGCTTTCATTCAGGAGACTTGGCTCTGCCTCCATCCTTCAGCTGCAATTGTTATTCAGCACAAGGCCCATGACCCTACAGTGACAATTCCTACCTGCCTCTATGCCAGCAGGTCAGCCAAGTGTCCTTTCTAACCATGTTCACTAGCAAAGGTCTAAAGAACAGAGGTTGCTAATAAATGATGACTGTTTTCAAGATATGTCAGCCAAGGTCACCAAGACAAGTAAATATGACCATAAACCAGAGGGCTGCTTTGTACATGGAAAGGAGAAAGGACACAGAAAAAAACCAGAGCTCCACCTGGCAGTTTCCTGGAAAGGCTCCCAGGAATCCTTTCTGTCTCTGTCATCTCCTCAGTTACCAAGAAAAGGGTGATGCCAGCTCTGTGGCTCAGGACATGATAGCAATTAAAGTCTCAGCAGAAGACAAATCATAGCATTGGAACATGGAGACACTGCCTGGGAACAATAGGAGTAAGGAGTACATAGTGGATGAACACCTCCAGCTCTTGGCATCCTGGATTTTTATCTTATTGTGTCGACAAGAATCTCAGGACAGCCTACCCCAGGTCCCAGTGGGTGGAAACAGGGTGATGGGGAAGGGCATGAACTGGGAGGCTGGGGTCATCATGGGCAAAGACAGAAAAGAGAGAGGGTCTGAAAGCAGGTGGATGCATTCACTGGTCAACGAGGTTGGAACAGGCATGGGGGACTGAGCCAGAGCCAGGCTGGAGAACTGCTTCACCCCATTGACTCTGTTCACAGTCTGATTTCTAAATCTAGACAAGGAACCATTATCTCTTCAAGGCTATTTATAAAGGATGAATTTTTCTGGTTGGAAACATCTGTCTGCTATTTCCTGAGTTTCAAAATCCTCATAGAAAAGTGGTGGTAAGAAAATACGTGAAAAGAAAAAAGTTGACAAGAAGAAAAGTCTTTCACCCACCCCATGGCTGCCTCTCTCACACCAAGAGGCAACTGTAGCTTTTAATGTTATACAGGAAAGCTCTGGAAGGAAAAGAAAACCCCTGGCAAGGGTACACTCACCTGCCTAGGACCCTTGAGGAATTGTACAGCCTGCTTGTGGGTGAGGCCACACAGACTTACTCCATCCACTTGCAAGAGTCGATCACCTGGGAAAGGGACATGTCATGTCCTGGACTTCTGGGGATGCAGAAAGGATTCTTCTGCAAGTCCCCTGCCCAGCATCTTCTATGCAGTTTCAAGAAGTGGGACAGAAACAGAGCTGCCATGGAGTCAGCAGGAATCCTGCCTCGGCATGAGCATCAGCCACCTCTCTGAATACCTCACCCCTCCTTCTGAAGGATGTAACAGATCAATGATATGAAAGCCTTTCTATTATTGGCTCATAGAATGTTTAAAGCCAGTTCTGTTCAACCTTAACCTTCCTCCTGTTTTCCTGTGAAACCAGTTTTGAAAGTATTTTAAAGTTGCTCAGGGGTAATATTTATATCCCCAGAAACTTTTTTTTTTTTTTAGTTTTTAGAAAGGTCAGGGAGACAAGGTCAATGTTGGAAATGGAGATAAGTAAGATCCTAAGTGCCTTTTTTGGCTCAACTCTGGCAATTTGGGAAAATAACATGATTCCCTTCCTTCAGAGCAATGAGACCTGAGGGCAGGGCAGACAGAAAATCCACTAAGTTCCCCCCAGTACTAAAGTGTTTTAGGAGGGATGTAAATGTCAGCTGTCTTCACAGGGAAGGGCGGAGAGAAGGTTCACTGTTCCCCCATACTAAAGTGGGGTCACCAATGATAGCTCTGTTCTCCCAGAGAAGCAGTACTCTCTCCCGTGAAGGCCAACAACAAACTTCTTTTAAGTCTCCTATTTTATATCACCTTATGCTTCCAATGTGTCACTACAAACATTAAGCCCCCTGCTAACCTATCATGTGGGATAAGGAAAGTGAAATCCTCTCCTTTGCAGGTGAGAAAATTGAGCCCTAGAGAGACAATGGTCTGCAGGAGTTTCCAGAGCAAGAATGAGGTGAGGCCTGAGGCTGACCCTCCCTGGCCCAGAACACAGAGCTCCCAGCATGACTCCATCCCTCACCTTGAAGGATCTGTCCTTCCTTGGCAGCTGGGCCTCCAGGAATAATGGATTTCACATAGATTCCTCCATAGAGCACACTTGTGTTAATGCCACCCTGAAAAACAAAGAAGAACTCACCACCCATCTGCCCTTCTTGAGTGTCCTCCCCTCCTGCCCCACCATCTATATCATTGCTTCATCTCCTTTCAACATTATTCTCTATATCCACCTGTGTAGACTATATTCTCTACTGAGCAATAAGGTCAGGTGTTTGCCTGGAATATAACAATATGAGCAGAGGTGAGGGAGCCAAACTACAGCCCCAGCCCAACACCACACATGGTAGCTGCTCAGTAACTAGTCATATAGGATGCACAGTATCTCTTCAGGTAACAACCAACATAGGTGGATTTGCCTACAGGCCTAAAGACTTGTGCCTGGCACATCTTGTATGATTGTGTGTTTGTAGATATAAAACTACACCATATTCTGTAACATTTTTTAAGCAATAAATCATGAATACCCTTCAGGTAAGAATGTCAAGATCTAACTCTGTCTTTCTCTTCTGATTTAATTTATGCATGTAGACACATACAAACTCAGAATTTTTATCAATGGGATTATACATTCTCATAGTTTTTAAATGCCTTCGAATCCCCACTACAGAAAATATACAAATAGCTGGCAATAACGGATATATTTCTATATATCTTTCTGTACTTTTCTCTGTGTTCATATAGAAAGGATTAAAGAAAAGTCTGACTAAGCTTCAAGATGGACACCCAAACCAGTCAGCTGCTGTGGTTTGGATTGAATTGTCACCGAAGGCCCATCTGTTAAAGGTTGGGCCCCAGTGTGGCACTATTGAGAGATAATAGAAATTTTAAAAGATGGGCCTAGTTGGTGGTCTTTAGGTCTGGGGTGGGGGGAGGTGTCCTCAGAGGGAATTGTGAGATTCCATTGTTTTCTTCTCTCTTTTACTTCCCAGCCACAAGCTGAGAAGTTTTGCTCCACTGTGTGCTAGCCCAAAAGAACAGGGCCAACCAGTCATGGACTGAAACCTTTAAAACTGTGAGCTAAAACAAACCTTTTCTTTTTATTAGCTGATTAACTCAGGCATTTACTATAGTAACAGAAAGCTGACCAACTCTAAGACCTGGTAGAATTTAATTCAATTAAGTCAAGACTCTTTGAAACTAGGATTCCAACATTGCTCAGGCAAAACATCAAGGTAACTGACCAACAGCAAGGAGTTGACTTGAATCCTAATTAGAATAAGATACACTCCATGTTTGTATAAATATGTCAAAATAGACTCTACCATTATGTATAACCAAAAAGAGCAAATTTTTAAAAATGTAAAAGAGAAGGGGCTCGTGATCAATCTCATGAGCCAGCCACATGCACTCTCACAGTCTCGCCTTGCTTGGTGGACTTCTGCCTTTTCTGCCCTCTATCTAGCTCCTTCAGTTCCTCTTTAGAAAGACTTATTGAACTTGCAGGAGGTGATGAAGTTCTCTCTTTCTAGTCAAACAGTAACTTCTGCTTCATTTCAGACTACTATTTGGTGGCCTTTGTTTCTTACTAATAAACACAGATAAATATACCCTCACCTAGATTACATATTACACAAAAAGAGGGATCATATGAACAGTTCTCTACATCTTAACTTCTTGCTGAATGGGGACCTTATGGAAGTATTTTCATGTAGCTGGAGCTAGCACTGATTCATTTTATTTTAAGTAAATGCAGCCTTTCCTCAATTGATCTGTAGTCATTTCCCCCCAGAGTTTTTGTGTATACAATACTGTATTAAACATCTTCACATATACAGTCTTACTTAGTGGAATTTTGATTTTTATTTCTATGGGCCCAAGGATATGTGCATTTTTCATTACAGAGACGCTGCCAGATTGCATCCCAATGTGAATGTGTGTATAATTATCCATATTTGTACCAGCTTTGTAAGACAGTACCCTTTTTCTACATCCCACCAGCTATATTTGGATAAGTTGAGAGTTACAAAGTTTCATTTTAATTTAATTTATATTCTTGTGGCTTCTCATGGTTTTGACTGTTTTTCATTTATTTAATGGCTCTTTGGATTTGGGTGAGACATTTCAATAATTATTTTGGCAATTAAGTTTCTCCAAAGAAAATCAAATTTTCTTTACCAGCCAAAAGAAATCACCAACCTCCTCTTGGTATCAATATATATATATGTCTATGTATGTATATGTGTGTGTGTGTGTGTGTATAAAATTTAGCAATTTTTTCAGATGTGAAATAGCTATGTTTAGAGTCTGATAAAAGTACTACCCCAAGCCAAGAATAAATTGACCATTCTTGGTAGCAGCCTGCTTACTCTCTATGAATTCATGAGTCTTATTTCTTGATGTTTTGCTTGTTTGCTTAAAATCTTCTACTGATAAGTTTATTGCAGGGTGATGGTCCAGCAATCCAGAGATCTTAGGTGTACAAAAAAGCAAAGAATGCCTTCCATTCACCTATCTTTTGGTTTCTTTTGGAACTATTTATTAGCCATGACATTTCCTTACTTGCTGAAAAATTTCATTTCATTTTCAGTCAACAATTAAAATCAACAATGACATTGCTGAAAATCAGACCCATTCCAAGACCTACAGGTAATAAGTTATTTTCAGTGTTCAGTAGCAACGGCAGTACCTTTCGATCCCTGACCTGTGAGATTTTATCACCTCTGTGTATACCATTCCCAGCCCCTTGGATGATCAAGGTTATGGGTCATCTCCTATAAGGTTCTGCCAGAGCTCAGAAGTCAAATGCAAAGTGTCAGGCTGCCCGTTGGAGGACTGAGATCAAGGCTCCACTGTGATCCTGCTCAGGATGTCAGTGGATTTCACCACTCACCATTGGTCTGTATCCCTGAAGCCACACTTAGTCCCCCTCTGCTTACTGTCCAGCTTAACCTCAGAGTTAGGACACATCAATTCCACTTACACTGCCTCCTTACTTGCTGAAGTTTCTTAACACTTGACTGGCTCAACCTCAGGTTGCTTTGTATCTCCCAGTTTGTCTTTGAATAACCATGCCCACAGAAGGTTCTAATTGACTTTCTATGTTCACCTACTTCCTGTATACAAGTGGCACATGGGAAGTAGATGAACAAAGCCCCACCACGGCTCCATAGGGACCCCTTTTTAGCTGTAGTCCAAACCCTCCTAACATCTCTTACAGTCACGCTGAATCCAAGTGTCCCATCTTCTTTAACAAGCTCCACAAAATAGATTTCACCAATATTGATTTCTGAAGGTGATGGAGGACAAGAAGAACCAGTACCCTGTCCCAAACAAAGAAACAGAAGGAAGCAAGGCATGAGGCATCTGCTGTATCTATGCAGAGGTTCCTATCTGTCACCAGTTCCCAGGAGTAGGCAGCATTATACCCAGAAAGAGCATGAGCTTCTGGCCTGGGAAACAGGCCCTCATCTCCAGCATTGTCATTTCTTCCCCATGTGACTTTAGCCAAGTCTCTCAGATTCTCGTGCTTCCATTTCTCAATCTATAGAACTAGTAGGTGAGATCCGCTCCTGTGACTCGCTACAAATACGCCCAACACATGGCAGGGGCTCAATAAATGTAGGTTCTTTCCTGTTTCCACTCACTGTGCAAAGATATCTGCTAGAACTGAAGCTATCCAGGCACTTTCTGGAAGCCTCATACATGATACGAGCCAACCTTGCATATGATACCAATGACCTCAGGAGGTCATTCAATCATTCCTAGCAACAGTGCCCATGTTGGGTCTTCAGTAGACAATAGCTGAATGCTTCAGGAAAGAGAAAAATGATCATTCCACATATCAGGCATTTTGCTTGGTTCTGTGACAATAGTGATATAAGACGTTCATTCATCCAATCATGCAACAAGGTTTATTGAGCACCTATTTTACCCCAAACTTCTATGGTTTAAATGCCCTCTTCAAAACTCCTGAAATTTAACTGCCATCATAATATAGTGATACCTTAAGGGGTGATTAAGTCAAAGGGCACAATCCTCATGGATAAATTATTGTGGGGGTGAATTAGTTATAAAATGAGAAAATTTGTCTCCCCTTTTTCTCGCGTTCTTTCTTATGTTCATATTTGCTCTGTCGCCATGTGGTGCCTTCCACCATGCTGTGACTCGGCAAGAAGGCCCTTACCAGATACAGCCCCTCAGCCTTGGACTTTCCAGTTTCCAGAACCACGAACCAAATACACTTGTATTATTTATAATTTACCCAGCCTGTGTTACTCTGTTAAAACAACAGAAAATGGACTAAGACGCAGGTACTGTTTAAGTTTCTGAGGAGAAGGCCGTGATAAAACAGAACTGCTCATATTGAATTACTATTTGGTGGGGTAGATACTTTAAACAAAGAGATTCTTCACCAATTAACCAATAACTCTTGTGATAAAAATGTGCATGTGTTAAAGGGCATGCTGTCACCTGGAGGCTCAGAGACCTAAGTGCATGCAGCCAGCAAGGGGAAGAATTGAAATGTTAAATCATGTCTAATCAAATCAAAAGCTCAAGGAACAATGAGTGGAGTCTCAGCAAGTAATGGCAGGGAAGGAGAGAGCAAGCCGAGAGTGTGCGGGGCTGGGCTGGGCTGGGCTGGGCTGGGCTGACCATCTCTGCTAAGCAGAGAATGCCTGGGTTGCTATTCATGTTCCACAGATCCCTAGAAGATGGGATCTTTTGTCTCATCTTACACCTTTGCTTAGTGTTTTTTGGTTCGCACTGGAAAAATACTATTAACACATAGTAAAATAAGCAGGCTAAAATAAAGTGAAAAATTATCAATCCAACAGAAGAGGTTCCAAAGCCATTAGTATAGGAGTAGCTAAAGCCCCAGTTCTAGAGACTCTTCACACCTTTTGGTCTGACAAGGTATTTTGTCTAAAGATTAAATTGTTTTATTTGTTCTTTTTTTAATACATGATAGTAGAATGTATTTTGACATATTATACACACATGGAGTACAACTTCCCTTTCTTCTGGTTGTATATGATGTGTAATTAAAGATTAAAATTAAAGAGCAAAACAACTTGCCATGGTGAGAGTTTAAATTCAACCATGATGCTGAAGGTTACCAGGCCCTGTGACCTGGAAGAGCCTTGACTGTACAGGTCCTATAGCCTGTGCTGTTATCAGCTGTAGGAACACCATTTCTCTCCTCTAAGCTTCCCCCAAAACCAGCTTGCAGGTTTACAGCCACAGAAGCCCCATCTCAAAGCTTCCTCTGCCCTATTTCCTGCCAAAGGAAGCCTTTCAAAAAGCAACCCAAGAATACCCCTTAGATTCCAACCCCAGTTCTCACTAACTCCCTAGAGACTTCAGCATGATCCTTCCTCCCTGTGCCTCAGGTATACCACCTATAAAAAGGTTTGGCAATAGTAATTATCTCATAGCATATCTCATATAGCATGAAGCTTTCATGAGATCACATATGTAAAGTGCCCAGGGTACTGCCAGACACACAGGTAAGCACACAAATGTTAGCTACTGTTATTCTTTGCTAACTCCCTGCATGGACCTCCTCTGGGATGAGCTGAGTGAGAGCCATGGCCAATTAGGAACATTCATGAATCCCTAGTGCATGCCAGATCTTGGTGACTGAGTTCAGAACATATTACCCCAAAATATGATACCTCCACCTTAGTGAATATTTTAAGCTGGAGGAATCTGAGAAACAGAACAAGCAGGAAGGTATGTCTTAACTTCCTCTGTCCTTCTCCCCTAAAGCAAGTCATAAAACTTAAGGCTTTCCTGGCCCCACCCTGAAACAGGGAATGACTCTCATGTGAGAGGTACTCTTCCTATGACTGGAGGAAGGAGCATCCTTAACTCCAAAGACTAAGGGATGCAGAAAAGAAACTGAACTAATAGGCTTTGCTAAATATCCCCCAGCTGATTTATGCCCTTTTCCCTATCACTTCTCCAAGGCTTTCCATAATGCACACTCAGGTTTAACTGTTTCTTCAAATCTTCCATTTCCCTCCAAAAGCTCGTATAAAATTTATATTTTTAAAAATGTGTATGCTTTTCTCTTGTTAATGTGCCTTCTGTTACAAGGGCTCCAGACAATGAACCTAAGATGAAGAGATGGAAAAGATATTTTTCCTTCTGTACACTGGACATAGACAGGCCTCTTTACCGCTACTTGAAAGGAAGACAAGTTTGAAAGGGGCAGTATGACTTGTCTGTTTCTTTCTGAGTCCCAGAATGAGAAGGTACACACAGTCAACCTGGGTAAGGGAGGAGGATTGACCTTTTTTAAGGGTTCTTGGAACCTTTAAAGAAACTAAGAAGAAGCTGAGTACCAGGGACTAGAAACAGTGGAGGCTATTACCACCCCTGAGCCTGGGACACAGACTGCCTGCTAGGAGCTATGCTCATCAGAGCAGTGACAACAAACCTGTGTCAGCACAGGGAGAGTAACAAGCTTGTCCTAACCTGTTCCCCAACTGCAGGCTCCTGCCAGGGCTGTTTCGGGGCAGAACCAACCAGTAGAGAAAGATGACATGGTCTGTGCACATCAGCTGCAAAGGACCCAGAGCAGAAGGAAAAGGTGGGTCTGCAGAGGCCAAGGTGAACTGTCCCACCCTCAAGGAGGCAGCCAGAGGATGGCAGAAGCATGTCACTCTATATAACAAAACCAGACTTCAAGATCTTCCTCCATGGGTTGGTGGTCAAGATCAAAGCCACTTAGCTGCCAGGTTGAAGGCCAATTAGAAGACAAGATATTGAGATACTCATGTCTTCCCTTGGCAGCAATCAATTTGCCCATGTTGTTATTACTATGAGCAATTTTAATTAGTAACGAGGGACACTGTGGTGTCCAAAATGAGCCCTGTCACCAGACACTGTGTCAGGAACTCAGAATACATACTTTTCAACAACCATGCAGTGCCTTAGGGTCAGAGGGTTAGGTAACCTCCAACCACCTGACATGGCACCTAGAGAGCACAGGACTCAGGAGCTGGGCTAGGCTCCACAACCTATTTTCTTTCCTTTATATCTAGAAACAGAAGCAAGAGGATGATTACCGTTAATGGCAGAGAGGGAAGCTGAGGCAGTGAGCTCTGTAGCTGAGCCACTCTCAGCTCTCCATTAGTTCTGTCTTGGTCCTGTGTATGTGATGATGAACTTCCCTGGTGACTGTTGCTCAGGATATTGGTAGAGAAGACTCCAGAATTTGAAGTGCTATTCTTTCCTTCATAGGGGTTATTTTCACAAACACCTATAAAAGCAAGCCAAGAAGAAGTCAGCAGCTTGAAAAGGCTGGCATCTCAGCATCATCTCTATATGGGGCATAGAGTTTTCCTCAGTGACAGAGAGACCTTTTACAGTTGCAAGAAATCATGTGAATTTAGTACCTTATAAAGAATGTTGCATTTAGAACAGAGAAAGGGAAGATTCTGTATGTGATTCAGAAACCTATAAAAAGGTCACTTGTGTTGGCCAAATATGAAAATACAGGTCCAAGGGCAATGAATAATGCCAATTTACCTTTGTTAAGCTCTTGTCACCCAATGGTGTGAGAGGGGAAAGAGAAGAGTGAGATCTTTACATTCTTTCAACAAGCCACTGAGAAGATGTCATCCCAGTTCAAACATGAGAAAACAGAGTCAAAAGAAATAAGTAGCTTCCACCCAAATCCCATGACTAGCATGTGGAACTGCTCTTAATCTCAGCCTCTCCCAAAGACTCCACTGTGATCAGCATGTGAGTCAAACATCATCCTTTTTGGGGAGTTTGGTAATAACCCTACCATGGGTTCCTGTGGGTAAAAACTAGGGCACTCATTCCTGCTTACTCCAAGTCTAAACCTTGACCTGGCACAGAACAGAGAAAAGAACATGAGGCAGAAAATCAATAGTAAACCTTGGACAAAGCAGTTAGCATTTCTGGACCTCAATTTCCTTTTATCTTAAATGGAGATAAGATTGGTACAGTGGTGCATGCCTGTAATCCCAGAAACTCAGGAGGCTAAGTCAGGAGGATCACAAGTTTGAAGCCAGTCTCAGAAACTTAGTGAGGACCTAAGCAACTTAATGAGACCCTGTCTCTAAATTAAAATATTTTTAAAAGGGCTGAGGATGTTGCTCAGTGTTTAAGCACCCCAGGGGTTCAATTTCAGCACCAAAATAAAGAATAAATAAAATAAAATGGAGATAATGCCAGTAATACTGTAGGGTTTTGATGTTTAGAGATTATAGAGATGAGATTGCATATATATATAGATATACTCTCACATACATACATATATAGCATATGTATATAAACAATATATTTAATGTTAACATTAACTGCTCAACAAACATATATGTAGGAAGGTATCATGATTCAAGTTTCTTTCAACCTGGACATATAAACATATGGATAGATTCACTACTTTGACACAGACTCATCAGCACCCAGGGAAATGCCCAAACCCCTATATTAAATGAACTTTACTTAACAAATGTGTGTGTGTATGTGCATGTGTGTTGCTTGAAGTTGCACCCAGGGCCTTGCGCATGCTAGGCAAGTGCTGTTACTGGGCCACAACCTCAGCCCTGTGAATTTGGTTTGGAGTCATTCAAATCTAAAGGCATTCAGTAGGAAGTGGGGGCAGGGCACTTATGCCATATTTCTGGACATTTCATTCAGAGTCTACTGTTGTTGTCCTTCTGGTAATATTGTGAGCATCTGTTCATTTTCTTCCACACTCTCCATGAGAGATGAGACTTTGACTTATGACTGAATTGAAAAGCCAGGTTGTGCAACTTGTGTCCTCTCTGATAGAAATATGAGCTAGGAGCCATTATGTGGATAATTAAAACTCAATTTATTGTAGACCTAGATGGCTGCTCATATTGGGATGTCATCTATTTGGCCACTGACCTCCAATCTAAACTGGCTACCTCAACAGCAGCTTAGCAGCTCATGGCAGTCAAGTCAGCGCCCAGGGAGGTGTAGCCAATGTGTAGCCAATGTCACTGTGGAAAACTTTGCCTCCAGCAATAGTCTAGCTGCAGAAGGAACCCCAACTCTGACAAATGGCCACATTCTCAAAGGTGACTGGGGCCTAAAGTGAAAGGTTGTATAATTCCCAGACACTGTGGGGAAAACATATTGTTTGGAATTCTAAGACAAAGCTGTGATTTGAATATTGCAGACTTTGGGTGTCAATTTTTAACACCCACCCCATCACAACAGGTGCTCTTTGGACTATACTGAATTGTGATTTGACTATCCATGTTAAGTTTCCTGACAACAAGTGATGGATCAAGTATCCCTCTTAGTGGAGAGCACAGAGGAAAATTCAAGACTTGCTGAACTGCCTTAAGGAGAAGTGTCAATACTGTGATGCCCTCCAGATACAATGAGCCCCAGACTAGCCTTGTGCATGAGCTGGGCCTGGCCTCCAGGGCAACTCCAGCCACAGAGTGAAAGCTGCACCACCAAGGCACCAGCACTGCCACACTCAGCCCCACCGTATCCCATGGCTTCTGGACTGGGCAGCTTCAATGCCCGGGAAAGCCGTTTGTGGTGATGTGCACACATGTAAGAGCGAGAGAGTGTGCATGGTTTTCAGAAGGCACAGCAGATGAGGTGCCTGCACTCAGGCCTAGAAAATGCTGGCCAGTGGGATATGAAGTGTATTTCTGTACATAAGGGAAAATTGTACAATGCCCCTGGAGTGTGAGGAAGCAAAAGATAAGCCTGAGTCTGCAATCAGTCTTTAACTTACAAGACCACCCACCAGAAAAGGATCTGCAGTCCTAGGAAACTAGGATAGGGAGGATGTTAGCCTTTCCCCATTACCTCCATTCAGCCCCCCAGCTGTTCAGGTGATTGCTACATCTAAGCCCAAACTATGTAGAATCCAGGAACAGCCACGTTCAATAAGGACTTGAGTGACAATAAAAATATCCTCCATGTCATGCAAGGAGAGCGAGCAGAAAAGCACGCAGTGGTGTATTCAGCCAGGCCTAACAGATAGAGTAGGTTGCTGCCCTACAGCAGGATAAACAATGGCAAATCCCACTCTGCCCCTGAAAGTGCAGAGCTTATTGATTCGTGCCATTACATTGCCTCTTTCCAAGCCATTTCCATGAGGAAAGTAACACAGAAGACCTGCATGAAGTTTTGTATTCAGTTGCCCATGGTAATAATGTTCACTTGAAAATAAAATTCTCTTCAGTTTCTGGAAGCAGGTGAAGACATACCTTTTGACTGAGAAATGATTAATTCTATGTTGTCAGGAGAATTCTGAATCATTTTAACAGCCATGTTAAATGTGAAGCCCTCCAGGCTGATCTGATTCAAGGCTAATATCTGCCCTCCTGGAAAAACAAAACATCTCAATAACACCATCAAGGAAATAAGAAAGGCTAGATCCTTAAACAGTATCTCTGGCAATTTAATAAGAAGATGTACCTGGTTTAATCATTTTAGCTTTTTCTGCTGGTCCCCCAGGAATAATAGAAGATATAAAAATGCCAGGGTTAGATTGGCTTCTATCTTCTCCCTCATTAATGGCAAAACCTGTAATCCAAAATAGCATTTAATGATAAGATGATATTTAATGACTTCTTAGCTCAGAGAGGTTAAGTTTTTTGTCTGAGCTCACACAGCAACAAGTGGCATAACTGATATTTAGATCTGGATATAATACACAGGAAGAGTGTATCATTCTGCTTAGTAATCACAATTAAAGTTAGAAATGTAGCCCACAGTATGCACTGGATTTTGCTCCAGAAGATAATCAAAGATAGGAAAGAGATGATTTTTAATCAAATACCCTGCTCAGTATCTGGTTTCTTATGTGATAATAAGGGTCTTCAAATGTGATCAATAATGAGAGAAAGATTGGCTATTCCACCCTATCACTAAGAATCTATCAGAGCCTACAGGGAAATTTTTGATTCAAGAGTCCCCTTGTTCCTTAGGGGTACTTCAAGGGAGGAAAAAGCAGAAGTGACTGCCGAAAAAGGCAAATTGGGAGAGGAGGACAAAGACAGGGGAATAGAAAAGTCAAAAGGGAAAAACAACAGGCACAGCACTCTGCCACACAGGAGAGAGTGGGTCTCACCTGGAGGGAGCCCTCTTACCAAAACCACGACGGCGATCACGCTTCAGTGTCACATGCACAATTTCTCGGCCAGGTTCAGCAGTGACGCTCTTTCTTCTGTTATTCTGGAATCCTAGGGGCAGAATCAAAACACAAATTATTTGGAATCCAATATAAAAGGAGGGAACAATCTCACAATCTCTCTCTCTCTCTCTCTCTCTCACACACACACACACACACACACCTTGAAAGCAATGAGCCTCACTGTGTCAATATGGGTCAAGCTTGGGCTGTAAGAGCAGAGGCCAGGTAGTCTGGGCTGTGGTGCCTCTTTTCTGTCTGACTTTCAATAGCTTTTTGTTTGTGTGTTTTTCCTACATTTGGTCTTGGGAAAAGATGGAAGATGACCAAGAATGTAATTGCTGGCAGTGATAACTAAAACTCAAACTATGTGTTAAAGGCCTGCTCGTTAGCTTGTGGTGCTACTGGGAGGTGGTAGAATCTTTAGGAGCTAGGGCCTAGTGGGTGGAGGTTAGGTCACTGGTGGTGTGCCCTTGAAGGGATACTGGGACCCTTCTTTCCTCTCATTCTTTGCTTCCTAGCCACCATACCCTATGCTCCTGCCATGGGCCACCACAGGCCCAAACAACAGGGCCAAGCAATCATGAACTGAAAGTTCTGAAAATATGAGCCAAATAAACTTTCCTTTTTAAGTTTATTTATCTTAGGTTTTTCATTACAGTAATGGAAAGCTGACTAACACAGGCTTCCAACAGTCCATGGGTGACAGGAGCCCCAGCCTAGCCTGGGTACTTTGGAGCATTTTTCCTGTTTGGGTCTTGAAGGTAATCCAAAGTACAGCCCTACAGTTCCCAGAAAGATAGAGTTCTGGGGTTGGGCCCTCCAAAGCTTGTCACAATGCACTTGGGTAAATTCGCCACTGGTGACCCACTACTGCCATCATTCCACATCTCTCCCTCCCTCTGGAAACATGAGGGAACCTGGCAGAGAGCTGCTTTAGAGAGTTGCTTGGTGGTATTCCAAATCCAGCCCCCAGGCTTGATGCTCATCAAATATAAATATTTTCCCTAGTTATGGAGTCTCTTTGTATTTACATTCAACTGGGAGCTTGCCAGGAGAAAACTGCTATCTTCCCTGTGTATATTTTCTGGGGAACACCGGGTGATATGCTGGGCCTTGAAGAAGAAGAAGAACTAAAATGGATGGTGCATTTTTCTAAACATACCACTCTATTGTGAGTATTCCCTCTGCTGAACGAGAGGGCTGGAAACCACTTACCACAGCTAATGCATTTCAGATCCACATATCCCGCCAAAACCAAACATTGACTAGGAGAGCTCTTCCCAATCATAAGTAGATTTGAGAATAATTTTTAGAAGTAAAAAGGTTGGCAAATTTTGTTTGGGAAACAACTGCAGTGGTGGCAGAAAATCAAAAGCAAACATTATAGGTAGGTTTCTGGACCCAAACCAGAACATGGCCTGGCCCATACCTGTGTTCATGCTCTGAAAAGGCAGCCCAGAAAGAGGGTCATAAGTCATTGACTTCTGGATCAAACAGGTGTTGTCCAGCTGCTCTTGGCCAGGGCAGGGGCTGCAGGGAAATGTTACAATGTAAGATAAGACTTCCTCGAATGCAATTTCTTAGGCCTTTCTGAATATGGACAGTGGTCTGGAGAAGGCTGACTTTTGCCTGACCATCCAGCAGTTCCAAAGACATGCCCCAAAGAAGGATAATCTAGTTATCAGGACTGCACCAAAAACATGATTTTAGGGTCTTTCTGTCCCAAAGGGTTAACTGCAGTCATCTGTATCTCACATGAACTTCCCACTACCCCTCTTTGGGTTGGATACACTGCTGTTAAAGACCTCCATTTCTTCAACCTAAAATAGGGATAATCTTCTATTGCCCAGGTTTGCGATGGCACCTAAACCATGTAGTAGTATAAAGCATGACAATCTGTGGGTCCTGATGTTCTGTTGTTTGCTCTTGCTTTTAGCTGAAGCCTCTTAGCAGGGCCAATCATGCTCTAGCACCCCACATAGGCTGCACCTCCCTTAGGACTGGACAAATTCATTTACCTTCTTGATCCTTGCAGATGTTTGGGATGAATGCCCCAACCCCAATTACACACACTGAGTGAGATCAGAAAACTTCTGTGCAGGCATTCAGTGGCCTTGGCTGAAAGTGCAGTGCAATGGTTTGGATGTGGCTTGTCCCCCAGTTCATGTGTTGGATGCTTGGTCTTCAGTATGATGTTGGGAGTTGGTGGAATACTTATGAGATGGAGCCTAGTGGGAGGTGGTTAGGTCAATGAGACATTGACCTCAGAAGAGATTAAGTAGTTCTTGGAGATTGGGTTGGTATAAAGGAACAAGACTGGCTCTCCCTGTTTCTGAGTTCTTGTCTCTCACCATGAGGTCTCCATCTTGCACACATTCCCACCATGATGCCACCTGTCATGAGATAATGCTGTTAGCAGGGGGCCTAACCAGAGCTAGCACCATGGTTTTTGGACTTTCAGCCTTCAAAACTGAGCTAATTAAAATTTTCCTTTAATAAGGTACCCAGCCTGCATTATTTTGTTACAACAACAGAAAGTAGACAATACATTCAAAATTCTAGTAAGTAAAACATGTTCTTAAGCACTAGGAGAATGCTGAATTAAGTGGGGACCCTGCCCCATCCCCAAGGTCAGCTGTCCAAAGAGAAAAGCTATATTCAGAGATAAGCAAAGTAGAGAGAAAAAAGGAAAAATAGACACAAAGGTATGGGTGCTTAGGGCCTTGGAAAAAAGCCAGTATTAGGTCTCCAGGATGGACAAGCACCTGAGCATACTGTCCCCAACACCACAGCTTAGGCAGTTGGACTAATGCAGGGGATGCTGCCTTGGTTGGCTTTCCGTGAACCCTCTCACTGGCAATATTCAGAAGAACAGGACTGACAGAGGAGAAGAATATAGTAGAGAGGGAAGGGCAGCACAGAGCGGCTCTTTGCAGGGCAGGAGCAAGCTTCCTTCTGTCTTCACTGTTATGTTGTGTGTTGCAGCAAATTCGACCTAAATTGATTGAGAACTTACGTGGGGTCGTACCTGGGCTGGTAACGCACTGAGGGCGAAAGGGTGAATCACACATGGGCCCTCACCTCTGGATCTAGAAGACTTCTAAGCCCACAAAGTACCCCGAGAAGGGTGTTAGCAAAGTGCTTATTTGTTCAAAGGAAGAAGAAATCCCAGCAGTCTGGGAGCAGCTGATAAAGGCTATGAGAATGAAATGGCATTTGGGTGGCCTTTGAGTAAAAGAAAGGGCTTATGTGCCCTCAGGTTTCTATAGCTCACGTGACCTGGGCCAACACAGGTAGCCCTCCACTATTTAAAAATCATTTACTACTAGTCACAAAGGGAAAGAGGGTGTGTGAACCCGCTTAGTATATAAGATAGAGTAGTCACAATCAGACCGAAAGCAGAGTCGTGGTTGCCAGGCACTTGGGCAAGGAAGGAATGGGAAGTTAGTGTTGAATGGGGACAGAGTTTCAGTTTGGGAAAATGAAGATCTGGTGGATGGTGATGGTGGTGATGGCTGTGCAACAATGTGAATGTACTGAGTGTCGCTGAATTGTGACTTCAAAAAGTGGTTACGATGATATATTTTATGGTTTGTATATTTTACCACAAATAAAGTTTTTTTAATACAAACCTTTAAAAAAACATTTGCTGAAAGCCTCCACATTCTGGCCTAACAGCTGACTTGACATGTCACTGTTCTTGAGTTTGAGTTATTGACAGAGAGACAGATGAAAGCATGTGAATATCAGGAGTAGAAGGGGGGGGGGTCCCTAAATGGACCCTGTGCAGGGAAAGCTGGGAAAGTCTTTGGAGAAGCAGTGACAGGCAGCAGGTGGCTGACTTCTTTGGGGGGTCAGGAGTGGTGTATCAGGATTGCCTCCCATTGGCAGCTCTACTCTAAGGGGTGCTGGGTAGACCACAGTTATAAATGGCACTGGGGATGGAGTCCCTTCTCCTCAGTGGCAGTGTTGCAGGCTGTCCTCCCCTTCTCCCTTCTCATCATGACAGCAGCCCTGCCCGGTTACATGTCCTTAGTGCCAAGCTATGGCACAACCTGCTTTTTCCTCATGATCCCCTCTTTCCACCTCTGCCTGTGAGACCCAGGAGGCAGGGACTTGTTTCTGTCCTGTTCACTGCTGAAAGCTCAGCTCCTGGTTCAGGGCTGGCACACAGAAGGTGTTTATATTATTTTCTTAGCAAAATGAATGAAGGTTTACCCACAGTGTTTCTCCCTTCTCTCTCACCCAACCCAAATTCTACTAGTCAATCAAGACTTAATGTCACCTCTCCCATGCAAACCTCCCCAGTCCTCACCCACAAGGGAGCCACATTGCTACCTATGTCTGCCTTAAATGTTTAATCCATTCTATCCCCCTGTGCTTCTACTATGTCCCCTAGAATCCAGGGATAGGATACCGGCATCAGGACCCTCACTGTGGACCCGGACCCAGTCTGTGTTCAACATTTATAATAGTTTAAGTCCTGCAGCCACCCAGTGGGCATGGCTATACTGTTAACACCGCTGGATGAATGAGGAGACTGAGGGAGGCATGCGCATGTTAAATAACTTCCTCAGGACCACACAGAACTAGACTTCTGGACAAGCACCAGTAAATAGACTCCTTAAGGCTGGGATGGATCCAGAGTGCAGTCTGAAGGGAACCCTCAGCAGAGTCATCTCTGCAGTCAGCAGAAATGCTGAATATCTCCTCCAGTCACCAAGACTGATAGTGTCCCATGGCCACAGTCACAGCTCTTGGCCCACTTCAGACTTTGACCACAGCTGTGATGAAAAGCCCCTAAGAGGTCAGGCTCAGTTCATGGTGACAAAAATCCTACTTCAAATGCAGTATCTTTGCCCTTGAACTTCTTACACATCTTGCAAAGTTTCTCTCCATCCTGCCACTCTCTTCTTACCCAATACTATGAGGGAGCCAACCACTCCCACAGATGACCTTCAACCACAAAGGAGATGGGGCAGGCAAACAAACACCCACGCTCTGTCCTTTGGCAGTTAAGGGAGATCTTCAGTACACTTTGCCGAGGAATTGAGCCCTAGTTGCCCTCAGTGTTACCTTGATGACCCCGTCCTGTACTGGCTTTCTCCCTTCCCCAGCTCATTCTTCTGCTACTCCTTCTCACTGGCCTCACATCCACAAAAGACCCACCTGCACCAAGTCATGGACTTAGGCTGTGCTTTTGTGGGATCTTCCAGATGGCCAAGGACTCAAATGCAAGTCCTTGGTTTCCATTTTCACCTGCAGGTTACTAGAAGCCTCTGAAGTGAGTTATTAAGAGTTGTGAAAATTTGGCATTGTAAACTAACAGATACAGACATACACTGCAGCAGTATCTAGAGTTCACTCTAATACAACTTCCTATTGGAAAAGCCAACTGCCACATGACGCTGCAAAGCCCCTATCAGGAATGATACTTGGCAGGTCACTGGAAGCAATATCATCTCCAGGAAGCTTACTTTGCTGTCAACACATCATTCAATGTGGCTGCTAGGTTGGGATAAGCATTTCCCAAAAGCCCACGTATTAATGGTGTTGCCCATGGCACTATTAGGAAGTAGTGAAATCTTTTAGAGGTGGAGCCTGGTGGAAGGTCCTTAGATCATTGTGCCTTAAAGGGAAATATAGGGACTTCAGCTCTTTCATCTTCCTCTTTCCTTTCGAGCCACCACAAGAAGCGTAGATCCCTCTACCATGTAGTCCCACCATGATGTGCTGCCTTGCCACAGGCCTGAAAACAATGAGGCCAACTAATTATGAACTGAAACCTTACTGTGAGTCAAAATAAACTTTCTTCTTTTAAAGCTGATTATCTCAGGTATTTTGTTACAGTGACAGAAAACTAACAGTGGTCTTGAGCCAATCCTGGCTGCTTCTGCCTTTCAAACAATAAAGTGCTATAAAATGCCATTAGTCTGAGTGACAGGTAAAAAATGACCACAAACCCTTTGACATTTATATCAAAAGGGGGAATCTATTTCTGTTCTCTTCGAATCTGTGCTAATCTAGGACTAATTTAACCAAGAGTATAATGGAAAAGATATCATGCTAACTCTAGGCGAGAGTTTACAAAGAATAGCAACCTCTCCCTGGGCTCTTGAAACCCTGAGCTGCCATGTAGAATCTTGCTGGAGACACCACATGGAGAGGGCTTGAGGCTGCACAGGAAGGGAGAGGGACCCAGCATGCAATGTATTCCAGCCACTCACACCAAGAGCTGTGCACATGCATTTCCTTGCATGCATCTTGGAACCCCCAGACCGTCCAGTCATGATCCTGGTCAATGCCACAAGAAGCAGAAGAATTCCCCAGCAAAGCTCTGCCTGATTTTCTAACCCAGAAAATTATGAAATGGGATAACAACATGGTGGTTGTTTTATACCACTGTATTTTGAGGTGGTTTGTTACACAGCAATAGAGGCACAGAACAGTTTTGCTTTCCCATTATTGATTGTGTTTGCAGTGCCTAGTGATGCACATTTGCATCTACAGAATTTGGGCAATAATTTTCTAAGAATTACTTCAAGATGTATACATATATACATGAATTTCAATTCAAATGAATCATCCATACTCTTATGCTGAAGCAGATGTATAACTCATCCCCAAAAGCAGCTCCGACAGCAATCCTCGTTGGTCGTGTGCTGCCTGGGAATCTGGGCTATTTATATAACTTGCAATGTAAGTGTCATCCAAGTTCTATGCTATTTTTAAATGTATGGATCATTGTTTTATAATGGAAAGTTACATTTATCAGCTCACCATTTTCACATACAAATTTAAATGCCATGTAATCCATCGACAGGAAAGGAATAGTGTCAAGGTCAGAAGTACAGTCTCTGGGGCCAGTTGCATTTGAGTTCTGGTCCCTCTGTTTC
>CM053404.1:66310858-66354542 GCA_028644305.1 Xerus rutilus | reverse complement strand
TCACCTGGGATCTTTTTAAATACAAATTCTGATCAGTAGGCCTGGAGTGGGACCTGTGATTCTGCAGCCATCGTGAACTTCCAGGTGATATGCATAATGCAGGACCCAGAGACTACACTCTGAATATATAGAGTGTGAATCATTCTATTTTATTGTTCCCTTTTATAAAAGAAGAAGAAATAATACTTAGAGATCAACAGCAACTGTGATAATGCAAGCACTCAAAAGCAAGTCTCTCCTGCCCTGAAGTCCACACTCAGCCAATTATAAAAGGTCACAGTGCAGGGGGTGAGGTAGGTGGGCACTGGACTGCAGGAGCCATAGGTTTAAGTCTCAGCCCCACCACCAAGCACCTGGCACAGTTCTTACTTCTTCAGCCCCAGTTTTCTTCTTCCAATAATGTTGGTTTCTACTTCATAAGACTGTTTGACAATTACAGTTTGAGAAAAGTGTATTTGGGGCATAAATGAGATCTTGCATGTAAGAATTATCATAATGCCAGGAAAAAGTAGTAACAACAATAATAAACAGCTCCCTAGAATCTCCTACATGCTCAACAAACGTTACCTGATTTTACCTGATGTGTGGCCACATTTTAATCAATAGACTTTTTTAAACTTTATCAGTAATACATGCTTATGCTGAAAGTTTAATAAATAGCAAAAATATAAAGAAGAGAAAACAATCATGCTTACATGCATAACTCACAAAGGTAATAACAAGTAATATTGTGGTGTTGTTCATGTCTATATTCTATTTTCTTATTTTATAACATGTTATTATTAACCACCTGAGTATGCCTATGGTTTTTAATAAATTGGTACATGTAACCATTTAAATTTAAATATGAATCACTAAAACTAAAATTAAAGCTTTAATCCCTCACTCCTTTTTGTCACCTTTTAAATGCTCAATAGATACTTTTACTAATGATACCCATACTGAAGGCCACAGATATTTCTATTATCAAAGAAACTTCCATTGGATGGTACTACATATGGTCCCATCTCCTGCTTTCACCCTCTTAGCTCTATGGCATATACAGTCTCACAAGCCATCCTTCTCCAGAAAAAATGCTTGAACTGTCTGAATTATAGGCATGTGCTGTGATTTATTTAACTAGTCTTCTATTCTGGGAAACTTAGGTTGCTTCCAAATATTCACTGCTATAAATGATGTCCCAGTGAACACCCGTGAGCATCAACTTTTGCATTCTTCTATAACTATTACTGTAAGATAAATATCTATCTACAAGTAAAATTGTGGGGCCAAAAGGACATGGGGTTTTTTTTAAAGACTTTTGATATATACTTCCAATTCTACTCTAGGAAGATTTTATCAATTTACCCTCCCAGTGTTATTTATTTTAGTGTTCGCCAATCTGAGAAAAAAATATACTTCACTTTTATTGCATTTCTGTCCTTACTGAGGAGATTTAAGGCTTTATAGAGGCTTCCAGGTCAATTGTATCTGTTCATACAAATTATTTTACAAAATAACAAACTTGTCAAAGTGTACATTGAGAATATAGCATCTACTCACCAGCTGAAAGATGGAGAGTCTGCCGAGAGCTCATCTGCACACTAAACCCATGCTGGGCAGAACAGAGACCCAATAAATATTTACATGTCTTAGCTGAGTCAGTGACAAACGTGTGCTTCTTCCCAGTGACACTGCTGGTGATGGTGAACTTTTTTCGCTAAAAGAAACAAACACAGACTTTAATATACTGACCATCCCTACCCATCCACTGAAACACAAGTGTCCAGAGAATAACACACTCAGTCTCCCAATTCAGCATCAGCATACTAGGCATCCAGAGGTATATGGCAGATATTGTCTCATAAATACTCAACTTATTAGACTAAAGAAAATCCTTCTTGCCAGGCACGGTGGCTCACACCTGTAATCCCAGAGGCTCAGGAGGCTGAGACAGGGATCACAAGTCCAAAGCCAGCCTCTGCAAAAGTGAAGCACTAAGCAACCCTGTCTCTAAATAAAACACAAAATAAAACAGTGAGACCCTATCTCTATATAAAACACAAAATGGGGCTGGGGATGTGGCTCAGTGGTCAAGCCCCCTGAGTTCAATCCCCAGTACCCTCACCCCACCCCCTAAAAAAAAGAAAGAAAATCCTTATTTTTATTTTTCCTTCATTCACAAATCAAATATTTATCAGGCAATTGCAATGTGCCAAGGAATGTGCTGAATGGAAAGAATATAAAACAGGCCAGGCCCATACTGGGCCCTCAGACTTCTGTGTGCAATATGAAAATACCATTAGATATTCCTGTTCTCTTTATTACACCAAGTCCAAGAAGCTGTAGACAAAATCTCAGCTAGTTAGGCATTGAAAAGAAAAAACACTGGTGTGTGTTCTAATACTTCTTGCTACTATATGCCAGGTTCTAATCTAAGTGCTTCATGAATCTTAACTCCCTTTTTCTTCAGAGCTACACAATGAACTTTATCTTTATCCTAAAGATGAGGAAAGAGAGAAAGAGCCCTCAGAATGCAGTAGGAATTGAGCTTACACCACCAAGAAATGCTTCCCTACATTATATCTTCTAGGCCTACATGCAAAACAATCATATTCATAGACCTCACTGGACTAAATTGGTGAGTATTACTACCTGGGGCTATCAACATGGAGCTTTGTGAATAAAGCCATAACTTTTTGCAATATATAATTTTGAACAAGAACAAAGTAATAGAGGTGATATTAAATACGAATTGATATATAACTTCCAAATAAATCTCTGTTCTAAATATTTTGTATGTTTCAATAAGAACCTTGAGCTTTCTTTATAAAGATAACTTTATAAAAACAGGTTTATGTTTTAAAGAACCCCTAATCCTGATCCTCCTGATGGCTGATCTCCTCTAAGTCCCCATAGTCACCACTTGTAAGAATTCTATTGATAAAAATCAGCTATTAATGAGAGGCAGATAACTGTGTATTGCTTTTCCTCCGAAAAACTCCCTTTCATCATTGACCTAATTTCAAATAATTTAATCATTCTCTAAATATTCTTTACTTTCATTGACAAATGTAGCTTTGAGCCTCCTTGCTACAATGTGAATGGATTCTGACCCTATTGATACCTAATATTTCTGTAAATAATGTATTTTCTAAAGTATTCATTCATAGTGCTCTACTAGTCTTCAAAATTCTTCCTTAGTATTCAATCATTCATTTCATGCACACTTTTCCAAAATTGAACATTTGCTCACAATCTATACATGTTGTCAGTACACATTGTTATGCTTTCCTACAGTCCCAACATTTTATATCAACTTCGTTCATTCAGGTGTTAAAAAATTTTAGATAACCAAGTCACTTTTTTTAAATCTAATAATTACTCTCTAATAAATCTGAAAAGGGAGAATCATTCATAAACACACAGGCACAAACACACACACACAAATACATACACTTCTTTCAGTTTATAAACTCAACAAAATTTTCCTTTTGGGTGACAATGTTCTAAGGGATTAAACAGAAAGTGGAATATCCATCCTATTTCTTGGTGTAAAGCTGAAAACAGTCTTGACTGAAATGGGTTTGGATTTTATTTGTATTTATCACCATTTTGATAACATCATTTAATGGGAAAATCACATCTGCAGGCAAACTTTGTCAGGAGCAAGATGCTCTGTGAACAAGATGATATAAAATTTCAATATCAGGGTTTTCAGCACAAACCTGAAAACTTTCTTAAGTTCCCATGGTTGCAGTACAAATATTCCAGGTGCTTCTCTAATATCATGTTGCTTCAAAGCATTAGTTTACCATTTCAAATAGTTCATCCATAGCAGTTGTTGCTGTTTGCTTGCTGGTTTGATTATTTGTTTGTTTTGATAAATCTTTTCAAAACAATAATTTTATTCCAGGCAGAGCTTTGCCATGAAGCTCATGGAGCCAAAGCTCTTTGCATCAACATGAATGGATTCTGAATCTATTGATTCAGGGCTCTCACTTGGGCAGGTCCTTTCCTTCGAGGGGACCTGAAAATGTGCTCACATGTTCTGGTGAGATGTAGAAAGTAAGATGGTTTTACTACAATCCATCAAGCCACTGTCTCTACTTTCCCCTCTGACTTTTCCTCTGCTATAGCTTAGATTTTAAATACCCATCAAATAAGAAGATAGTGGATTAGAGGGATGCACTTCCCAGCAGTGCCTCAGCACCAGACTTACAAAGCAAGAAGATTGCTCCCCAGGCAGGTGGATAAAAAATTGAACTCACTGAAATTGAATACTGGATTGTAAAAGAAACTATACAGACACAGAAAGTCAGAAACTTCAAACAGAAAATAATAGTGTTAGAGATGTGCCAGTCTGGCTGGCAGTGGCAGCAGCAGGGACAGAAGCCACTGAGGAGAGAAGGGACCACAGGTAGAAAGAGAAGACAGTGTGGTAAATAACAACAACAAAAATAAATTAAATTTATAAAAATGCGGCTTGGAAGAACATGTGGATTAGAGACACTGATCTTAATGAACACAGAGTTGGTAGGGAAAGTGGTTCATTTTAAAAAAAAAAACAAAAATTGCTTAAGCCTCCAGGGCAGATAGCTCAGTGGTAACTCAGATTGCTGGTCCAGAAAATGACCAGAGTTGCAGCCTCGAAACTATCTATTAACACTATTAGCACAGCAGTGAAGAGAGACAAATCAGGATATGTAAAGGAAGTATCGAGCGTCACATATTATGAACTGCAATGTGTGCCTGAACTAGAGCAACTGAAATAGGCACAAAGAAAATCTTTGTTGCTGGTACCCCCATGAGAACTATTGGGAAGACACTGATAGTGGCCACAAAGGAGCATCTGCACTCTGGGGCAGATACCTGGTAATTCACATTCATAGTGGTGAAAGTGAATCATGTGAAGGGTTAGTCCCTATACACTAAAAGTGGATTTTATAAGAGGCCCCAGAGATCCAGATGTCCTGGAAGATCCCCAGTAACAGGGGGCATGAATCAAATCTCAAATACCTGCAGAGTTCCAAATTTCACCCAAGACTAAATGCCAACTACTAGAACTTCCAATCTGAACTGTGTGTCTCCCCCCACCATACACACAGGATTACACAATTCATAAGCACCCCCCCCCAAGTCTATCCCACCCTATACTGGGAGACAGAAACCTAAGAGCTACTACACCTGGCTGGCAGATATGAGGAACACAGAGACAATAAACTTAACAATCCCCAATCCTTGACCCAAGGATTGCAGAGCCAAAAATAAATAGAAAGAATGGAAATCCATGCCTGCCAGCAGTTTGATCACTGCAGCGGAAACAAGCCTCTACCTCTATTTCTCCTACCTCTATTTCTTATTAAGATTTTTTTCTCAGCTGGGTGTGGTGGCACACGCCTGTAATCCCAGCACTTAGGAGGCTGAGACAGGAGAATCACGAGTTCAAAGCCAGCCTCAGCAACGGCGAGGCGCTAAGCAACTCAGTGAGACCCTGTCTCTACATAAAACACAAAATAGGGCTGGGGATGTGGCTCAGTGGTCAAGTGCCCCTGAGTTCAATCCCCAGTACCAAAAAATTTTTTAAAAGGTCTTTATCTCTTTTCCTTTTCCTTATTTTTTTATTCTCTGTATTCCCATTTATTATAGTTTTCTTTAAGTTTTAACTTTTTAAAAAAGTTTTCAAGCATCATTTCATTGTATTATTTTTTAATTTTTTTCATTATGCATGATTGTGTGTGTGTGTGTATAAGTGTATGTGTGTGGGCGTGTGTTCTCACTGCATGGATAGGTTCAAAAATATACATATATAATATAAATGTATTCATATAATTTCACTTTTATATTAGTAGCTTTCTTCTGCATTTATTATTTAACTTTGATTTGTCTTAGGTGGAGTATGATTATAAGAAGATTCAAGTTGTTTTGATCTTACATTTGCTGGTTTTTTCATACCTTGGTTTTTATCTCTCCTACCTCCCCCTTTTTACTCTCTTCCCCCAGTAACAACCAGATTTTCCTGTTACTTTTCCCTCTCTTTTTTTCATTACTTTCAGTTATTTTTTATTCATTATTCTTTACAGCTGATATCTGCTACCTATATTCTGACTCTCTGATCACTTTTTAAAATATTTCAAAATTCTCTTGCCTTCCTAACTTATTTTCCCTTACTTAAGAAACTGTAATAACATTAAATAATAGAATTATACGGTTTATGTAATTCCTACCCCACTCACATTGTTGTGATTATTAATAGAGTGGACAACATAGAAGACACCTACTGTCAAATGCCTGATCTAATTCACAGCTTTTTATTATTGGTATCTATATAGGTGACAATTAGTGTTGTAGATGTCAAAGTAGACACTGGACATTTATCTTAAGGCTATACATCTGTTGCTGACATTACTGCTATTCCTAGATCACCCTTCTATCTAAGAGAATCTGGAAAGTGATTGAGACAAATCAGGACCACAGAGCAGGGATGCTGAGAAACGTTCACAATTTAGCCAAGCAACAATGAACCTCACCCTACACAGGACCTAGCCTCAACTGAGCCTTAATATTACTCCAATTCAGAGAATTGGAGAGACAAAAACAACAATGACACAGGGAAGAACAATCAGAGAACATCAAGTCCCACTCCTGATATCTACTCATATATCAAAAATAGAAGTCCCAGAACAAAAATGATAACTACATACAAAAGGCCATGTATATAAAGGAGGAAGGGGAATGCATCTCAACTGATATTCAAGACCAAGACCTCTGAAAACATGAAGAAACAGGCAAACAAATCTCCCTCCAAAATTCACAATCTCCCAACAAAGGATCCCAGAGATGCGGAAGTGAATGAAATCCCAGAGAAAGATTATAAAAAACTGATTAATAAAATGTTCAATGAACTAACAGAAGGTCGAAGGGATGAATTAAAAGAGTAAATAAAGGAGATGAAAGAATATTTTTAAAAAGAAATAGAAATATTGAAAAGAAATCAATCAGAACTCCTGGAAATGAAAGACATAATTAATCAAATTAAAAATTTACTTGAAATAGTCACCAACAGATGAAATTGCATAGAAAATAGAACTTTAGTCCTTGAAGACAGAACTTTAGGTCTTGAAGATAGAGTACAGGAACTTGAGTATACAGTATGCAATAAAGGGGAAAAAACGATAGGACATGATCAGAAGATACATGAACTCTGGGGCAACATCAAGAGATCAAACTTGAGATTCAAGCCGGGCGCGGTGGCTCAAGCTTGTAATCCCAGCACTTAGGGAGGCTGAGACAGGAGAATTGCAAGTTCAAAGCCAGCCTCAGCAACGGCGAGGTGCTAAACAACTCAGTGAGACCTTGTCTCTACATAAAACACAAAATAGGGCTGGGGATGTGGCTCAGTGGTCGAGTATCCCTGAGTTCAATCCCCAGTACCAAAAAAAAAAAAAAAACTTGAGATTCATTGGGACAAAAGAGAGCATGGAGATACAGGCTAAAGGCATTAAGAATATTTTCAATCAGATACTAACAGAAAAGTTTTCTCATATCAGAAATGACATACTGGAAGCCTGGAGGATTGCTTCCTCTTCATAAAAGAAGTTCTCCAAGTTACACCAAAATCAAAACACCTAACATAGAAAAATAAGGAAAGAATATTAAGAAGCTACAAGAGAGAAACATCAGGGCATATTTCAAGGCAAATCAATAAGACTCACTTCTGACTTCTCAATTTAGATCCTAAAATCAAGGAAGAAGTGTGTTGGAGCAGGCCCAAAATGGCTATAGTTAGGTTCCCTCGCTGGGGCTTCCAGAGGACTATGTTTTCAGCATGTAGCCAAGGTCATGAATCAGTTATGTTATGGTTAGTATGTAGTCAAGGATACAAACACTCTGATTCAGCATATGTACTCAAGGTCATAAATATTTGATTATGAGCATGTACCTACTGATGCAACCTGTTGGCAGTGTGCCGTCTTTGGCCTCATATAAAAAAGGGCCTAGGGGGCCTAAATGGGGCTTTTTAAGGGCTACTGATGCCTTCAAATAAAAGATGACTAATATTTCAACCATGCCTCATATTTTCTTTAAATAGCCAGAATCCTCAATCTTGCTTCCTGGGCTTAAGCCTCACCCTACACCAAAAACCTGGAACGAGATATCCCAAGTTCTAAAAGAGAACAATTTCCAGCCAAGATTGTCATATCCAGCAAAGCTCTCTTTCACATTTGAGAGGGAAATTAAAACTTCCCATAACAAAGACAAACTAAAAGAATTCATGACCACCAAATCATCACTGCAAAGAACATTCAGAGATAAACTGCACACAGGGGAATCCAAAAACAAATTCCAAAGCTCTCAAATAGAGTAAACTCAATAGAAGACTAATACGCTAAATGGGAATCAAGACTATTAAATATAGTAAAAAAAATCAAAATGTCAGAAAACCACAAACATATCCATAATAACACTGAATGTAAATGGTCTCAACTCCTCAATTTAAAAAAAAAAAACAGATTAGCATAATGGTTCAAAACCAAGTCTAACAATATGCTGTCTGCAAGACATGCATCTTATAGGCAAAGACAGTCACAGACTGAAGATAAAAGGATAAAAAAATTGCATGCAAATGGAGTCCAAAAACAAGCAGGTTTAGCTATCCTCACATCTGACAAAGCACATTTCAAGCAAAAATTAATCAGAAGAGACAAAAAAGGCCAATACATACTGAAAGAAAATAATCCAACAAGAAGATGTAATAGTAAATATATATGCCGCAAAACTCAGCAACCCAGTTACATTAAAAAAAAATTCTCCTTGACATTAGATCTCAAACAGACACCAATACAATAATATTATATGATTTCAACACACCCTTATAAACAACAGACAAGATGTTAAAACATAAAATCAGTAAAGATATTTCCAACCTAAATAATACTATAAATCTAATGGACCTAATAGACATCTATAGAACATTTCACCCCAAAACAGCTGAATTTACCTTCTTCTCATCAGTTACTGGAAACTTTTCCACAATAGACCATATTCTAGATCACAATGTCTTAGACAATACAGAAAAAAAGTCAATATGATCCTGTGCATCCTATCAGATCATCATGGAATAAGACTAGAAATCAACAGCAAGAAAAATAATAGAAACTTCACAAACACATGGGAGTTGAATAATATTCTTCTAGATGAAGAATGAATCAAAGAAGAATAAATAGATGAGAGAATAAATAAACATAAATGAGAGAATAAATCAAAAATTCTTAGAAGCAAATAAGAACAGAGATATCACATATCAAAATATCTAGAATGATATAAAAGCAGTTCTAAGAAGTAAATTTATAGCACTCAGTGCTTACATTTAAAAAAATAGAGAGATTTCAAATAAAAAGGCTTTTTCTCCAGCTTAAGATCTTAGAAAATGGAGAATAAACTAATTCCCAAATCAGTAGAAGACAGGAAATAATTAAACCAGAGCCAAATTTAATGAAATTGAGAATTAAAAAATACACAGGATCAATACAACAAAGGATGAGTTCTTAAAAAATAAATAAATAAATAAGATTGATAAACCATTAGCCAAACTAGCCAAAATAAGAGATAATGCAAGTAAACAAAATTAGAGGTGAAAAAAGGAGATATCACCAGAGACACTTCTGAAATCTAGAGGATCATCAGAAACTATTTTGGAAATATATACTCTAATAAACTTGAAAATCTACAAGACATTGACAAATTCCTGCCTAAATTGAACAATGAAGATAAAGAAAACCTAAATAGATCAATATCAAGTAATTAAACAGCAATTAAAAGCTTTTAAAAAAAAGAAAAGCCCAGGACAAGATGGATTCTCAGCTGAGTTCTACCAGAACTTTAAAGAAAAACAAACACCAGTCTTCCTCAAATTTTTCCATGTAATAATTAAAAGGGATAGAACACTCTCAAATATATTCCTTGAAGCCAGTATAACCTGGTAACAAAACCAGACAAAAACACATCAAGGAGATGGGGATATAGCTCAGTTGGTAGAGTGCTTGCCTTGCATACATAAGGCCATGAGTTCAATCCCCAGTACCAAAAAAAAAAAAAAAAAAAATCAAGGGAAGAAAACTACAGACCACTATCCTTGATGAACATAGATGCAAAGATCCTTAATAAAATATTAGCAAAGCACATTCAAAAACATATCAAATACACCATGACCAAGTGGGTTTCATCCCAGTGATGCAAGATTAGTACACCATACATTAGTACACCAACATATACCAATCAATAAATGTAATTCGCCAATTAAATAGAATTAAGGACAATAATCACATGATTATTTCAATAGATGCAGAAAGTTCCTTTGATAAAATCTAGCACATATTCATATTAAAAAGACTGGAGAAGTTAGGGATAAAAGAAACTTACCTCAACATTATAAAGGCTATTTATGACAAACTCAAAGCAAACATTATACTGAATGGATAAAAACTGAAATCATTTCCTCTAAAATCAAGAACAAGATAAGGATGTTGGCTTTCACCACTTTCATTCAATATAGTTCTCAAAACACTACATAGAGCAATCGGGCAAAGGAAATTAAAGTGATACAAATAGGAAAAGTAGAAATCAAACTGTTTGCTGATGACATGATCCTATGACTAGAAGACCCAAGAAATTTCACCAGAACAATTCTAGAGCTGATAAATAAATTCTGTAAAGTAGCAGGATAAAAGATCAACATTCATAAATCAATAGCTTTCCTATACTCCAATAGTAATTCTGCTGAGGAAGAAATCAAGGAAATTATCTCATTCATAATAAGCTCAAAAAAATAAAATACTTGGGAATTAATCTAACCAAGGAGGTGAAAGATTTCTACAATGAAAATTATAGAACACTGAAGAAAGAAATTAAAGAAGACCTTAAAAGATGGAAAGACTTCCAGTATTCTTAGATAGACAGAATTAATATTGTCAAAATGACCACACTACCAAAAGCAAAATACAGATTCAATGCAATGCCTATCAAATACCAATGACTTTCTTTACAGAATTAGAAAAAAAATATATTTAATTTATTTTGGAAGAAGACACTCAGAATATTCAAAGCAATACTGAGCATCATAATACCTGATCTGAAATTATACTACAGAGCTATAATAACAAAAACAGCATGATATTGGCATTAAAATAGAAATGAAAACCAATGAAACAGAATAGAAAAACCCAGAGAAAAACCCACATGTTTATAGCCATCTGATACTTGATAAAGGTACCAAAAATATATGTTAGAGACATATAAAAAGACAGCTGTTTTAATAAAGGAGACTGGAAAAACTGGATAGTCATAAGTAGAAGAATGAAACTAGATCACTATTTCTCAACCCGCACATAAGTTAAATCAAATTAATCAAAAATGTAGGAATTAGACAAGATACTTTGCAATTGTTAGAAGAAAACATAGGGTCAATACTCCATCATATTGATGCAAGCACCAACTACCTCAACAAGACCCTTAAAGCTCAAGATATAAAATCAAGAATCAATAAATGGGGCTGGAATTGTGGCTCAGTGGTAGAGCCCTTGCCTCACATGTGGGAGGCACTGGGTTCGATCTCAGCCCCACATACAAATAAATGAATAAATAAAGGTCAATCAACAACTAAAAAAAATTTTAAAAAAGAATCAATAAATGGGATGCCATCAAATTAAAAAGCTTCTGCACACCAAATGAAATTATAAAGAGTGTGAAAAAACAACCTACAGAATGGGAGAAAATTTTTGCCATCAGCTCTTCCAACAGGGAATTAATATATAGAATATACAAAGAACTCAAGGAACTTAATACCAAAATAATAAAAGTTAAAATAGCCCAATCAGTAAATGTACAAAAGAAACAAACAGACATTTCTCACAAGAAGAAACACAAATGGCCAAAAAATACAGGACAAAAAATACATGTTCAACATCTCTAGCAACAAGGAATTGCAAATCAAATCTACACTAAGATTTCATTTCACTCCAGTCAGAATGGCAATTATCAAGAACACAAACAGTAATAAATGTTGGCGAGGATCTGGTAGGGAGGGTACACTCATACATTGCAGGTGGGACTGCAGACTAGTACAACCACTCTGGAATGCAGCCTGGAGATTATTCAAAATGCTAGGAATGAAACCACCATATGGCCCAGCAATCCCACTGCTTGTATTTACCTGAAAGAACTAAAATCAGCATACATCAACATTATAAAATCAGCATTACAGCCACCTCAATGTTTATAGCAGCACAATTTACAATGCTAAATTATGGAATCACCCAGATGTCTGTCAACGGATGAATGGATTAAGAAATTGTAGTGCCGAGTGTGGTGGCACATACCTGTAATCCCAACAGCTCTAGAGGCAGAGGCAGGAGAAATACAAATTCAAAGCCAGCCTCAGCAAAAGCAAGGCACTAAGAAACTCAGTGAGACCCTGTCTCTAAATAAAATACAAAATAGGGCTAGGGATGTGGCTCAGTGATCAAGCGCCCCTGAGTTGAATCCCTGGTGCCCCACCACCACCAAAAAAAGATGAAAAGAAATTGTGGTATATGTACACAATGGAGTTTTCCTCCGCTATAAGGAATAATTAAATTATGGCATTTTCTGGTATATGCATGGATGGACAACATTGTGCTCAATGAAATAAGCCAGACTCATAAATTCAAGGGTCAAATGTTTTCTCTAATATGTGGAAGCTAGAGCAAAATAAAGGAAAGAAGAAGAGGATTGGTTATCTGAAAAATATGGGGAAGATCAGTAGAGTAGGAGACTGAGAGCAAGAGAGAAAGGACAGGAAAAGGAAGGAAATACAGAATGAATTTTTTAAAAATCATACATAAATATACCACAGGGAATTTTACCTTTATGTATAAATAGGAAGAACCAATCAAAAATAAATAAATAGATGAGTGAAAGGAAGACCAGTAGAGTAGAGGAAGGAGAATTGAGGGAAAGGAAAAGGGGAGAATATGAACTGAAATCAAATTCCATGCATGTATGATTTTGTCAGGATGAATCCAACTACTGTGTGTAACTACAATGCACTGATTTTTTTTAAAGTAACTTCACAACTTTAAAAAAAATGCCCACCAAAGGTCCATGTGTTAAAGCTTGATCCTCAAGGTAGCACAATTAGGAAGTGGTAGAACACTTAGAAGGTAGGGATTTGTGAGAATTCCTTGGGTCATTGGTGGTGTGTCCTCAAAAAGATTGTGAGATCCCAGTCTTTTCCTCTCTCTTTGATCCATGGCCATGATATGAGTCCTTTTGTTCTGTCATGTCCTCTTGACATAATATGCTATCTCACCATGGGCCCAAAGCAATTAATAATGGATTAGAACCTCCAAAACTGTGAACCAAAACAAACCATTTCTACTTTTTAAACCTATTCTGTTAAGTTCAGTATCTCAGGTATTTTGTCATAGTGATTGAAAGTTGATTAATGTACACTCCTCACACCCTCACACCAGGTAGTGTGTGTGCTAGGTGGTGTGAGAGCAGATTCTTCTAAGGAGAAGTTGAAGCACAGCTCCATTTAGTCTAGATTTAGTGGGATTTATTTATGTGGCTTGTCCTCTCTTTTGTAATAGTAACTCTGTTACCAGGTGTCTCAGAATATCACTTCCAATGGGACAACTGACCTAGATCTCAGCACAAAGATACAGGACCAGCAGTCATATGAAACCAAATATATCCTAAAATAAGCAGCACCTGAATGAGGTTTGAAATGCACAAAGCCAGTATCTGGTCTAAAAGAAATTTGTTCAATCATCAGAAATGAAAAATTGTAATTTAGGTCTCAAAAGTATTTAGTTGAGTAAAGTTTTATCCTATCAGGTATATTCTCTATAGTTGTACCTATTGCCCCACTTTTTTTTTATAGGAATCACATGTGGAGGAACTTTGGGCAAAAGGGAGGGAGAGAGGAGGAGCGGGTGTAGGGGCAGGAAAGATGGTGGAATGAGATGAACATCACTACCCTAGGAACATGTATGACTGCACATGTGCTGTGACTCTACATCATGTACAACCAGAGAAATGAAAAATTGTGCTCCATTTGTGTACAATGAATTGAAATGCATTCTGCTATCATGTATAACTAATTAGAACACATTTTTTAAATATTTTTTAAAAATAGTTCCCAAATATAAAAAAAACCACTGAATTTGAAAAATTAGAATGATTCCAGAAATACTTTAACTTAGGACAAACAAAATAGAAAAATAAATTTGAAATCTTCCTAAAAAAGAACTTGTTAAGATTTCTTGTAGCTGCAACTGGGAATGTAGCTCAGTGGTAGACCACTTATCTAGCATGCACAAGGCCATGTCTTCCCTCCCTAGCACAAAATTAAGAAAAACAAAATTCATGCACTTAAAGGAAAGAAAACTATGCAACACTACGAACAGTAAGCATGTCTCTGTTCAAAGCTGTGTGTTTTATGAATCTTATTCATAATAAGCACAAATTTAATCAGCCATGCTAGAAGAAAGACTAAACTGTCTATTTGCTTTAAAGAAAATGATAATGCAAAAATGTTATCATATGGAAAAATAATCAGAGCATGCCACTAAAAAAAAAATTTTTTTTTTGGTACCAGGGTTTGAACTCAGGGGTGCTTGACCACTGAGTCACATCCTCAGCCTTATTTTGTGTTCTATGTAGAGACAGGGTCTCACTGAGTTGCTTAGCGCCTGACCCTTGCTGAGGCTGGCTTTGAACTCACAATTCTCCTGTCTCAGCCTCCCAAAGTGCAGGAATTACAGGCATGTGCCATCGCGCCTGGTTGCCACTAAAAATTTTGAAAGTAAAAAATGTCCTTTAGACTTTGTCAGGGAGTTAATTAATAAAATTATTTTCTGACTTTTTATATTTGCAGTATTTGTTTGGCTTTTTAAATTTGTAAGCTATTGTGATTTCTAATTCTCAATAAATATATCCTTTCATATGGTAGTTTATATTTGTAATTTTGTATTTTTTTTCTTAAAGAAGGCCCTATATGGCTGAAATCTCTGTTCCATGGTTCCACACAATTCTCTTTGGAGATTTTAACTAGTTCTGATGAGCAAGAACAGTTGGGTTTCTTGTTTTAGAAGGAATGCTTATTTGAATAATCAGACCATGCATAGATGCCTATGTACCTATGAATCATACACTTTGAAAATGGTATCTTTCTCTATTTCCTTGGCTACTTCCATGCAGGCTGGCAAAATGAATGATCTGTGATTATTTGAGGCATCTTGCTTCTGCTATTAATAAAAAAAATGTAAACTAGTTTCCTGAGCTAATTCTCTTATTATTCACAGAGTTCTCTACTTTGTGCTTGCACAAGCATAAAAAGTTCAAGTCATTTTCTGTGGAAGATAATGCTGGTGGCAAGCAGCTGGTGATATTACTTCATGTGATGACTTTTCCAATAAAAATAAGTCATTCATGCCAAGGAAGAGGATAATTATCAGAGACTGGAAATCCTAATTAAGTCATGTTCTTTAAGCTACTAAGTTTTCCTTGTGGACCAGATGACTTCCTGCCTTTAATCAAGAAATTATTCCAGGTTGTGGGGGAAATAAATATCTGTAAAAATTAAGCCAATTTATATATGAAGTACTTCCTTAAGGAGACCATTGAATTTTATAAATTCAGGAAGTATAAAAACTACATTTATCAAAATTACTATTTAGAGTATCTGAATTTTTATGAATATTTTCAAGCAAATTATATTGAAATTTTTGAACATATAATGAAGAAAGTAAGAAATAATGTGGTAAAATTAAATTAATTCATTGTTAAAATTCTTCAAATGAATTAAATAATTAAAATAATTCAAGTAATTAAAATTGAATTAAAATAATTCAAGTAATTAAAATTCTGAAAAATTCATGGACATAACTATTGTTTACATTTAAGTTTGAGTGAAAATATCTGGGAAAATGTCAGCTTCCTTATAATACACAGGGCCACCTTAACAAACTCAAATTATGCTCAATTATTATCTACTTTTAGATACAAGTTTTCCCCCTAAAAACAAATAATAATTTATTGTGAAATTCTATTAGGAATCATATTTTCATGATATATTAACTTCAAAAGCCAAGATGGAAGACACAAAAGAAACATCCAGAAAATGAATAAAAGTAATTTTGTTCTACTTGGGAAATTCTAACATCAGATAATAATAAAAATAGTGATGCAGTGAGTAGAAAAATTATTAAACGATAAGAGAAAATTAAATAGAAAGAAAAACTATATTTTTATGGGCCACAAGACCAAGAACTTGTCTTAATGAATCACTATTAAGATAATATGGATATGATCTAGATAGCCCATGGGACAGGAAGGGACAGTCAACTTCCAGAGTGCCAGTGACAAATTGATTGTAACTAAATTCAGGAAGTATAAATACTCACGCAATGGTGTTCAAATACAATTTCAAATATTGTATGTTTAATAGGGACTTTCTGGGCTTTAAAATTTTCAATGGGCATCAAAAATTTGGAATATTCTGTGTCCCACAGTATACCTGTGGTCCATGGGAGATGGACTAGGTGCTTTGGCAGGCACACTGTGTGTAAAGGGAAAATTAAAACAGAAGAAAGCTGGGTGTGGTGGTGGCGCATGCCTGTAATCTCAGCTATTCAGGAAGCTGAGGCAAGAGGATCTCAGGTTCAAAGCCAGCCTCAAAAAAATAAATAAATAAATAAAACAGAAAAAGGAAGATGTCTCCAAACTTGGCAGACTCCACCCAATCTGCAATCTATTCTCCTCCTCCATCTCCCACCTCCAAACTTGCTTTCAACATTGATGGGTTCCTCAATCTAAGGAAACTTTACCCAGAGGGAAAGTAAAGCCCTTTAGGCTGAAGGCTGAAGACTCTTCATCAGGATTTTTGAGGGGACTGGCATGGGCTGGTAGGAAGAACCAGCCTCCTGGAGACCTCCCAAAATCCCCTAGTAGACTTCTTCCAAATACATCCCATATATCAGTATGCAGGTTAACTAAGGCTGGGCTGTGAGATATTTGGTCAAGAGAAATTCATGAGATCTGAGGCTCCTTTAAAGGGGCAGCAGATCAAAGGAAAATGAGGCACAGGTCATAAAACTTAGCCACACTCACATAAGTCGAGATCTTTCCAGTTTCTCTCCACTGAAACCGTAAAATTGTAATTCTGTTGTTGTTTTTCACTTCATATACTATGACACCTTTAGCACAGATGCCCAAAGCCAGCTCCTCTTCTGGCCTCTTTTTCTCTGGGAAAACCTGGTGAACCAGCACTCCATATTCTGGAAGTTGCTGAGTGATCTAGAGCAAAAAAAAAGTTCCATTTAGCAGAGACAGGCATACTAAAATAATAGGCCCAAACCACTCCATGTAAAATACATTAATAGATAGTTACTGTCACCCAAAAAGTTCGGAAGCATCCAGCTAAACAGATTTTCTTATTATGAAATACACCCACATCTCTGATATGATGACATGTGTATGTGTGTGTGTGTATTGTGTTTTTAACTCATGAAATATTTTATTTGTGCAAGTCCTAAAGAAACACTTGGAACACAGTTATATTACACAGTAGATTAATAATATTATGAACAAGTGTTTTTAGAATTAAGACTCATTTCCTACCTGGAACATCTCAAGGTAGGGAATTCCTTTTTCCAATTGTGTAAGTTATAGTCACCTGCAGTATTATCTGGTCCAACTTCTTCATGTTACAGATGGGAAAACACAGGCTCAGACACAGAAAGCAACCTTCTGAATCATTAGCATCAATGTCAAACCAAGATGAGCCATAAACACCTTGCAGATAAAATGTCCTATCACTTCAGTATTTCTTATCATGCAGCATTGCCTTTATAGGATCCCCATAGTCCCAGATATCTCAGTTTACCAGGAGACTGAATTTTGCCAGGGGCCAAGAGTCAATCAGAGTTAGAAACTGCATCTGGCCAACTAAATTCTTAAGGGAATTTGAGACATAAACTCATATGTATGTTTTTATGTCTAGATTGTAGTTACCTCTCTATCCTGGGCTCTTTCTTTTTTGTTTTCTTAATTTAATTTAATTTTTTACACAGATGGAGCGTAACTTTTCATTTCTCTGGTTGTACATGATATAGAGTCACACCATTTGTGCAATCGTACACGTACATAGGGTAATAGTGTCCATCTCATTCTACCATGCTCTCCCCTCCCCTTCTTCTCTCTCCCAATCCAAAGTTTCTCCATTCTCCCCCCCCCCCCATTATGGATCATCATTCACTTACCAGAGAAAACATTTGGCCTTTATTTTTTGGGGATTGGCTTACTTTACTTAGCATGATATTCTCCAACTCCATCTATTTACCTGTAAATTCCATAATTTCATTATTCTTTAAGGCTGAGTAATATGCCATTGTGTATATATACCAGAGTTTCTTTATCCATTCATCTACTGAAGGGCATCTAAGTTGGTTCCACAGTTTAGCTATTGTGAATTGAGCTGATATAAACATTGATGTGGCTGCATCATTGTAGTATGCTGATTTTAAGTCCTTTGGGTATAGACTGAGGAGTGGAATAGCTGGGTCAAATGGTAGTTCCATTCCAAGTTTTCTAAGGAATCTCCATACTGCTTTCCAAAGTGGTTGCACCATTTTGCAATCCCACCAGCGATAAATTAGTGTGCCTTTTCCCCCATTTCCTCCCCAGCACTTATTATTGCTTAAATTCTTGATAATTGCCATTCTGACTGAAGTGAGATAAAATCTTAGAGTAGTTTTGATTTGTATTTCTCTCTCTTTCATCTTTTTCTTCACCAGGAAGAGGACTCCAGGCCTCATCAGGAAACACATGGACCCACAGCAAGGGCACCTTGCTCCAGGCACTTGTAACCCTCTCAGAAGGGTTTCATTGGTGGTTCCTCATCTCTACCCCCAGCAGAGAGTGCCATGTCCTACCCAATCTTTCTCACTGTATGGCAGTCACAAAAGCAGGGGAAAAATTACAGCTCTTTTCTATCTCTTTCAGGCTCATTGTTGACCTCTCTTCTTCTGTTAATAAATAATCTCTGCAGATGGATGATAATGCCTGTAGATCCCATGACTCTCCACGTGGTTTCAACTAAATTTCTGGATGCCAAGCCTTTTCTTTTAATCTTTGAAAGACATGTCATCTTTGTTATCATTCAAAACAGTATTTATTGAGCACAAATGTTGAAATAACCACTAGTTAGATTGAGCATGTGATTGATTAAGATATCACAGAGTACGACTACCCCAAAACAATTAAGTAAATTCTTTTAAAGAATTTAATGTGACATTTTGTGATATTTCTTTAAAAATAATTTTAAAACATTAGTTTTTGTGAGAATACAAATGCCTTGCTTATACTTTTTTAATTACTTGGTGTTAGCTTTATTTTATTTTTTAAATATACTGAGAGGGTTCTAATACTTGAGTACTGGGGCCCCCAAATTCTTAAATGATAGTGGAATGCTAAGCATATTCCATGCTTTATTTCATTAATTATTCAATCTTCACAGCAATGCTAAGAGATAGATATAGCCACATCTTTGAAAAGGAGAGGATGGAGGCACAAAAGGGTTAAGTAATCAGGTCAACTAAACAATTTGTCCCTACAGGCCAAATTCTTCAAATTCTTCAATTAAATGAAAAATTTTTAACAAATCTAACTTTTCCCTGAAAATGCTACTTCATCTTCTATTCTTATAGTATAAGGAAGTCACAGAGAAAGTACGTACTCCTGTTATAGGAATTTCATTCCATACTATGGTCGATATCTATAGTTATTGTCACAGAGTATACAAGCATTGCTTTACATTGCATCTGATACCACTTGATGGTCCAGATCATTACTTGCATATTGATAATTCCTGTTTTAGTCACATAATCAAGTATCATCATAGCTGTACTAAGGAAAGAGAAATAAAGGTTTTGATATATACAATACCCATCTATCAGCTACTAGTTACTTGGACATTACTGGTGACCCTTCTGCCCAAACTCTGCTGCCTATTTTGCCATGAATAATTCAGCCTTGCTCTACCATTCACTTGGATTCATGAACTGCAGATAATTATATTCAGCCTTTTCTTGATTTCCCTCAAGATCAAATTTCAGTTCCATTTCACATCACCTCTTGGCATACATGCCCAAAACATCAAGTCCTATTGAAATAAATGTAAAGCAAAGTGCAGGACCAAGAGAGCAGTTGGTGTCAATATGGTGGATCATATTTACGTCACAAAATCAATCTCAAAATAATGCTTTCAATTCTCTTTTACTACATGTATCAGAAAAATCTTCTACTAATATGGTATTTCAACTTTTGGTTTTAGTATGTTTTAGTAGAAATATCCAAGGGCAAATTTTTAAATTAAGTATATCTGAAAGACAAATTGTTCAATTGATCCAAGTAATCCGTCAGAGTTTCCATTTTGGAGCTAGTTCATGTGAGACTCCTCCTGAGTCTTCATTCTAAACTAAAATACAGGGTATCCAAAAAGTTTGGAATCATAAATATACCTAATTTTGTCAAAGGCATCTTCAGTTTGTAAGAAATAAAATAACATTATCTGTCTCCATTCTCTGTCTACTAAGGAATCTTCCATGGCGTTTTTCCTCACCCTACCAGTATAGCTATTAATAGGTAATGGGAATTGAAAACAGTGTAGCTTGAGGGAAGAGGCAAATAGCTCTATGCTAACACCCCTCCTTCCTGATGAATGTTTCCCCGAGACTAATTGCAGATAAGGGAAGAGTGCTCCACCAGGTCGGAGACACTCAGTCCGCAGCTCGCAGGACCCTGACCCCTGAGCCCAAATCCCTGGGCACTAAAACTGACCACTTCATTGATTTATGGAACTAGCCCCAAATTCCTAAGTGCCCAAGAAAACTGGCACGTCTCCACTATGCCACCCCCCAACATAAACCTATAAAAACCCAGTCCCTTTCTTTGTTCAGTGGCTCATTTTCCACCAGGAGAATGGGTCCACCACCACCACCTTCGCAGATGAATCCTGTTCCTGAATAAAAGCCTGAAATGACCTGCATGGTTTGCTGCCGCCTTTGATCTTTTTGCCCTTACAGCTATTGCCTGATTCCTTCTCAAAGGATCGTTTCATCTTCATGTGATAAGGGCCATCCTATTAGGATCCCCTGTCCTGACTCCAACAGACATCAAAATGAGACTGAAACCACATGCTCCCATCTGCCAGCCCATGGAGCACCCTTGCTTTGTTGAGGACAACTGCATTGTTATTTCCAGGTGTTCACTCAGAGAGTCACAACAACTCATATCCTTTGACCCTAAATTCCACTTTTGAGAATCCTTCCTAAGAAAACATGCTGAATAACCAAGACAAACCCTTCTCAGAATTCTGTTCAGTGCAGAATCTCCAGGAAAGGTTAAGGAAACTAGTTTTCAGGCAGTGCATGATGTCCTAAAGACAACACGGTCTTACAATGGGTGATATATCAGGCAGCCCTTACAAAGGATGTTTACAAAGCATTTGCAATTATTTGGAGAATGTATTTGTTATAATGCTAAGTGGGGAAAAATACAGAATATAACCAGTACAAGTTCAATAGATAAAAAACCAAAAACATTTTAATTACATATCACAAGCCCTCGTTGTGTGGGAAAATGGTTCTGTGATTGAGGAAGTCTGGAAAACAGTGAGTTAACCTTAAACAGGTTGTTCTGGTGTTAATATGCTATTGTAGTTGTGAATTTTGCAGAGAGAGGATGGTATTCAGTATTACCCCACCCTGGACTGCTGCCAAGTCTGCTTCTAGCATGAGGTGATGAACCAGCAGAGATAGGCATCGTGATCAGGAATGGGTTTTTTGAGTTTGTTTGTTTTTTTTAATAAAATAGAAGAGCCATGAGGAGCTATGATTAAATAATCCAGCTCTATTTATAGAGTAACTGGCCTCTGCTATAGGTTCTAAGGATCTAGGACCCGCCAGGCATTTACAGCCTAGGAAAAGAAGCAAAAAATACCCAGAAGAGAATACACTATACATTGTCTCAGCAATGTGTAGCAATGATGTTTAAACTGTTTGTTACCATCAAACTGTAATTCCACTCAAGAGATTCTATCCCTAAGAAATTAAGCAGAAATACAGCTAATGATTTATATAGAAAAATACTAATCTCAATATTGTTTACAATAGTCCCATACGGGAAAAAAATTTATGTGTTGAGCAATGGTGCACAGAAGGAAAAAATATATATTGCTTCAAAATAAGTTCGAGATTCTTGTGATGTGGAATTACATAAATACATACAATTACATATGTAATATAAACCCACTTTTAAATATATGTGCATATATACATACATTTGAATGCATAGAACAAAGAGAGGAGAGTGAATATACAAAAATGTAAATGTGCTAACTCCAAGGGGCAGAATGATGGAAAATGTTCAACCTCACACTCTAACGAGAAAGGTCCCAGTGTGCTCTGGGGTAACAAAGCCCTGTCTAGTTCATCTCTCTACACCAAGGGCAAGCAGTTTACAGCATTAGCAACTCCATCCATTCCACCAGGGGGAACCAGGAAAGCCAGAGTATTCCTTGACACAATGAAGATTGCATGCTAATGAAATCAAATCTATTCAGTGCTTCCTGTGAAAGACTGGGGAAAACATGTTTTCTCCATTTTTGCTTCTGAGATGGTGGCTGCTTTTACAATCATTTTTCATCATTCAATCATGGAAGGAAGGAACACAATAAGCCTGGCACACAAAGCTAGGCTTGGGAGAGGATGGCAGAGATGCTTCAGAAGTCTCCCACTGGGCTGTCCGTGGCCTCTCAGCTTGGTTCTTTGGTTCTGTAGTCCCTCACTACCTGATAGCTTTAAAGTCCCCAGTTGTCCTTCATCAAGGAAATGCTACATCCTCTTGACAAGAAACCCACATGAAGACTGGACTATGGAATGTAGCAAGTGTGTTTCTGTTGGAGCATTTCAAATGAAACCCTTTCAGGTTGACCCATGCTAGCATTGGGAGGCTTCTTTTCTTCAGTTGTCCTGGGTGTCATGCATAGAAATATAGTCTCCCTACCTGCAAGAAATTGTCAAGGATGCTGCTTTAGGTATGCTGATAGGCCCTACAGCACTCACCCTGGCCTATCAACACATCTCTCAGAGTCCCAAGGCCTTACCTTCAAAAACTCCAGTTCAGCATCCTCTCCCCACGGTGCAGAACAGAGCCGGTGCATCTCTGAGACTTCGACTTGGACCTGGAGAGCAGTCATTCTCTCTATCAGGCTTGCTGGGATGTAATCTTCAACTCTAAAATATGCCTTACTTTGTGTCTGCTGGAAATAGGATGCAGAAGAAAGAAGCATAACCAAGATACATGCTGTGGGATTATGAGCAGAAAAGAAATGTGTCTGTAGTCACAATCCCACTAGGGCCCCATGACAAAGATGCTTCTTTGAGATGTGCACCAGAAATATCATCTGCTAGCATATTAGAAATGGGGCAAAACCCTATGGCATGAATAGAAAGAAGAAAAGAAAGGAGCCACCCATTTAGAAATACCAGGTGGTCTTCAGAACTCAGTAGATTCTCAATCCTTACAATAAACTTGCAAAAAAGGCAATGTTATTGCCATGGCCAAGATCCACAAGGAGAGAAATCATTTCATAGATCTAAAGTCACATTATTGTGAGGCTATAGTCTCTTGGGAGATGCTAGGTCACCCACTGCCTGATACTGAGTTCTCTGAACACAGATTTGTACAAAGAGAAGAAAACTGAAGTTCATGGAGGAGTGGTCTCAGGGTGCACTGTAAAGAGTGAAGATGACAGGATTGGGCAGAGGGAAAACTTGATCCTGCTTTTCTGTTTCTGAATCAAATTTCTGTGGTTTCAGGATGATTCTCTCAGTACCTTTGAGAAAACCATTGTCCCTCAGCTTTGAAGGCAATTACATATGAGGAAGACAGCTGGGAACTGGAAGAATCTGGCCTTCCCTAGGCAGAGTATAGGTGAGTTTGCTTGATAAGGGTATCTGAAGGGAACAGTATAGAGTACACTACATTCTATACTCCTGCCATGCTACAGCTTTCTGATGGTGAACTGAAAATCCTCCAATTTGGTACTGGCTCATGCTGGTTCCAGGCTCAACTCAAACACTCAAAGGGAGAGCAATTGCTCAGCAATCTCATGTATTAAAAAGTGTTTTAGATTGCTATTAGAATGGCCAAATTCACAATACTGACAACACCCAATGCTGGTGAGGATATGGAGCAACAGGAGCTCTCTTATTCATGACCGGAAGAAATGTAAAATGAAGCAACCACTTTGGAAGAGAATTTGATAGTTCCTCCAAAGCTGAACATATACTCTTGTCATAGGAGCCAGCAATCATGTCCTCTGGAATTTACCTGAAAGAACTGAAAACCTGTGTCCACAGAAAAACCGGCACACAGGACTGAGGATGTAGCTCAGAAGTGGATTGCTTGCCTAGCATGCATTAGGACCTGAGTTTGATCCCTAGCAACAAAAATAAAAACAAAAACAAAAAACTTTCACAATGGATTTTTATAGCTACTTTATTCATAATTGCCAAAATTTGGAAGCAAAGGCTATTCTTCAGTGGGTGAGTGTATAAATTCTGGTAAATCCAGACAATGGAATATTATTCAATGCTAAAAAGAAATGAACTTTCAAGACATAAAAAGACATGGAGAAAATTTAAATGCACATTATGAAGTGAAAGAAACCCATCTGGAAAGGCTATATGCTGTATGGTTCCAATTTTATTACATTCTACTATGAAGACAATAAAAGTTCTGCTATGAAGACAGTGGTTGGCAGGGGTTAGGTGGAGGGAGGGATGAACAGATAGAGCTCAAAGGAATTTTAGGGCCATGAAACTACTCTATATGATACTATGGTGGTAGATATACATCTTTATAAAACTTATAAAAAATACAACACCATGAGTGAACACCAGAGTAAACTATGGACTCTGGGTAATAGCATTGAGTTAATGCAGCTTCATTGACTTATGAAATGTGTATTCTGGTACATAAAGTTTGTAGTGTTTATAAAGGGAGAGTGTGCATGTGTAGGGGTTAAGAGATATAGGAAATCTCTGTACCTTTTACTCAATTCTGCCATGAACCTAAAACTGCTCTGGTATGGTTTGGGTCTTAAATGTCCCCAAAGGCCCATAGGCTAAAGGTTTAGTTATCAGCCTGTGGTGCTATTGAGAGGTGGTAGAACCTTTAAAAGGTAGGGCCTAGTGAAAGAAAGTTAGGTCACTGGGTGGAGGGAGTGTCTTTGAAAAAGATATTGGGACCCCAGCTCCTTCTTTTCTCTCTCTCTCTTTTTACTTCCCAGTCTCCAGCAGGTGAGTAGCTTTGCTCCATCACAGGCTCCCCACCATGATAGTTTACTTCACCATGGGCCCAAAGCAATGAGACCAAGCAACCATGGACTGAAATCTCTGAAACCTTAATCTGAAATAAATATTCTCTTCTTATAAGTTGATTATCTCAGTTATTTTGTTACAGTGATGGAAAGCTAACTAACACATGCTCTAAAAATTCAAGTCTATTAAGCTGGTTGTGTTGGTACAGTTATGTAATACCAGTGACTTGGGAGGCTAAGGTAGAATGAACACAAGTTCAAGGACAGCTTTGGCAATTTATAGAGACCTTGTTTCAAAATAAAATTTAAAAAAATAGAAAGAGCTGTAAATGCATCTCAGCTCAGTGGTAAAGCACCCCGTGTTCAATTCCCAGTACCAAAATAAATAGATAAATAAATAAATAAATAAATAGTCTATTAAGGCATTTGGAAGTTAAAAAAAAAGCATTCAGGATCTTTAACTCAGCATCTTATTGCAAGGAATATATCTAAGAGAAGAAGTCAATAAAAAAGCTCCAGGCACAAGTACATTTATTACTATGTCATTTACAGAAGAGAAAGATCAGAGGAAATTTGAATGATAATAATAGTAATTATCACTTACATGGCAGTATCAGGTGAACCCCCAACAGTAAAAGAATGGACAGGTGAAGGCAGACCCAGCCCTGTGGACTCAGAATACGCAGCCACTACAAATGATCATCAGGAAGGCCATAGAAGACATATACCATGAAGTAAGAAAGCACACTACAAATTGAATGTGGCAATTTTTACAACTGTATAAAAATCCCTGCATGTGATCAAGGCTAGAAGAGAATGTGCCCAGAGGAAGGTTGTTCTGCTGTGATAATGTGATTAAGGAGATTTATTTTTATACTAAATTGCCTTTGTCTCCCTTTTTAAAATGCAAATGTAATCATGTTACTTCCCTGCTTAAAATTCTTCAGGGGCTCCCAATCTTTCACAACAGTGGTTTGCAGATCTTTTTTTTTTCCCAGCACCAGAAACACTTATCAAACAAAATATAAGCTCCTTAGGAGGGCATACCAAGTCCTCCCAAATGTTACACATTACTCCACCAGCCTGATAGTCACCTAAGCTCAGGCCATGGTGAAAAACCTGAAACTTCCTAGGTGGGTTGGCCTCCTCCTCCTGCCCACTCAATGACACAAAGAAGGGCTGTCCCCTCCCCAATGCCTTTGAAGTTCCCACTGGAGTACCTGGTGCATAGTGAAGCAGAGCTCTAGAAGTATGTCCTAGTTGGGCTCTCACTGGCTTACTTAACCTCACAGAGCTGTAGTTTTCTCAATTGCAAATGGAAATAAAACTAGCTCTTCAGGGTTAATTAAGGATTAGATGGTGCTAAGTATGAAGCGGGCAGTCCATAAATTAGGACTAAGCAAGTAGATGTATAAATGAATGGGTTTGTTTTTTCTATCACCTTCAGATACACACAAAAAAGGAAAAAGGTGTTATTGGGAGCCACATGGTGACCTTCAGAGAAAATCTCAGAAGTACTCTGGATCCCAATGGTACCCAGAAAGGTTGGATTTGGGGCTGGGGAGTCATAAGTGGAGAATGAGAACAGATGGAAACAGAAGCAAAATGAGGTAAAACAGAAACTGGATGGGCAGAGGAAGTCACCAGAATGAAGCATCATAATGGTTAATTTTATGTGTCAACTTGATTGGGCAATGGGATGCCCAGATATTTGATCAAATTTTAGGTGCGTCCATTAGTATGCTTTTGGATAAGATGGACACCTACATTAGTAGAATAAGGAAAGCAGAGATAACATGCCCAGAGTTATGTAGCTACTAACCAGAAGAGTCAGGCTTTGAACCCCATTCTGTCCAACTCCAGGACTCTAGGATCACTCCTCTGGACCATAGAGTCTGCTAAAGATAGACTAACATCTCCCTCCTTAATGTGGCAGGTGTCTTAGCCCATTTGTGCTATCATACCACAGAGTAATTTACAGAAAAACAGAAACTTATTTATCATAGTTCTGGATCCTAAGACAACATCAGCACTAGTGTCTAGTAAGGGGTGCTAAGTACTCTGCTTCCCAGAGGGAGACTTTCTGCTGCATCCTCACATGGAGGAAGACCGAAGGAAAGTGGGAAGGGCCTAAGCTAGTGAGCTCCAGTCCGTTCGTCCGCTTTCTTTCTTTGTTCGTTTGTTTGTTTGTTTCTTTCTTTCTTTTTTTTTGATACTGGAGATTGAACTCAGGGGCACTCGACCACTGAGCCACATCTCCAGCCCTATTTTGCGTTTTATGTAGAGACAGGGTCTCACAGAGTTGCTTAGCACCTCGCCGTTGCTAAGGCTGTCTTTGAACTTGAAATTCTCCTGTCTCAGCCTCCCTAAATGCTGGGATTACAGGCTTGCGACCACACCCAGCTAGCTCCAGTCTTTTCTTAAGGCACTAATCCTTTCATGAGAGCACAGCCCTTGTGACTTATTCACTCCTCAGAAAGACCCACTTAATGCTATGCTATCAAAATGGGGAGTAAGTTTCAATTTGAACTTTGGAAAGAATACATTCAAACCATAATAGTAGGATTCAAGCAATCTGTTAAAGGCCTAAATAAAACAAAAAGACAGACTCTCCTATAAATATGAAGGAACTTCTCTCTGCCTTACTCTCTTCAAGCTGGGACACAGGTTTTCTGCCTTTGGGCTCAGACTTGAAATACACCATCTGCTCTTCTGGGTTTTCAGCTTGCCAATTGCAGAACTAAGGACTGGTCAGCCTCCATAACCACATGAATCAATTCCTTATAATAAAGCTTTAGGTAGAAGGATGGATGGAAAGATAGATGATTGATGGATAGACAGACAGACAGACAGTTATCCTCTTGGTTCTATTTCTCTGGAGAACCCAGGCCTATATAGTAATACAGAGTCAGCACTAGGTCTTTGAGACCATGGGAAAAATTATGCCATTGGAAAGATTCTTGACCTAAGTAAGTATTACTCAAGCTCCCCAGGTACCCTCAGTGGTCCTGCTAACAGTGTCCACCAACTCTAAGCATTAGAGTTAGATTCAGGTTTCACATCATATGTCTGAAACCATAGACTGATGGTTAGCTGTTGTGTAATTTTATATTAAAGCATTCCTAATTCTGGGGAAAGCAAAGGAAAGCTTGCCAACAGAAATTGCTATGTGCCAGACACTATATATGTATTATTATTTTTTGTTCTACAAATGAAAAAGCCAAGGCTTAGAGAGATGATATGCCCAAAGTTATGTAGCTACTAACCAGAAGAGTCAGGCTTTGAACCCCATTCTGTCCAATTCCAGGACTCTAGGATCACTCCTCTGGACCATAGAGTCTGCTAAGGATAGACTAACATTGCCCCTGGAAGATACCCTGTTCTTGTCCAGTTTAGCTACATACAAGAGTGGTCTATAGCCTATAGAAAAGACAGTTGAAAGATTCACAGGAGCACCAATAGCTCAGAGCTCCCTCCTCTCAAGGGTCCCAAATGTAGCAGCACAAAGGCACGGGGGTGGGGGGGGGGCTGGTTCATCCAAGTCCTAGGGCTGAGGACAGAAAGGTGCTCCAGGGTGGGCATCAACAGGGCTGGAAGAAGGAGGGTGTGGGAGCCAGGCTAGTTTCCTGGGTCAGTTTGGTGTCAGTAGCAGAAAGAAGTTCCCAGTCCCCTTGCACCATGGAGTTTCCATGGCTTAGGAGTATGGGGGATAGGAATGGGAATTGCACTACAGTCCTGGCAAGTAAACTGCTGACTTTTCTGACGGATAGTCTATCTATAGTGCCATCCAGTCCAGGATCCTGGACTAAGTTCATTTTCCACTCCAACCAATAGCTCTTGGGCATACTCTCTGTGTTTCAGGAACCACTTTGTTTCTGGGGAAATGAATAGAACAAAACAAACAAAAGCCCTCAGGCATACTTGATTCTAATGGAGTATGTTAATTGGCTCTCCATTGCAGTGATAAAATACCTGAGATAATCAACTTTTTAGGAGGAAAGTTCTATTTTCACTCAGTTTCATGGTCACTTGGCCCTGCTGCTTTGGCCTTGTGGTAACACAGTACAACATGGAGGAAGCAGATGGTAAAGAAAGCATGTTCACCTCATGGCAGCCAAGAAACAAAGACAGAGGAAGAGGTGGGGCCAGGACTCTAATATCTCCTCCAAGAGCATGCCCCTAAGGACCTAATTTCCCTCCACTAGTTCCATCTCCTCAAGGTTCCAGAGCCTTCCAATAGAATCACAGATTGGAGACCTAGCCTTTAATAAAGGCTACTTGGGCCTTCAGGAATTTTCAAGATCCAAATTATAGCAGGGAGAATGAAAGTAAAACTGATAAGTGGATTTATCATGCCAGTGATAATAAATACTATGAAGAAACATACAGCAGTGTGAGAGGATGCAGAGGGACTTTGGAGACTCCAGGACTTGGTAGCAACTTCCAAAAACGTTCTGGGAATTGTTTCAGGGCAATACTGGTACAGTCAGAAAAGTGTTGTTCAGACCATAGTGTGCAAACCATTTGAAAGCCATGAAATCAGTTGGCAGGCTCTTAACCAGCATTTTTTTTTTTTAACTAACTAGAATAGAAGAAATATCAATGTGCCTCACATGTAGAAAGGGTACAACCTTTTTCCTGAAACTTTTGCTTCAGTTCTGTGTGTGTGTGTCTGTTGGTTATAATGGACATCATTTTTAAAATTATGGATCACAGCACAAAACATTTGAATCCACAGTTCTCAAAAAAAAAAAAAATTAACTGCTGAGCTGTCTTTGCTCTTTAACCTATCACTGGGATGAGGCAGGCAAGCCATGACCAAGTTAACCCCTGGTTTCTCCAGCCCATGCACATTTGAGAATCAAGAACACAGTTTGGTGAAGTCATTCACATGCAGTGGTGACTAGAGCTTTTCCTTCTCAGACTGTATTATTCAGTCTATTATTCAGACTATATTATCATTATGTTGCCATAACAAGGAACAAAGACTGGGCAGCCTGAAGAACAGAAAGTTATTTTCTCCATTCTGGAGGCTGAACATCTAAGATCAATGTATTTGTATATTTATTTTGTTCGGTTTTGTTTTCTAAGCTCTTAGCTTGCAGATAGCTACCTGCTCACTGTGTCCTCACATGGCCTTTCCTCCTCTGTGCACTCATCCCTGGTGCTCTTTTTGTGTCCAAATGTTCTCTTCTGTAAGAACTCTGGTCAGAATAGTTCAGGACCCATGCTAATAGCCCCATTTCAACTTCATCATTTTGTGTGTTTGTGTGTGTGTGTTTGTGTGTGTGTGTGTGTATTTGTGTGTGTGTGTGTGTGTGTGTGTGTGTGTGTGTTACTGAGAACTGAACCCAGGGGCATTCTACCACTGAACTACATCCCAGTCCCTCAAACTTGTGATCCTCCTACTTCAGCCTCCCAAGTCACTGGGATTATAGGCTTGAGCCACTGCATCTGGATTATCACTTCTTTAAAGCCCCTATATCCAAATACAGTCACATTCTAAAATACCAGGGATTATAGCTCCATATATAAGTTTTGGGGGACACAGTTCATCCCGTATTGCAAGAACAGATAAAACTTTGGCCAAGCATGGCTCCTTAATTCACCAGGAATGTAGCATTGCTGACCATTGAGTTCCCAAAGGTGATAGACATTTATTTTTGGCTATGCATAACTGTTTTATTTCTTCCTAGAAATGCTGAACCATCACCCTTACCTCACAGTCTATGCACTTTGTGTCTTGTGAACTTGGGTCCTGGCTTCTAGGGCAGCCATGAGATTCAAGTCCAGGTAATCAGAGTATGGCATCTCCCTGCATGGTGTTTGTTTTAGCATGAGCATATGACTCTATCAGAACCAATAAGGTGAGTCCAGGATTTCCATAGCATTGTTTTAAAAGAGCACCTCCCCTTTTTGTGCTAAGCTGGAGCCTGGAAGATGGAATTGGGAAGCCGCTGAAGACAAAACTAACAAAGGAGATACACCCCAGAGACAAAAGAAATTTAAGTCCTGATGACATCATTTTAGTCCCCACAGCCCACAAGCCCTAAACATGGTAAGTACCCCAAACCTAGAGGTTAAGGAGACAGAAGAGCCTCCATGGAAGTGTTATAGGGCTGGAGGCTTGTCAAGAGGGCAGGGGGTAGGTTAGAGAAGGACCTGGACCTTTCAGCTCTGCAAGCCAATAAAAAAAAATGACACATTTTATTCAAGACAATCTGAATTCAGTTGTCACTTGCGATCAAGAGAGCACTGGCTAATCAGTGCTGGCCAAGGGTATCGGCAAGATGGTCAAAAGGGCTCAGAGGGTAGAGAGAAGGAATCAGTCTATTCATGGGAGCAGGAAACCTGTGCATTTGGGGTCAGCCTGGAAGAGGGTGAAGATTGTGATAAATACACAGAAATTAGTAGGAAAGCACACAAGGCCCAAGCACATACCAGTTCTCAGGATCTCAAGGATTTAAAAAGTCCTTTTGAGGATTTCTGGGGCAGAAAGGTGGAGGTGTTAAACCTTTTAATTTCTTTCTTTTGAGCAGTGGACTTCTCCTTCAACAGCCCTTGGGTCCTCTCTAGAGCATCTTTCTCCAAGTTGAGCATTCGTCAGTAGTGCCCAGCTACTGTCACATAACAGGTGAGTACCCTTTGATATAAAGTTCAGCATGCTGGCTGGAAGGCCACCAGCTGTTATGATTTGGATTGTAGATGGTTCCCAAGGCTTATATGCTAAAGGCTTGTTCACCAGCCTGTGGCACTATCAGGAGGTGGTAGAACCTTTAGGAGATGGGGCCTAGTGTTAGGTCATTAGAGGCACGTCCTTGAAGGGGATATTGGAACTCTGTCCCCTTCCTGTCTCTCTCTTTTCTTCCTGGCCAGCATGAAATGAACAGATCTACTCTGCCACACACTCTAGTTATGATGTGCAGTGCTGCCACAGGCACAAAGCAAGAGGACCAAGAGCCTGTGGACTGAAACCTCTGAAACCATGAGTCAAAATAAACTTTCCTCCTATAACTCTATTATCTTGGGAATTTTGCAACAGTAATAAAAAGCTGGCTAAATACCAGGGAAGAGACCAGTGGGAACTTCACCTCCTTTGCTCTTCTCTGTTCTTAGTAATGAGTTTAGAGATGGACTCCTTATTTGGACCCTAAATCATCCTGCTGGGCTACTTGCTAGTTCCCTCTTGAGGTCTGTGTTTAAGACTCATCCACCTTGAACATGGGTGAGGTGCATCATGAACCAAAAGCTATATTATACTGCTCTCTGTAAAAGCTTACCTTTTTGGTCTCCCCTTTTGAATCCTACCTAGGTAAATACATATATTAGCATCATCCTTCCCTAATTCCATGTATCTGCAAATTTGAGAAACAAGTCTCCTCTATTAACTCCCTGAGGACTGTAATAGAGGACCATCCCAAGCAAGTTTGATCAACAGACTTATACAATTCTGCTGCCATAGCAAAGGCTTAACCAACAATATTTGACCCATTCTTTGAGTGGCAGTATACACCAGCAGAATCATACTGGCATTACAGTATGACACAAACTGTACTCAAACTTAGGCTTCAACATTTACTAGCCAGATGAGTCACAGATTATTGTTCTAAAAAAATGTGAGTGATGATACCAATTTTGCAATGTTATTATAAGAGTTTGGTGATTTATCACTATGTCAGTGGCAGGGTCAGCATGATCTCTTAATAAAGCTTGGTTATTATTACTGATGATGATAATAGGAACTCAATAAATACATAAATTATTGTTTTTAGGAGTGCTATGGTTTTGATGTGTTCTAGTGTTCCAAAGGACATTCTGTGATAAAAGGCTTGGTCTCAAGAGTAGTGTTATTGAGATGTGGTAGAACATTTGGGAGGTGTAACCTACTGGAAGATCCTACAATTATTAGGGTAATTCTCTTGGAAGCATCATGGGGTCACTATATCTATCTCTATCTCTTTCTTTCTCTCTCTTTCTCCTCTTCTTTCTCTTTCTTTCTCCCCCTCTTTCTCTCTCTTCCTATCTGGCAATGTAAGTTTTTAACACACACACTCCTTCATAATGGGCTACCACCCACCAACCTCACCAGAGATCAAACCAATGGGGTGATCCAATCTTGGACTTTGAATTTACAAAGCTGTGAAGTAAATAAACTCTTTGTCTTTATAAGTAGGTGGCTGCAGTTATTTTGTTGTAGTAATGCAGAGCTGACTGATACAAGGAGGAAACTATCAGAATAGAACTACATTTCAGTGCAAAAACTTGATTTGTTTATTTTGTATCCCCCAGATCCTAACAAATTGCACTCCTTGAATACTTGTTGAATGGACATATGGATGAAGTGAATGAGTGGATGGATGGATGCAATTGATCCCAATCTCAGTGGTAGATACTAATAACACTTCTCAAAAGCAGAGTCTCCACATTCCTATAGTCCTCCCATCCCGTTACAGTTTCTCCAGTGACCCTACTCAAAGGTCCTAGATATCCACTCTTACCTCCTTAGGGTAATTGCCAAACTCAGCCTGCAAGGCGAGGACCCCCAGCTGTAGCAGTGTCTCATCGTTGCAGTACAGCCTCTCCTCAAGGATGTCTTTACGAAGCTGCAGGTAAAATTGATGCCTTGTCAGGCTGTCCCTAGCAAAGAAATGCAGGAATAAAGGAAGCTGGAATGCTGAGAGGCCAGAACACTACACCAGAGGGCTTCTCAGTCTGAGAGGTGGGGAAAGAAGGGAAGACAGGGTACAACCCAATAGAACCCAGAGGACAAGATAGGAAAGCCAGTGTGTGGCTCCTTGGTCTCCTTGATCCACACCATCCCCCTGCCCCTGGTGAGGGCTGCTCTATGCCAGGCACTTCACACAAACCTATGGAAATATTTGTTGCTGTGGTTGGAGAAAGAAAACTAATATTCAGTTGGATAGTGTTTCTGGTAATCAAAGGAATAAAGAAATCACCACCTCCAACTCCAAACCCATCTCTCTCCTCCAAGCCTCATCCCTAGGACACTGAGTTGTGTGTTGAAGGAGGTAGAAGTGTTTGAGGTTGGGGGAGAGAGGCCCTGAGTGGACTGTGTTTGAAAAACAAAGAAAAGTTTTCATTTTGACTGGAATGCCTCAAAAAACTGATTTTCCCCCTCACTCTATCATATTAGATTCCCATCAAGAAAAGGCTAATAGCTGGGCGCGGTGGCGCAAGCTTGTAATCCCAGCACTTAGGGAGGCTGAGACAGGAGAATCATGAGTTTAAAGCCAGCCTCAGCAACAGCGAGGCGCAAAGCAACTCAGTGAGACCCTGTCTCTATATAAAACACAAAATAGGGCTGAGGATGTGGCTCAGTGGTCGAGTGCCCCTGAGTTCAATCTCCAGTACAAAAAAAAAAAGAGAAGGCTAACCACCATAATTGTTGTCATTCATATGTAGTTTACAGTTCCCAAAGCACTTGCCTGCACCCTACCTATAATGTAAGGGGATGGGCATAAACTCCTTAAGGAACCAAGGAACAAGTTGCAGCACTCACTGTAGCAGCCCACAGTGGCTGACAAAGAACTTTATCCTCAGAAAGAGTGTGAAGGTGTCCGTGGAGGTCTTCAGGAGCTGCTCTCTCCAGCCTTCAGGGGCTATTCTGCACAATCTTGTTTCATTGTCCAGGAAAAAGAACTCTTTGCCTAAGATGGAAATAGAATTTGGAGGGAGAAGCAATAGGGAATGCCCCACTTCTCAGATTCACAGCCCTGATCCCTAAACGGAAGTCAGATGTGAGCTGTTAGTGTAGGGGAGAGCAGGACTGAAGTCCCCCCATACCTGAGTACCAGGGGAATTTTGTTGGAACCCAAGGGGTCTAAGACCAAGAGATAAAGAAGAAAGGATCAAGGAAGAAAAACTTAGTACCAAGAAGAAAAACTATGATTATAGTTAGCCCTCCATACCCACTGATTCTGCATGCACAGGTTTAACTAACCACAGACTGAAATTTTTCATTTTGATTTCATATGTACTGTACTTATACAGACTTTTTTGTCATTGTTCCCTAAATAATACAATATAACATCTATTAAGACAGTACTTGCATTGCATTTTTTTTTTTTTTTTTGGTACCAGGGATTGAACTCAAGGGTACTCGACCACTAAGTCACATCCCCAGCCCTATTTTTGTTTTTTATGTAGAGACAGTTTCTCACTGAGTTGCTTAGTGCCTTGCTGTTGTGGAGGCTGGCTTTGAACTCACAATTCTCCTGTCTCAGCCTCCCAAAGTGCTGGAGGTGTACGCCACCACGCCTGGCCATCGCATTCATTTTTATAAATAATCTAGTGATGATTGAAAATATGTAGAAAGATGTGTGTAGGATATGTGCAAATACTATTTTATATAAGGGCCTTGAGTACCAGAGGATTTGGATGTCTGAGGAGATCCTGGAACCTATCCCCTAAGGATACTTAGAGACAATAATATTTATATTAGAGACATGTCCCTCAATGTCTGTTTTCCAGCTATCCTCTTATAGACATAAGATTATAAAACAATACAAAGAGTATTATTAAGTTCCTGCCATGTGTCAGGTGGAGCATCTTCCTCAATCACAGGCATCTTAGGGACTAAATTAAATGTTTGTGTCTTTCTAGAATTCATATGTTGAAGCCCTAACCCCTAAAGCAATGGTGTTTGTAAGGTAAGACCTTGTGGAGGCAATTAGGTTTATTAGGCAATTAGGCAATGAGGTCTTCAGGGTGGGGCCCCATGATGGGATTAGTGTCCTTATAAGAAGGAGGAGATACACCAGATAGCTACAAGCCAGGAAGCAAGTCCTCACCAGGAACCAAATCAGCTGGCACCCTGATCTTGAATTTGCCAGCCTCCAGAACTGGAGAAATAAATTTTGTTTAAGCCACCTGGTCTATAGCATTTTTTATAACAGCCCAAACTGACTAAGACAGGATACAAGTGGACTCATATTTATCCTTTGACTTTAAAAACTGCAGACTTTAATTCCTGCTGAGTTTGTCCTCTAGCCCCTCTGGAAGGGAGGTTGGATCAGTCCAAGTCAGTGAATGCAACACTCCTATGCCTCTTCTGTCCTCACAGGTGAACCTCACCCTGCCTGAGTGCTCTTGGCCACTCCCTGGGGACTCCTGTGGGTCAGTACCCACCCTGTACTGCCATATACCCAAACAGATTCTTCTTCTCTATTCTCCACCTTCTGAGCCTAAGGTACAATATAGCAGCTTGCCCTAGGGATGGGAATCCTGCCAAGAGTTAGAAGGCAGAGTTTTTAAGTGGGTACCCAGCCTTTTTCCTAAGGGCATATACATGGTGGAGGGTGGGGCAGGTGTATAGGTGGTTCTAGTGGCCATTCCCACTTAATGTCCAGCCCTCCACCCTTGCTGATGAATTTGACTCTCCACATCCTTCTCTTAGGGTTAATTTTTCCCCAGGAATGAATGGGTTCCCAGTATAGTCTATTTGAAAAACTCTCCCAAGATGGTCATATCACATGCCAGAGGTGGCTATTTTTCTGTGATTTTTCCAAGAGATTCCTTGCTAAGCTGTACTGGGAACAGTCCACTTGGGAAGGGCTCAGGGGTAGCCACCTGATTGAGAGGGGCAAGTAGAAGATACATCCTGAGGCTCTATTTAAATTTCTATTTAAAATCACATGTTATAAATCAATAAAAATGCAATGTTTCCTGAAAATGCTTTTATTCTTCCTTTGCAAGAGTGAGCATCCATTGGTCATGATCACATCAAAGAATATTATAACTGTTCTTTTTATTTGTAAAAGGGATCTCGGGAAGGGCTGATGAGAGCTACAGGGAGGTAAGGACACTCCTGCCAGCCCCACTGTAGCACAATGAATAATCATAAGCTTGTCCATTGGGGCAGAAGAACAGAGGAATATTGAGATTATTACACTTGAGCAGTGTGGGCTGGAGCCAGCATTTAACCTGAAGGTCCATAAAATCTCAAATCAACCTCCTTCCACTATCCAGCCACACAGTGGGTAAAGAACTTCAACTGCAGCACAGGAATGTTTGCACTAAAGGAAAAGGAAAAGTCCCTTAATGGAAGAGCAAAGAGGAGAAGAAATTAAAGAACCCTTCCTTCACTCAGATCTTTGAATGGATTCTTAACTTAGGCTCCTGGGGTGAGGGTACTTAGTCCTGGCAGATAAAATAGAAATGTTTTTAACATTTACTTATCTAACTTCCATGCACTGAGATTGATCAACCAGACCTGGCAAGCCACTCACACCTACCACACCCTACATTTGTTATTTCCTGACAGTCTACACACACTGGACACTTTTTTCACACACACATTTGAAGCTGTCACCATGCTAACCAATGTCTAGGAGTTCAGGTATTCAGATGCCTGGGGTTCCAGGGGCTCCCAGGAGATACCCACCTTTCAGATAAGCCAAGCCAAAGTAGGTGGTCTCCCGAAGATTGATGAAGGCCATAACAGCATCGAAGACAGCTCCTGCTGTGGACTCAATATCACATTTCACCTCCAGACACTGCCCACTCAGCAAGACCACACAGAGGTCCCTAAGAGCCAGGTAGGATTTCCCTTTTTTGGTCTGAAAACAACAATAATATCAACTATCACAATAACCATGAGACATTGCCTTTAACCTGTGTTTGTTACTGTGCTGAGCACTTTACATGCATCATCTCATTTAATTATTAAACAACTCTAAGACACAAATATGACTATTATTCCTATTTAGCAGAAGAGAAATGATGGTTCATCTGAGATGGTAAGGGACTTGTGCAGGATTGCACAGTTAGCAAGAGACAGAACCTAGACTCAGATCTGAGCTCTCTGCCAGGTTCTGCAGAAGCCAGGAAGACTGGGATGCAGGTCTGACCCACGTATTTCCCCTGCGGAAATCCTGGCTACCCCTGGTCTCTGCTTGCCATCAGGACTCACCAATGAATCACGCACCCCTCCCGGTGTTCCCCAACCCGACACTGCCCCCCTCACCCGCGGGTCCTGCCAAGCACAGGTTAATGAAATAAATTGCAGAGAATTTGGACAGGTGCATATCCTATGAGAGATGGGGATGGAGCAAGGGATTCTAGAAACCAGTCAAAAGAGCTACAGATACATACCAGAGTCTGCCTTCTGCTTTGTCCACCTCCTTGGATTATTGCCAAGATCATCTCCTACCACAGCCCTGTCCTCATCACCATTACCCAGGTGAAGCCTCCCAGGTAGCTCAGCATTCCCCACCCCCATAGGCTACTCTGCCTGACTTTGTACATACTGCGTCTGGAGTTAGGGGGAACAGAATGCTCTTCCCCACACCACAAATTCCTACGAGTCTGCCATGTCCAGCTCAGGACTCCTCCTTGTCTGTGTCCTTCTCTAAGGGCTGGGGTTGAGGATCCACATACCCTCGCCTCCATTCCTGTCTCAAAGCCTAGCTTAGGGCTTACTCAAACCTCCCCTTGGAAGTCCTCCTTAGAGGACACTTAACAGACACTGACTGTTATGTGGTATTAGTGGTATAGGGACCATGCCTGCAGTCATACCCTCACCTGCAGGACTCTGCCAGGGGGCCACGTTCATGTTAGGTGTCCTGAGATTGGGAAGTGTCGCCCACTTGCATCTACCTTCTGCCTGGACTATTCTTCCCTAAAAGCCCTCTTGTTTCTCTCCCTCCCCTTCCTCTCTTCATTCCTGTCTCTGCTCCAGGTGCCTCCTCAGAGCCACTTCCCTATGTAAAAGAGCACGTCTCTCCCTCCTCCCCAGCCTGTCTCCCATCCTCTTCCATCCTTATTGGTCTTTCCTTTAAAAAAAAAAAAATACAAATCACTACCTGACATTCTTCTATGTGTATACATACATTTGCCTATCTTTGCCTCCCTCGGCTAAAATTTAAGCTTCACATTAAAAGGACTTTATTTTCCACGGTATAGATGGGGCCTAGAGCAGGGTCTGGCATGTGCTGGATGCTTCTCTGGCTGAACGAGGAGATGAAGGCTGAATTGAGGACCAGCAGGACTGAGCTCAAAACCAGAGGAGGTTCATCTCAAAGGAGAAGGGGAGGTGCTGACGGACAAGGAGCTGAAGTGCCACTAGCATAACTCTGGTGGGTCTAGAGGACACTGAGCACCACCAGGACAACACATGGGAGACCCCAGTCAGAGTGCAGTCAGCTCCCAGGCTTGCCTGGGTGGGTGATTTTCTCCCCACCTCCCTGCTGCCCAGTGTAAACCAGTAATTACCACAACTGATCCAGGCAGATATAGGGTCACAGGGTCCTCTCCAGCCAATAGTAGGAACTCTGGCCTGGAAAACTAGGGAAAATATTCAGAGTCACTTACAGTGTAAAAGAGAGGATGAATTTCTCCTACAGGATCGCCTTTTCCCACCTCCCTCAGCCCTCTGAGCCCCTAAGTCCCAAGGAAACAGATTTTAGCATTATGGGACTGATTTGTGCTGAGGCCCTTCCTGGGCTAGCCACCTTAACGTGGAACCTTATAGGCAGGTATAGGATATTGACGATGTTTGGGGCTTAATTTGGATACACAGATGCCTACATCATTAAATGTTCATAATTCACAAAGCATTACATAAAAGTTCGTATGTGTTGAATGCATAAAGCACATTTATATGTTATGTGAAATAAAATAATTTTTTATTTTTATTGTTCTTTTTAGTTATACATGATGAATATACTACAGTGAATTTCACCAAGTACATCCACAAGAAATTTATTTTAAAAAATAACTGGGTAAATGGCAGAAATATCAATAGAGGGAAAAGAGCAGGGAATGGGGAAAGGGAAGAGGTACTGGGGTCTGAACTAAAACAATTTTTTAAGAATACAAAACTACCTCAATTTTTAGACTAGGGCAGAGATTTTCCACTCTAAATGTTGAATGAACAGGATGTATAAGCATTTCTCATTCTCAGTTTGATAATACTTCATGTTTGTATTACACTTATGACCAAGAAGTGCTTTAATCCTCATTGTTCTTTAGACTTGGTCACCGTCCTTTCGAGTGTATGTTCTCAACCCATTTTACAGATGAGAAACTCGAGGCTCCATGGATTTAATTAGCTGATGGAGTTATAAAACCAGCAAGTGGCAGGGTTGAGTGGAGCTTATAACATGTCCCCAGGAGTATTCAGCAGGACTCCTGTCTCAAGAGGTCAAAATTCCAGCCATGGAATGGTCTGTGTCCTGAAAGTTCTCAGTGGATATGCCTTCAGTGACTGATCAGGAAGAAAAGCTTAAAAAATAGCATGCCATGTTCTGCTACTGCCTTACACACCAGTGGCTGCAAACTTCCTGGCATCTTCAAGGCCTCCAGGAACCCCTCTTTGACTATTACCTCCCCTGCACCCATGAAGGCCAAAGAATGGCACTGGAGGACTACAGAGGGTGGGGTGGGACACTGTGGGCCACACAAGAGGAGGGCTATCCGGAGGCTATTTTCTCTGCTCATCTCTAATTTGTTAAGAGGCTTTGAGCAAATCTCCCTGTGACGGACAAACAAATGCCTTCTGGGGACATCTGGGTCTGATGTTCCCAAAGGATCCCAGATGGTGAGACAGAAGGCCAGGGGCAGACAACCTCCTCATTGAATAGCCTACTCAGAAGGGGCTCTTCATAGCTCCAGGAAGCAATAATCACATGGTAACTGTAGTCTTTCATGGTTGTAAAATAGTTTTGCAGCTAATGGCAGTATTGTATAGTAAGAAGGTGTGCCGTATTCTAAACACTGGTGGTGTAACAGGGAGTTCGAGTGGCTTCCTTTGCCAAAAGCAATGACTCTTTCTCAGGCTTTCAGATGCCCCATCAATAACTAAAAGCAAGATAAAGTATGGCATCTCTCCCTTCATTTTATGTATCTCTTTTTTTTGTTGGGAGTAGGGTACTGGGGATTGAACTCAGGGACACTGAGTTGCTTAGTGCCTCGCTTTTTGCTAAGGCTGTTTTTGAATTTGTGATCCTCCTGCCTCAGGCTCCCAAACTGTATGCCATATATCTCTCTTTTATTACCTTAAACTTTGGGTCAGCTCCCTGCTCAGCTCTTCGTGCAGATATGTTGATCATTTAAAGAGTATTCATATAAAAATTACTAAAACAAGATTCATCAGTCCTAAACTGACCTAACCTATCTCATTCCCCTTCAGGAGTAAGTGAAGTAAGATGTGCAGCATCCTGCCTAAAACCCTTGCATGGTACCTAAAAGTCTTCAGTCATTGCCTACATCTGCCAGGATCTGAGGAAGGCAGGCGTATCACGCCATGATGAGATTGCTCCCTTAAGCAGGAGCAATCATCTCATGGGAACTTTGTTGCCCCCTCCCAGGCTCACAGATCTGATTAATAAATAGCCTGAGAAACAAGTGGAATTTTTCCCTTCAAGTAATAAAGACTTCTCTGGAGCCATCTTGCAGAACCAAAGCTGAGAGAATGATCAGCCAGACCACCGTTTGCCCATGACTCTATAATTATGCATACCTCTTGCTCCCTGCCTCAATTCTTACTCTGTTTAAACCTAAAGCTCCTGTCAATACCCTGAAGACAAAGTTGAGATGCTGGATCTCATTTTGCCTTCCCAATATGGCCATATTGATTAAAGTTCTTTTCCTGCTTTTCATCATTACATTTTCTGTTTGATTTTGGGGATGAGTGGCCAGTCCTGGTTTGTTGGGACGCTGCAGTCAGGCATCTGAGAGAGGATTTTGGTAGAATTAAAAAAAAAAAAAAGTGGCTATGACCAGCCCCAGGGATATTTCCAGAAGACCCCTTTGCCCAGAAAGTACTTTCTGGGCCCTCCTTTGATCCCACCTGCCAGTGCAGACATGGAAACCTCATCCCTGAACAGAGCTCAGCCTGCCTAGGAGGAGTACATAGTGCTAGGATACATCCATCCCTCCTGTTAGCCTAGCCTCCAAGACTTGAACAAGTGGGACTAGCCACTCTCTGGTGTCAAGTCCCCACATGTCCCCTCAGCCTATTACTCTTTGCAAACCAGAAGGGAGACTCTCTCCTCCTTGGAGAAGCAACCCCTCTTTAGTTCCAGATCTGTGCCTCTGCATTTAATCTGTCCAGAAGGCCTGTGAGCTTATCAGCTCTCATCATATGCCATGCTTTGCTACAGCCCTATACCAGTGACTATAAATTTCCTGAGAGGTACACCTGGCATCTTCAACTAGCATCCTACACAATATCTATTGCAAAACCTGGCCAAGCGAGGCCACTCAACAAATACCTAGGCCCTGAATTGCAAATTACAGGTTTATGTCAGTACAGTGCTGTGAATCCTAATCCTGGAAGACCCTACCTATTTTTAGCCTCTGTCTCTGTGTTACAACCACCTGCTCAAACCTACCAGGGGAGTGTCTAATCCTCTTTTGCTTACCTTTCTCTTTCTTTGCAGGAAATTCCTTTGAGAAGAAACTGCCAGCTGTGAACTTCCTGCTTCTGCCAAGAGCACAGACCCAGAGCTGAGCCGCTGGCCCTGCTGGTCATGGGGAAATGTACCTGCAAGAGTGCTGGCCAGAGTTGAGAAGGGGTGAGCACTTAACATAGTAATGCTTCCATGCCATTAAGCCACCATGCACAGGGACTTAGCTGGAAAGTTTATACCTGCTATTTCATGTCATCTTCATCCAATGCCTATAGGAGAAACTGAGGTTGGCAGAAGTCAAGGCTGCACAGCCATGGAACTGGGGGGGAGGGGTACAAGGCCATATCTTCTTCTCCCCTGACTCCAGGTCCCTGCCTGTGTGCTCTGGGTGTCATGACCCAGATTCCCAATAACCCTGATCAGATCATGAGATCCCAGGGGTTTTGACGTTCTTTCTTCAAATTTTATATATTGTTCAAAATCTCTTGACAATAAACTTAGTTACGTACTATATAATGATGTTTTGGTTGACAGCAGACTGCGTATATGACAATGGTCTCATATTAATATGGAGTTGAAATTTTTCTATTACCTAGTAAAGCCAAAACCATCATACATGTTAGCACACCACTTTATGTGTTTGTGGTGATGCTGGTGTACACAAACTTGCTCTGCTGCCAGTTGTACAATTATATACAGTACCATTATTATAATGTATAATGATAATAAAGGACTATGTTGCTAGTTTACCTATTTACTATATTTCATATCATTATTTTAGAATGTACTCCTCCTTACTTAAAAAAAAAAAAAACATTTACCGTTAAACAGTATGCCACATTATACCCATAGCAACCTCTTACATAATGTGCTTACTGTGTTTCTTGATTTTTTTTTTTTTTTT
>CM053404.1:66285242-66310358 GCA_028644305.1 Xerus rutilus | reverse complement strand
TTTTTTTTCTGTTCTTTCTTCATGCTGCCAATGGTACCAACAGACAGACAGACCTTTTACCCCTAGCTTTTTGGGTACTTCTTTTTTTGAATGTTGATAATTAGCCAGATTGACTAAGTTGTATTAACTCCACTATACAGATGTAGAAACTAGGGCTCTATGAAGTTGACTTGCCTCTATCTAAGAGCTAGCAAGAAAGCCTGAGAACAACATTCTTTTTTTTTTTTTTTGGTACTGGGGATTGAACTCAGGGGCTCTCAACCACTGAGCCACATCCCCAGCCCTATTTTGTGTTTTATGTAGAGACAGGGTCTCACTGAGTTGCTTAGTGCCTCGCCATTGCTGAGGCTGGCTTTGAACTCGCAATTCTCCTGTCTCAGCCTCCCTAAATGCTGGGATTACAAGCATGAGCCACCACACCCAGCTAACATTCTTTAAATCCACTGGTAGTTGGATTTTTGTCATTGGGACCAAAATACCTGGCAAAGACACTTAAAGGAGGAAAAGCTTATTGTGGCTCACAGTTTTAGAGGTTCAGTCCATGGTGGACCAGCTTCATTGCTCAGGGCCCAAGTAAGGCAGCACATCATGGAAGAAGGGCATGGTAGAGGGGTGCTACTCTGTTCATGGCAACCAGAAAGTAGAGCAAGGAAAGGGAAGGGGTCACAGAGAAGATGCATCCTTCCAGGCTACACTCCCATTGACTTACCTCCTCCAGATACGCCCACCTTCCTACAGTTACCACCCAGTTAGTCCATTCAAACTAGGATGGACTGATTAGGTTTCATCCCTCATAATCTAATAATTTCACCTCCAAATATTCCTGCATTAATAGAAGTGTCTTTGGGAACAGCTAATATCCAAACCATAACACCCACTCTGCCTAAAGGTTGAGAATCAGGGTGGGACTGGGAACAGGGAATGCTGCCCAGCAACAGGCCTTTCCCAGGGGACAGGAGACAAGTACTACAGAGATGCTACCCATCTTACCTGTGACACATGAAGCTGCTCATCCTCACTTTGCCCCTGTAGCAATTCGGGGGCCTTGAAAGGAGCGGATTCTATGTGAGAAACATGGTCTTGGAAAGAAAGACTTCCAGTCACAGAAAGCAGGGCTGACCACGGGCAGACCACATAATCTGAGGAATCTGAAACCAAGCCAGCAACAGGGTTATAGAGAAAGGGCCACCATCTGGAGAGCCAGCTGTGGGACTGTGTCTGGTAGGTGCCTGGAAATACCTGCCTCTAGGGTTGACCATGAGCAAGACCCCAGGGAGACACAGAGCAGAATTAATTCAATTCTCCTGCAAGGGAGCATAGATTACAAAAGATGGCTATAACCACGACCAGGAATATAGCACCTGCAACCAAATTCATCAGTGTCCTAAGAGTCTCAAAGTAAAAGATAAAGGGAGGTCAAGTCCTACTGGAAATTAGCACAAGCCTGAATTCTCTGCAGCTGGAACCAGAACCAAAGGCAACTGGCCTTCTGGAAGCTCTGTAACTATTCACCAAAACCTCTAGGGCAGGGAAGAGAGAGTGAGGCCTCAGGGAGAAGATGAATCCAAAGACACAGGTGCACAGCCTCCATCCACCTGCCCAGACTGGAACAGTCACCGCCATGGAGCTTGTGTGATCACATGTGCTGACAGCCTCACTGCAGCTGCCAATCATGTGGGACTTATAAATTGAGAGCTGAGTATGGGCTCTCAGTATTTGTTTCAGTTACCAATTTAATGCCTCACAATTCCCAATTCATTCTTCCATACCCGCTCCCTTACACAAATCCCCTATGTAGAACACCATGACAACCTTCTCAGTAGAGAGCACAGGAGAGTCATCAGGGGAGGTTCAGGCTCTCCTTCTGTTGACTGTGGCCAGCATTGGTATGGGCATGTGACCCCAACATGGTGATAAAGACCTGGACTCAGATTCAGGCCCAGGACAATGAGGTCCCTTGGTCACACTCAAGGCCTAGCCTGGTCTTGCCACGTGATCATCATCTCCTTAACTTATCTATACAGATGGTGCAGGCTCAGCTCTCCCGCCCACATGAGATTCCTGATTACCTGAGCTTGCCTCCACCCCCAAGCATCACCCCCAACTTCCACTCCCTCTGCACACTTGCCACCCAGCCACCACTGGCAATTGCCTATTCCCACCTGTGGCAGGACTACAGACCAACTCTGACCAGGCAAGCCAGTGAACTTCATCATCATGATCCGCAAGCATAGCTCCCCCCAACAGTTCTGAAACTCAACCTGGGGAGAGGACATACCTTCAAAGTCTGTCCCTCACTGGGTACCTACCTCAGTCCAAGGGCACCATGAAGAATTTTCTTATATCTTTCAGTTACTCTTATATCACAGTTTAATAATTCTTTTTTTTTTGGTGGGGGGTACCGGGGATTGAACTCAGGGGCACTCGACCACTGAGCCACATCCCCAGCCCTATTTTGTATTTTATTAAGAGACTGTATCTCACTTAGTTGCTTAATGCCTCACTTTTGCTGAGGCTGGCTTTGAACTTGGCGATCCTCCTGCCTCAGACTCCCAAGCTGCTATGATTACAGGTGTGCACCACTGCACCTGGCTAATAATTCTTTATAGTAACCTCCCCTGTTCAGACCACAGTGTGTGTTCTGTCTTCTGATAGGACACAGACTATTACACCATCTGACAGAGTACGGGGGTATTCTAGGTGACTGTCCCCCGCCTCCCATCTCTAGTTATGTCCAAATAGCCCAAGTGATGGGAGAGGCCCTGTTTTAGTCAGCTTTTTCACCACTGTGACCAAAAGACCTGACAAAAACAACATATAACAGGAAAAGTTTATTTGGGGCTCACAGTTTCAGAGGTGTTAGTTCATAGATGGCCAACTCCATTGCTCTGGGCCCAAGATGAAGGAGAACATCATGGCAGAAAAGTGTGAAGGAGGAAAGCAGTTCAGGACTTGAGAATCAGGAAGCAGAGAGAGAACTCTACTCACCAAGAACAAAAGACATACCCCAAAAGCCCATCCCAATGACCCACCTCCTCCAGCCACACCCTCCCTTGGTTAATCCTTATCAGTGGATTAATGTACTAATTAGGTTAAAATTCTCATAACCCAGTCACTTCACCTCTCACACATGAGCTTTTGGGGGACACCTCATGTCTAAACCATAAGAGGCCTATATTGCTCCAGCCAGTACCCCCCCCCCCAAGCGCTATGCAAGTACCAAGGCAGAAGTACCTCCCTAAGCATTAGGCAAATACTGAGGCAAAGCAAGGCCTTCTGACTCTGCCACGTGGCATGGGTCCAAGAGACAGGCTAGTCACCCAATGTAGCTGTGTGGTAGGTGCCATTTGCCTTCTCATTTTAATACTGCAGACTAATAACTAATCAAGAAGCAGCAGCAAAACTATGCTTGTATGGGCAGTTTCACAACTTCCCTTTGCAACTCCCTGTGACTTTATTGCCCCGAACACTCTTACCATTGTGAAGGTCTTCCAGGAGCCGCTCAGCAGCCAGTGACAAGAGGGACCAGAGTTCTTCCTCAGAAAGAGCTTCGCCCCTGACCTGCAGGGCACTGGCCAGTGTCACAGAAGCCAGGCTCATGCCTGCAAAGACACACATGTGGCAGAGACCCAGCAATGTCCAAGAGCATATCTGGGCCAGCACTTGTGACTCCAGTCCCTCTGAAGTACATGGATGCCATATTTTCATCACCTGCATCCTCAGGGAAAGGTACAGGACCAAGCCTATATGAGAAGTGAAAGGAATATTCACTGAGGGGCTGGCCCAGATGCTAGTTGGTTCTCAGTGAATGGGTGAATAAGTGAATAGACAAATCAACTTCTAAGCAAAAGGTTAAGTAAATGAATGAACAAACGAACAAGCGAAACTTGACAGGTACTCCTCCTCTGGAAGAGCTCCCTATGCCCGGGGTTTGTGGGGGTGCTCATTGTCTACACTACTCCTCTGTGTGGGAAAGTGGGTTAACAACCATTTTTGCCTCCAACACATGATTCATGTCTTTTATCTCCGGCTGCCACACGCAGAGTTGGATTTGGTCCCAGCACCAGCCCTTCTGCCAGCACCTGCCTGAAGAGCAGGCAAGAATCCCTAGAAGGAACAAGCTCCATGTTTCAGAAAGGGCAGACATACAGAGACGCTGCCGGAGTAGGCAAAAGGGCTGGGCTGCTTCTCCTTCTCTTCTGACAAGCGTTCCTTTAAGCCAAAGCTGACATTTCAATGTCTATCCCTGCCTACCCCCTCGCCCGCCCCCTCCAGAGCCATCCTCCACTAATCTCCAAAGCCTAAGGAGCTGGTGACAGCAGGAAGAGGCCAGGCAGGCTTTTCCTAATCTGTTCACATCACAGAGCTTTTTCTACAACCAGAGTTTAGGGAGGGTGGGTGTGCTGTGCTGGGGGTGGGGTGGAGAGTCCAGCACAGCACCCCCTACACAGCACCCCCATTTCTCCATGGGCGCTAAGCCAAGCTGTCCGCTCACCAACTGCTCAACATGTCTGGGAAGAGAGACAAATGTCTGGAGAAAAAGCCCAGCTCTTCTATTTCTACCTGGGGGCAGAAAAGGAGCTTCCATGTCCTCAAGAAGCCTGACTTAGAAGCTGTTATTTATGAGAAAATGTCTGTGAAAGGGCAGCTGTTGCTTCCATTTACAGGTGGAAAAGCAGTCCAAGTAAACAGGTAAACATTCACTGTGGGGAACATACCAGTCACCCTGATTTGATCTCTGAACAGAGTATCTGTACGTGGAAATCCCACTGTGCCCCATAAATATGTACGATTACTATGTCTCATTTAAAAATTTTTTCAGGTAATGGATTAGAAGTTCAAGTCCAGGCCCTCTTTTTTCTTCTCTCTTCTTTTCCTTTCCTCCTCCTTTTTCATAAACTTGCTTGTGATTTACTGACTAAGCATTCACATTTGGCCATATTTTTCTAACTCTACAATGACAATGAAATGCTACTCATTAAAGATTAAAAAAAGAAAGAAACAAACAGGAGAAGACTGATTCTCAGACGGAAAATCTCTGAATCCCAATCTAAAATATGGAAGCAGGCAGGCTGCAGAAAACGGGAGAGTTCCAATCACATTAATGTAAGTGAAAGCTCGGTCCCAACCCATGCCAATTTAATAATGAAGATACGATTTTGAGAAAAAAAAAAAAAAAAAGAAGCTTTATTGTTTTGCTAGCAAAGGAGAAACACAAGGGACTCCAGTCCCAAAGACTGTGAGTCTCTCGATCAGCAGGGACAGGGGATTTTTAAAGGGTTACATTCCAGGTGTGCTCTGGTAGGGGGTCCCAGGGCGCCCGGATGGCGGGTTAGGATTCACTTGTTAATTTGTCAGATATTCGCTTCCCAGATCTTCAGCAGGCATCTCCTTCCTTCCTGTAGTGGGTGTGTTCAAGGGCAGTTAACTAGAGGAAGAAAAGATAACACTCTCTCCCAAACCTTGTTAGGGAGTGGGGGAAGGGAGAAGGAAGAAAAACCATTTTTAAAAAAATAAACCTTAAAGCACTGAGGGCTATATTCAGAAGGTAAAGAGGCCACCGTTACATCAAGACTAGGAGGAAAAGAATGCATTGAACAGCATTCTTCTAGGCTGGTATGGGTAGTTAAGACCATCATTTCAAAATAGTCATTCAATGGAGGAAGAATGGCCTTTTCAACAAATAGTGCTGGATCCATTGTGAAAAATATTGAACATTGGCCTAAACCTCACACCATAAACAACTGTTAGTTCAAAATAGGCCATAGATTTAATGTTGAACATAAAACCATAAACTTTAAGAAAAAAATGGGAGAAAATATTCAGAACCTAAAACGGAGCAGAAGGTTTTTACCTGACACTCGAAGCTCAATCTATATAAAGTATCCAATTCATAAATTGGATCTCAGCAAAATTAAGTTTTTGCTCTGAGAAATACCCTGTAAAGAGGATAAGAAACAAACTACAGACTAGGAGGAAATATTTGAAAATCGCCTACTTGAAAAAGTATACATACTTAGAAAATTTTTTTTAACTTTTAAAACTCAGTAAGAAAATAGCAATTTAATTAGAAAATGACATACATATGACAAATTTAGTCTATGAATATATACTAAACATCATCAGACATTAAGGAAATACAAATTAAAACCACAATGACATGATACTAAAACCTATCAGAAGTACCAAAATCAAAATTTCTAACAACCCCCTATGCTGGTGAGCATATGTAGAAACCAAAGTACTGACAAATTGCTGGTGAGAATGTGAAATGATCCAGCTACCTTAGAAATCAGTTTGGCAGTATCCTATAAAATTATATATACTAGTACTATTTATACCAGAGAAATAGAAAGCCATGGGTTGGCTTAACCAGTCACCTTGGAGAATCAAGTATTAACCATTAAACTTGAACATGCATGTTAAACACGCACACACAAACACAAGTACAGTACTACCCTAAGTGTGGTTGCTCTTTTCAAGGACGCTCAGGCCTACATAGTTGCAGTGACCTAGGTGTGCACATGCACATGTATGTATGTGTGAAGTGGCTCAGGTTGCTGTGTCTGCTGCTTCAGTAGATAAAGCTGATAGCACTATTCTAATATTACCTCTTGAATAGCTACAATAGAGAAAAAGAATAAGACTTTGTCCATCATAAATACATGTGCAAATTTTTAAAATAAAGCAACTGAAATTAAGGACTTACAGATATTGAACAAATATGGTCAATATTTTCAATGCATAAGAAAAGGAGGAGCAGTGTGTGTGTGTGTGTGTGTGTGTGTGTGTGTGCATTCACAATTTACTGCAGGCCAAGCAGAGGCAAATGAAAAACATACATTATGTAAAGCGGGCTAGAATAGTGCTTAACATAAAACAAGTACCATTTAAGTAGTAGCTTTTATAATTATTATGTGTACTAACCCAGCATTCATAGATAATTAATATGCTGTACTAGAATATTACTAAGGTTATTATGATTATTTTGGGATACTAAAAACTAAATATTACTAAGGTTATTGTGATCATTTTGGGATACTAAAAACTTCAGTATTTTGGGATACTGAAACTTTAGTTTCAACAAACCAACATGCTGGATGTTTCTTATCTAATAGCCAGTCAAGGATTGGTTGAATGAGATTTCTGCCTTTATTTTTAATTTTAGAACATAAATACACACAAATATTTTAGCACGCTGCCCAAAAAGATATTTAACTGCATTGTAGATTTGGTTTGGATATGATTTGTCTCTGCCAAAACTCATGTTAAAATTTGGTTGTCAGTGGAGCAATGTTGGGATATGGAGCCTTTAAGAGTGATTAATGTTTTTATTACAAGACTGGGTTAGTTCTTGTGGGAATGGATTACTCTTCAAAAAAGTGGATTGTTGTAAAGCAGGTCAGCTCTTCTGTTTTCTCCCTCCTGTCCATGTTCACCCATTTGCCTTTCTGTTTTCTACCATGAGGTCAAGAAGCCCAAGCAAATGCCACAATCATGCTCTTGGACCTCCAGAACCCCAAGCCAAAATAATCGTTTTTTATTTTAAATTATTCAATTTCAGGCATTCTGGTATAGAAGTTAATAGTGGACTAAGACAACCCTAAAATTCAAATATCATGCTTCTTGCAAAAATGACACACCACCACCACAGGGACATATTGAATTGCATTAAAAAACACCACTGAAAAATCCAAACCAGGCGGGGCACAGTAGCACACACCTGTAATCCCAGGCTGAGGCAAGAGGATCTCTAGTTCAAAGCCAGCCTAAGCAAAAGCAAGGCACTAAGCAACTCGGTGAGACCCTGTCTCTAAATAAAATATAAAATAAGGCTGGGAGCCGGGCACGGTGGCACAAGCCTGTAATCCCAGCACTTAGGGAGGCTGAGACAAGAGAATCTCAAGTTCAAAGCCAGCCTCAGCAATGGCGAGGCGCTAAGCAACTCAGTGAGACACTGTCTCTACATAAAAACACAAAATAGGGGGCTGGGATTGTAGCTCAGCGGTAGAGCACTTGCCTCGCAAGCATGAGGCCCTGGGTTCGATCCTCAGCACAACATACAAAAAACAATAAAATAAAGACATTGTGTCCATCAACAACTTAAAAAAAAAAAACACACAAAATAGGGCTGGAGATGTGGCTCAGTGGTCGAGTACTGCTGAGTTCAAGTCCCAGTACCAGAAAAAAAAAAAAATAAGGCTGGGGATATGGCTCAGTAATTGAGTACCCCTGAGTAGTTCAATCTCTGGTACCAAAAAGAAAAAGAAAAAAAGAAAAGAAAAGAAAAATCCAAACCAGGAAAAATCTACAGGTCAAACAAGTAGATTTCTTAAGACAGAAAAAAAAAATTTTTTTTTTTGAGTAAAAGAGGACAGTCATGGGAATACCAGAGTAAGAACCTTCCAAAGTCCTCCCCTTCATAAATGTAATAATTAAATAAGTAGCCCAGAAGACACTGTAAGGGTTAGAACACATCTATAGCAATTTCCAATCCCATTCTTGGAGAATTGACAGTCATCTGACCTGTCTGGAAGTTCCCCAAATGTCTCCTCTTAGGACAATTGTTTTATTGACCTGATCCAGACCTCTTCCAGAAAGAACAGACTTTTCCCTGGGGGCATTACCCAAAAATAACAACAGCAATTGTTTAACTTTGTAGCTGCCCAAGGTAGCAGTAACAACTGGGCAAAAAAGCACTAATCAAAAAACTTAAAAGAAACAGGTGAGGAGATGGCCATGGGCACCTTTGAAAGCTCTGAAATATCCCTAAGATTCTAGAAAGTCTCATTCATATGTAAAGCTGAGTACATACATGAGGTTGTGCACATGTCCAGAAATAGGTGAAAAGGCCCTAAAATCTTACCTGAAATGGGTGAAAAGGCCCTAAAATCTTACTTAGCTGACCACTGGACTCTAAGCAAATAGGATGTGGGGCTAAGTGACTGACTGACTAAGCCATGCCTTCACATCCCACAAAGTGCCTCAGCAAAAACTGGGAGACATAATGACTCCAGGCATTTAAAAAGAGATTCCTGACCAACCACTCACCACTAAGCTAACTGGACAGAGACTTCAGTACTCATGCATAACAAGGAAATACATTACAAAGACATTGTGGAATTAGGTCAAGAAAGTTAACTAAACAAGCAGAAACAATTATACAACAAATAAACAACCATAAGAAACACTGGGGAAAATGCAAGAGGGAAGTACCACATTATATTATTTAAAATTCTGGGAAGAAGAAAGAAAAGGAGAAGAAGAAAAGGAAGAGGAGGGTGGGGAGAAGAGAAAGAAGAGAAGGAGGAGGAAGAAGAAAGGAAAGGAAGGAAAAAAGAGAGGGAGGGAGGAAGGAAGGAAGGAATAAAGGAAGGAAAGAAAAGAAATAAGAAACAGTAATCATTATTCCTGAGGAGGCCAAGATGCTAAACTTACTAGACAAAGACTTTGTATTAACTATTTAAAATATGCTCAAGATAATAAAGAAAATCATGTCTAAAGTACTAGAAGAAATATGAGAATGAAGTCTCATTAACTAGAGAAGAGCAAAAAAGAGAAATTACAAGGGAAAAGAACCAAAAAGAAAAGTACAATATCTAAAATAAAAAAGTCACCAATGGAACTCATTCACTCCAAGGAAAAGAAAGAAAAAATATCAATAAAAATGAGCAGAACCTCAGAGACCTGTGGGACACCATTAACTTTACTAGGAAATTCCTATTCTAAGAATAGGAATGTCAGAAAGAGAGGAGAGTGAGAAAGAATATTGAAGCCCGGTGCGGTGGCGCAAGCCTGTAATCCTAGCACTTAGGGAGGCTGAGACAGGAGAATTGCAAGTTCAAAGCCAGCCTCAGCAATGGCGAGGCGCTAAGCAACTCAGTGAGACACTGTCTCTATATAAAACACAAAATAGGGCTGGGGATGTGGCTCAGTGGTCGAGTGCCCCTGAGTTTAATCTCCAGTACCAAAAAAAAAAAAAGAATATTGAAAGAACTAATGGCCCAAATCTGATAAAAAAACGTTTATCTATACATCTAAGAAGCTCAACAAAGTCCAAGTGGAAAAACTCAGAGAGATCCACAGCTTAACACATCTTAATTAAACTGTGAACAACAAACCAAGACAGGCTACTGAAAGCAGGGAAAAAGAAAGTTTTTTTTAAGAAAAGAAGGAAAAGACTCAGAGGAGGAGGCAGAACAGCAGCAACTCATCATAAATAGAGAGACCTCAATAAGAAATAGTCGATTGTTCATCAAAAATCATGGGGGCCAAAAGTCAGCCAGGTGAGTTAATCAAAGAGGTTGTAAGGTCAGATCAGCGGTAAAGACCACGACCATTAGCAGAAGGGGTATAAGTACTGCCTTATTGGGGTGCGCTCTCGGGCGAGGCTCACCGGTCCGCCAGTGTCAGCGGGGGAAGTTGCGCCCAAGACTGGGAGAGGCTATTTCTATGGGTAGGTTGAGGGAGGGGGATTCTCACGAAGAGGCGTCTCTTCTTGGTTAGCTGAGGCCCAGTGACAGGTACAGCCCATGTCAGAGGTTAATGCATTCATTGATGATTGGTTGTCAGAGCGGTGAGCAGTCGACCTTTGGCGCCCGCGGGAAGTCTTGGCAGATGCCCAGCCCCCTTTGTGTAGCAACCATCTCTCTCCACCCAACAGGTGAAGGAGATACCGTTAAGAATTTTCCACATCCACTCCCTTTGGAGAGGTCCCTTTGGAGAATAGCCTATTTGTATTCACTCTAGGGACTCCACTTCAGCCCACAAGTTCTCAAGAAATAAACTGGACTCACAATTAACACTTATCTCTTTGTACTATTGCAAATACCATTTTTTTATTATTTTTATTTTGGTACGAGGAATTGAACCCAGGGGCACTCAACCACTGAGCCACATCCCCAGCTTTTAAAAATTATTTCATTTTATTTTATTTTTGAGGCAGGATCTTGCTAAGTTGCTTAGGGTCTTGCTAAGTTGCTGAGGCTAGCCTTGAACTTGAGGTTTTTCTGCCTTAGCCTCCCAAGCCGCTAGGATTACAGGCATGCACCACCATCCCTGCCTTTTACTATTTTAAAGCCACTTGACACTTACTCAATTAATGATACAAGCAAACAATTCCAACAAAGCAGTCCCTCAAAACTGAAAGAAATGAAATAGGAAAATTTGTTGCTAGCAGGGCTGATCTCTAAAAAATACTAAAGAAATCCTTCAGACCAAAATGAACAGACACTCGACAGTCAGATATACATGAAGAAATAAAGCATTAGTAAAGGTAATTACATAGGTAAATGTAAAAGACAATAAGTATTTTGATTAGAATCATTTTTTTCTCTTACTGGATTTTTTAAAAAATATATATCATTTGACATCTAGGAACTACTCAGGTTGGCTAAATAAGCACCTCTTTGGATTGTTTAAGCTAAGAGGTCCTTGAGGCTTAAAGTTGCAATTCTCTCTTGTGTCAAGAACACAGCTTCTACATCAAATTTAAACTTGAGCTAGGAATCAGTGACACAAAGGACTCATCATCTTTACATTTAAAAAAAATCATGCTTGTTCCAGAGTGGACCTATGTTCCCTCTGCAGAGAGAACTGTGTGCATGCTATGGTTTAGATATGAGGTGTCTCCTAAAAACTCATATGTAAGACAATGCAAAAATTTTCAGAGGTGAAATGATTAGATGATGAAAGATGTAAACTGATTGGTGGGTTGAGCCACTGAAAAGATTAACTGGACAGTAACTCAAAAGATTAACTGGACAATAATTGTGGGCAGGTAGGGTGTGGCTGGAGGAAGTAGGTTACTGCAGGTGTGCCTTTGGGGTTTACAGTTTGTCTTTGGTGAGCAGAGTGCTCTCTGCTTTCTGGTTGCCATGTTTTGAGCTGCTTCATTCCACCTAACCCTTCCACTGCAATTGATTCATCTTAGGCCCAGATCTGTGGAGTCAGCTGACCATGAACTGAACCTCTGAAACTGTGAGCCCTGAATAAACTTTGTCCCTCTATGTTGTTCTTGTCAAGTCTTTTGGTCACTGTGACCAAAAAAAAACTGACTAAAATATTACATTCTACTTTTCTGCACAAACTCCAGTCTGATTGGACCCAGAGTTGCAGCTAAATGTTATGATCGTTCCCAAGGGTAGGTTGGTGCTATTGGTGCTAGCAGAGAGGTCAGATGCCTGAGAACTACCTGGAGCTCTTTATTTCCCAGGAAGCCCTAGCCATAACCCTCCACACACCAGTTTCCCTTTGGAGAGATCCCAATGGAGAGTAGCCCATTTGGGTTCACTCTAGAGACACTACTTCATTTCACCAGCCCTCTAGAAACAAATTGGACTCACAATTAACACTACTATCTCTTTTTAATATTAAAAATATTATTTTAGAGCCAATTGAATTTCCTCAAATAACAATATAAGCGAACAATTTCTTGCAACTAACCAGGCAGGGTCCAGAGTGCTTTATGTGTATAAAATAATTTAAACCTCACAACAACCTTTTAAAACAAGACAACCATCATGCCCATTTTACAGACATGAAAACTGAGGAACTGGGTCAGAGTCACACAGCTTGGACTTGGGTTTATGCTCCTGATTTCCAAGGCAGTGCACTTCTCCATTGTATGCTGTAGGCTGAGGAAATGACATGAAGTACTTTATAAAGCCTACAGTCATGAGCTGGGATATAGTTATCAACCTTTCATCATACCATGATGCCTCTGGGCTTCTCTCCAAGTTTTTCTAAATGGTCTGGTAGGCAAGATGTTGCTGCAGTATGGGCTAAAAAAAGGGATCGTTAACTATTAATAGGACACAAGGATCTCACTGTACACATAAACCTGGTCCACCCACCAGTGAGGATGCTCTGGGAAAGCATCCAACCAATGAGCTTTCCTTCTGAGGGGCTCTGCACTGCCCATCCCATCTCTCATGCATCTTCCTGCATCTCATCTTGTGGACTTAATTCTCTGTATTGACTCCATTATTTGACGGCTTCTATCAACTTAAAATCTTTTCCATCCAAGGCCCCTTACCCATCCAGGAACCTCCTGGTGCCCCCTTCAGAGTTTCAAGGCTGTGGTGCATCCTGTCTGCCAGGACTTCTTTTGATTCATGCCTGGCCTTCAACACCCCCCTACCTGGTCTGGGCTAAAAGCTCACCTCTTGCCCTTGATCTTAGTGCTTCTACTTGGGCCTTTCTTTTAAGTGGGCATGGCAACAGTGGCCTGACCTTCATCTTTGAAGCTGTCCCAGCACTTCTGTCTCAGTCATTCCTTTCTTAAATACTCTTCAAGGACTAATACATTTCACAGTGAATAGAGTGATGACCAATATAACTTCCTATCCTTGTGAGGCTTGGAGGTAGGTGGAGGGATACAGGCAATGAACAGGTAAGCAAATAAAAGAGCTACATAGAATGATAGATTATGAAGGAAAATTAACATGAGATGATGCATAATAGCAGGCTTTGGAGCTTCAGGGAAGGTGCGTAGGATGGTGGCATTTGAGTTGAGACTTGGGTGTTGAGAAGGCACCAGCCATGTGAAAAACATTCTACACAGAAGGAAGAGCAGGAACAAAAATCTCAAGATGTAGCAGATTTCAAGAAGAGAGAGAAGTCCTGCATGGCAGGGCTTGGGGCAGAGGCAGGTGGTAGAGTTGGAGAGTTGAAAAGAGCTGTTTGCCAGGCTTCTTGAACCAAGGAAAGAAGTGGCCTAGCTGCCAGCTTGCAGAGCAAATGCAACCCACACTGTTCAAGGCAAGACAGAAGCCTTTTCTAACTCCTGTGGCTGAATATCCATTGAGGGTAGAACAGTCCCTGAGGGCCCAGCAATCAGACCCCTTGTCTCAACTAATGCTTCACCAGTCCTGTGAGTAGGGATGTTTTTTTCAAGGACAAATCTCACATTTCCCCTTTGCCTACCCCAGCAGGAACCCTGTTGTATCAACCTTGTCCCTGAAGTCCCCCTTTTTGTTCCCCCAAACCTAGCCAAATTAAAGGAAAAACAAAAGCAATCCTGGCCAGAATGTCCAGATACATATTATCTCGAAGGACACTGGCTTTCTCTTATGTACTCTAGAAATTGGGACATGTTGCTACTATCTATAGAAAGATACTTTCTTGCACATTTTCCAGGACAGTTGTTTCTTGGGATGCTGGTCATACAAGCAAACTAAGTAAGTTAATGCTGATGATGTCACAATTCTACAGCCTAACATATAAAACCCCTCTCTCAGTGACAACTGGGGCAGAACTGAGGACACTGTAGGAAGGATATGTGTCTCTCACCCAGTCAACTGTCATTAGACAAAACACCATGAGGAAGAGGAGGCACTGCTTGGTAAAGCACCTTGAGGGATGGAGGTACTATCTGTTCAGGCTGTCAACTCTAAGCCATCACCATTAGCACTTCTCAATGAAACCTTATACTGCATACACTGTCTGCAGGTATTTTCTTTGGTCTCTTGTCAACCTATCCCATTGTCCTGGCACAACTTGGCTATAGATGTGACACCTGGGTCAAAGTCTCCTGAATAGGTGCTGAGTGATAAGCACCCACTGGTGGATCAGGTCACCTGCCTAAGGGAACACCTTATGCATTTGTTGACATGATAGTTTGCAAATATCTGAGGAGATAAGGATTCTGCTAATCATAATCACCTACTGACTGATCGTGTAATGGCTTTTGAACTGTGAGGTTTGGGTCACTGCCTAGCATTCTGTCTTCATTTTCCTCCCCTCCGTCACACTCCACAAGGCACCAGCAAAGACCTCTGGCCTTAACTCAGGGCTGTTAGCAAGTTTTACAGCCCTCTGGAATGCCCTGGGAGAGATCTTGGACCAAGGTCTCTGGGCCTCTAAACCCATTTAGCTCAGGAGTTCAAGGTGCCTCTTTGCCCGGGAAGTGAAGGCATCAATGTGGAGCCAAGGGAAGTAGAGGTGACCTTGCAGGGTGGGAATAATACACACAATTCTTGGTCTCACGGGGACCAGTGACCAGGTAGCTACTCCCTTTGGAAACACACCTTGTTACTTCTAACTCCTGGTTTCTCTAATTTTTTCAGTATCTTTTCTCTCTCTTACTGTGTCTGAAATGTTATCGTTCAGGATTTAATCACAGGCCCTGTATTAGTTTCTTGTGGTTGCTATAACAAATCACCACATACTCAGGCCTTAAAACAACAGAAATTTATGATTGCATAGTTTCAGAGACCAGAAGTCTGAAATTAGTTTCACAGAACTGAAATCAGTGTGTCATAGGGTCACCCTCCCTCCATAGGCTCAAAGGGAGGATTTGTTCCTCGCCTCTTCCAGTTTCTGACAGCTGCACGTAGTCCTTAACCTCTGACCACACTGCTCTAGTCTTCCTCAGTAGTCCCACTGCCTTTTCTTCTGTTTTAAATCTCCCTCTGCCTTCCTCTGAGAAGAATATTTGTGATTAATTTAAGACATACTTAAGATAACCCGGAATTGTCTCCCCAACTCAAGAACGTTTAATTTTATCTACAGAATCTTTTTTGTCATATAACATTTACAGGTTCTAAAAACTAGGATGTAGACATATTTTCATTTTAATTTTTGGAGGGGGACATTAGTCAGCCTACCACAGGCCTCTTTTAATTCTACATTCTCTACCTGTTGGCTGAAAAAGACATGAGCATCCTGGCATTGTGGCTATGATACCTTATAGGAGTACTCCCCATACCTTCAACCCCTTCCCTCCCTCTTTCCCCATTCTACGCTGATGGACTGCACACCTGACACAGAGTGGTACCCCATTGGTTGTAACCTTGGGGCCATGATTGGTCCGAGGACTGTTCTTAAGCTGTTACACTTCCTGAAATAAATGGGTTCTGCGTCTCGCTCTGGCAGAACAGTCTTACCAGCCCCCAGAGTCTGGGTGAAGTGACTCTGCGACCGACCACCCCATACCTCGTCCTGCGGGACCCCATTTCGTCCTTCCTGAGGACCCCTTTTCATGCCTCGGACCCCAACTCGTCGGCAAACCCACGCAAGGCACGACATAAAACAACAATACCCTTTTTGAGCCTCAGTATTGTTATCTGAGAAATAGAGTTAAATAGTAGCGCTACTTTACTGAACTATAGAGAAGATTGTATTAGAGCGTTCAGCATGTAAGAGGTGCTGAACATGTCTTATTTCCCATCGCTTTCCATCTCTGTTCCAACCACACAAATAGGGATTTTAAAGCATCAGAGCTACTGAGCAGCTTCCAACTATGTGATTTTTAAGATATAGTGTTAATTGTTTCCATCTGTCTGGCAGGATTGAGGCGCTATAAACTTCCCATTTTCAACCTTAGTAAAAATACCTAAATATCTCAATGTCCCCAAAATAGACAACCAGGGAGGAACCAGGAAAGGGTATGGGGCTCTTAGGGAACTATAACTCCCATAACAGATCTTTTCTCCCTCTTCCCTCTGTTCCTTCTGCTTCTCTCCTTCTCCCTTTGGATGTTCATTGAAAACCATCTGCCTATAGTCAAATCAAGATCTGAAGCAAAACTTGCCCAGAAGGCAAACTGCATCTTTCTTCTAAAGACAAAAGACTCTTCTGCCTCAACTACACCCTATTTAAAGGACTAAACACATCAGAGCTCTTCCCTTCCATAACTTTCCAGTGAGCCCCTCAGAACCTGACCTCCAAGGGATAATGCGTGAAATTGTGTCAGTACTGTCTTCTCCCCATAGACCCTTCCCTGTCCCTTAACCCAAACCCCCATCACCAATTTAAATGCTGAAGACACTACCAATGAGGTATGACCTTGAACAAAAACACACCTGAAATCCCTTTTCTATAAAGTGGAGATGATAATTCCTACCTTACAGAGTGGATGAAAGCAGCTAGTGATGAATTACCTTTCTGCAGTACTCCAAGGTGGATGGAGTTTGCATTGTTTTGCAGATGAGAGAAGGCACCAATATACAGAAAAATTTTAGAGCATTTTAGAATAGTTTTAGGAGTATTTTTTCTTCAGTCTTACATGTACTTTTTCTGAATATTTACTACCTTCCCCTTTCACTTGTACTACTAAGTTACTTTGTTTTTTATTTGAATGCTTTTTAAAGGAAACTATATATAATTTAGTAAATGAAAAATTACATGATTAGACATGAATAGAAGGTAATTACAATGATTTTTTTATATTATTGAATTCTTGCCAGATAATATTGCTTCCCAGAAGCTTTGAGCCTGGGATCTGATCTTTTCTAATGAAAGAAACAATTTGTTTTGGGAAATGGGAAAAGTCTAAGATTTTGAACAGACTCTGTTCTTAATATTTTCTGAAAAAATTGAAGTAAAATATCAAAAACATAACTCAATGTCATTAATGCAGTTTCTGTTCCACCTGCTTTCCAAAGTCCTGCCTGGCCTTAGGAAACACAATTTCAGCATTTGTTTTTTAAAGTTTCAGGACTAGTTAAATGTAGCCTGTCCTCCATGCAGATTGGTCAAATCCTCACCAACTATATTTTATGGTAATGGTTTGTAGGGAAAGTAGTCTTTTATAGCTTACAGAGCTAACCACATAATTCCCACAAAAAACCTTCAAGAAAGGCAAAGAGAAAATATTTCCCTCAACCAAATGAGAAACTGAGAATTTAGCTGGCTTAAGATACAAGAGTCATATGGCTAGCAGGTGCCATTTAGGTTTCTAAAAGAGGGAAGTGTAAAGCTGGGAGCTAGCAAGACTAAAGCTTCATTTGTTGAAATTAGTATTTGATTTGTTAAAATCACAGATTTTAAAAGCAGCTTTGTCTTGAGCTTTTAAATTCAACTTTAAAATATTATGTTCAATTAATTTAGTGATTTATATATAAAAAGAACCATTTCATATGATATTTGAGTAATGTTCAACTAATTCCTGATGGATATGTCAGGGGATTCTTGAGAGAACAGCCAGGCTCAGATTCTACTTGAGAGAATTTCTAGGGAAACCAAAAGACAATGCAGGAGAGAAAAACATGAGTGTTTTAGTCAGCTTTTTCATTGCTGTGACCAAAAGGCCTAACGAGAATAATTTTAATGAGGGCAAGTTTACTTTGGGGCTCACAGTTTCAGAAATCTTAATCCATAGATAGCCTACTCCATTCCTCCAGGCCTGAGATGAGGCAGAACATCAGGGAAGAAGTGTACGGTGGAAGAAAGTGGCTCAGAACATCACACTAAGAAGCAGAGAGAGAAACTAAGCTCAGCTCACCAAATACATACCCCAAAGGAATGCCCCCAATGATCCACCTCCTCCAGCCACACCTTACCTGCTTATAGTCACCAACCAGCCAATCCCTACCAGAAGATTAATGCGCTGATTAGGTTAAGGTGCTCATAACCCAATCATTTCACCTCTAAGCTTTCTTGCATTGTCTCACACAAGAGCTTTTGGGGAATAACAATATCTAAATCGTAATATTGGACAAGAGAAAAAATGAAAGCCTCAGACACCTACCGTATTTGTCAGAGAAACAGAATAGGAGGAGGTGTGTGTGTGTGTGTGTGTGTGCAAGACAGAGAGAGAGAGAGAGAGAGAGAGAGATACAGAGACAGACAAAGAAAGAGAGATTTTTAATGAGGAACTGGTTCATGCAATTACAAAGGCTGAGAAGTGACCATAATCTGCCATTTATAAGCTGGAAGTACAGGAAGCCTAATGGCATAATTCAGTCCAAGTCCAGAAGATCAGGGTAGCCAATAATGTAAATACTAGTTTGAGGGCAGAATAAGATGAAATGTTCCAGCTCAAGTAGTTAGGCAGAAAAAAGGGATGAATTTCTCCTTGCTCTGCTTTTTGTTCTATTTAGGACCTCAAAAGATTGAATGTTCTCTACCCATGTTGGGAAAAGCCATGTATTTTCCTGAGTTCCTTGATTCAAGTATTTAACTTCATTTGGAAACATTTTCACAGACATACCCACAAATAATGTTTAATCTGGACACTCCACGGTCCGGTCCAGTCAATACATACAATTAACTATCAAACCTACAACTATAGCAAACAGTAAACACAGCAAAACTTCTTTCTAGACAAATATAAAAGTTCACACTATTTATCTCAGTTCCCTTTACCAAATGCACCATGTTCAGTTTTTTGTTTGTTTGTTTTGGTTTTTTTTTGTACCAGAGATTGAACTCAGGGGTACTTGACCACTGAGTCACATTCCCAGCCCTATTTTTGTGTTTTATTTAGAGACAGGGTCTCACTGAGTTGCTTAGTGCCTGGCCATTGCTGAGGCTGGCTTTGAACTTTTGATTCTCCTGTCTCAGCCTCCCAAAGTGCTGGGATTATGTGCGCCACCACAGCCAGCACCATGTTCAGTTTTTAATGAAAATATACAAGTCATGTGTAAAAGCAAGAAAAAACAGTCTGAAGTGACAGAACCAGACTCAAGTATGGCAGAAATCTTGCAATTATCATACTGGGAGATTTAAATAACTATGATTAATATGTTAAAGGCTTTAATTGAAAATGTGGACAATATGGAAGAATAGATGGATAATATAAGCAGAGATATGGAAATTCTAAAAAATAAAATCAAAAGGAAATTTTAAAAATCAACATTGTAAGGGAAGAATACCTTCAATGGGTTCTCCAGGGTCCTTGACACCTCTGAGGAAAGAATCAATGATATTGAAGATGTATCAATAGAAACCTCTCAGATTAAATTTCAAAGAGAAAAAAGAATAAAAATGTGGAACACAGTATTCAAGCTGCAGTACAATTCAAAAGTATAACATATGTGTATAACATATGTGGAAAGAGAAGGAAAAGAGAAGAAGAGAAGCACTGAAGCAATAATAGCTGAGGATTTTCCAAAATTGATAATAGACACCAACCACAAATCAAGGAAGCTCAGAAACACCAATCAGAATAAATTCGAAAAAAACAACACCTAGGCACATCATATTCAAAGTATTAGAAGCCAAAAACAAAGAGAAAATCATGGACAAAGTCAGGGAAAAAACACAACTTACCTATAAGTGGAGAAAAGGATGAGAATTACACTGGGATTTGTTTCAAATACTGTTCAAGCAGGAAAATAATGGAGTGAAATATAAGTTTTGAAATAAAAACCTAATATAAATAAGTTTTGAAATAAAAACCTACCAATCAAGAATTCTGTTTCCGGAAAAAATATCTTTCATGGCTTTTTCTCAAAAAACAAGAACAAGACAAAGATGTCCATTCTCACCACTCCTATTCAACATAGTCCTAGAAACTCTAGCTAGAACAATCAGGCAAGAGAAGGAAATTAAAGAAATATAAATAGAGAAACAAGAGCTCAAATTATCTCTATATGCTGATGACATGATCCTATATTTAGAAGATCCAAAAAATTCTACCAGAAGACTTCCAGAGCTGATAAACAAATTTAGTAAAGTAGCAGGATACAAGATCAATACACAAATCAAAATAACTATGATTATCCTATAATGAATCTGCTGAAAAAGAAATTAGGAAAACTATCACATTCACAATAGCTTCAAAAAATACTTGGAAATTAATGTAATAAAGGATATTAAGGACCTCTACAATGAAAACTATAGAACACTGAAGAAAGAAATTGAAAAAGACCTTAGAAGATGAAAATATCTCCCACGTTCTTGGATAGGCAGAATTACTATTATCAAAATGGTCATACTCCCAAAAGCAATATACGTATTCAAAGCCGTTTCCATCAAAATTCCGATCATATTCTTCATAGAAATAGAAAATGCAGTCATGAAATTCATTTGGAAAAATAAGAGACTCAGAATAGCCAAAGCAATCCTGAGCAAAATGTGCAATGTTGGAGGCATCACAATACCAGACTTCAAATTATAGTACAGAGTTTTAGTAACAAAAACAGCACGGCACTAGCACGAAAACAGACACGAACACCAATGGAATCAAATAGAAGTCACAGAGACAAGCCCACATAAAAACAGTTATCTCATACTAGACAAAGGCACCAAAAAATATACATTGGAGAAAAGACAGCTTTTTCATCAAATAGTACTGGGAAAACTGGAATTCCATATGTAGAAGAATGAAACTTGACTCCCCTCTCTCACCATGCACAAAAGTCAACTTAAAGTGGATCAAAGACCCTGAATTAGAACTGAAATTCTGCAACTGCTAGAATAAAATAGAAGCCCAACATTCCAACCTGTTGGCATAGGAACAAACTTCCTTAACAAGACTCTTATAGCATAAGAAATAAAACCAAAAATCAGTAAGTGAAATGACATCAAATTAAAAAACTTCTTCACAGGAGCTGGGATTGTAGCTCAGTGGTAAAGCACTTGCTTTGCATGCGTGAGGCACTGGGTTCGATCCTCATCACCACATAAAAATAAATAAATAAAAAATAAAGATATTGTGTTCATCTACAACTAAAAAAAATATTTAAAAAAAAACAACAAAAAAAACTTCTTCACAGCAAAAGAAACCATTAAGAGTGTGAAGAGAGAGCCTACAGAATGGGAGATTTTTGCTACCTGCTCCTCAGATGTGGCATTAATAAAGAACTCGAAAAACTTAAAACACCAATAAAACCCCTAAATAACCCAATTAATAAATGGAAAAAATAACTAAACAGACACTTCTCAAAAGAAGTAATACAAATAGCCAACAAATGAAAAAATGTTCAACATCTCTAGCAATTAAGAAAATGAAAATCAAAATAACAGAGTTCATCTCACTCCAGTCAGAATGGCAATCATCAAGAATACAATGACAAGTGTTGGTGTGGACAGAGGGAGAAAGGTACATTCATACATTGTTGATAGGACTGAAAACACTCTGGAAAGCAGTATGGAGATTCCTCAAAAAACTAGGAATGAAAACACCATATGATCCAACTATTCCTCTCTTCAGAATATATCTAAAAGATCTAAAATCAGTGTACTACAAGGATACAGTTGCATCAAAGTTTATAGCAGCACAATTCACAATAGCTAAGTTATAGACCCAGACCAAATGCCCATCAATAAATGGATGGATTAAGAAAATGTGATATATATAAGTTTTACATAGCCATAAAGAAGAACAAAATTATAGCATTTGCAGGTAAATGGATGAAAACAGAGAATATCATGCTACGTAAAATAAGCCAGACTCAGAAAGTCAAAGGTAGAATTTTTTTCTCTAATACGTAGATGCTAGTCCAAAATAAGGGAGGGAAGGTTGTTGAGAAAGAGAGAGGGAGAGAAAGAGAGAGAGAGAGGGAAAAGAAGGGATTTCATCAAAATACAGGAACAATCAGTAGATTAGACGAAGAGGTTGAGGGGCAGGGATGAGGAATGTGATAAGAGAACAGTGGGATGAATCTGACATAAATAACTTCCCTATGTACCTATATGAATAAACCACAGTGAATCTCACCATCATGTAAACTTAAAAAAAAAAATACTAAACTAAAAGTAAATAACAAAAAGAGAGTGGAGTAAGGGGAAGGGAACGGGGTGGGAAGGAAAAGGGAAATCCTGGACACTGAATTACAGCAAATTATATCTCATGCCTTCATAATTATGTCAAAATGAATCCCAATCTTACATATAACTAAAACCAACCAATAGAAAGGGGGAAATATCTTTTACAAGTAAAAATAATTAAAACCTTTCTTGGAAAAATAAAAACTGAGGTCACTAGTAGGCATGCTTTATAAGAAATGTTTTAAACTTCCTTCAGAGAGAAGAAAAATTATATAGGCCAGGAACTCAGATCTTAAACCTTTATTTTCTTTAATCTTAATTAATCTAAAATATAACTATGTTTTCAAATGATATCAACAATTGATTGGGTGATTATACCTTATTAGTAACTGAAATGAATACCTTGCAGTTGTAAAGGATAAGAGGGAGAAATTGACATTATCCTGTGTTAGGTACCACACTACACATGTGTTGCTTGAAAATGAGTTTATAGTAATTGTAAACATATAGTGCAACTCTAAAGTGACCACTAGAAATATTTTTTAAAAGATATATAACTGATATGCTGAAACAGAAAAGAAAAAGACATCATATATAATGTCCAATCACAACAAAAAAAGGCATAAAATAGAATATTTTTAAAAAGAAACAAATGCAACAGAAAACATTTACAAATATGGTGGATATTACTCTAACTATATAAATTATGACTTATAATGTAAATTGTCTAAATATACCAATTAAAAGTCAAATGGAAAAAGTGAATTAAAACATAACTATTGACTATAATAAATCCACTTCAAATATGAGTACAGATAGAGTAAAAATAAAGGAACATAATGAAAATAAATAAATTTAAAAATAAAGTGATAGAGATAAATACATAATGCTAAGCCAAATAAAAATAAAGCTGGAGTAATTAATTTCATTCAAAGCCAACTTTAGGACAAGGAAAATTATTGGGAATAAAGAGTGACATTACATATTATAATGATAGGATTCAATACTCCAACAGGCAGAACAATCCTTAATGTGGTTGCTTTTAACAATAGTGCATCAAAATACATGAGAAAAAAAACTTGTAAGGCTGTAAGAAGAAATAAATGATCTACCATTACAGTTGGAGACTTCAACACTCTTCTATCAGTAATTAACAGATCCAGCAGGCAGAAAATCAGTAAAGATGGAGTTAAACTGAAAACATTATCAGTCAACTTGATCTAATTAACATTTGTAGACTACTTCATTCAGCAGAACACACATTCTTCTCAGGCTCATATGGAACATTCATGAAAAATGTACTTCATTCTGGACCATAAAACAAAGTTTAACAATTTTAAAAGTACAAAAATAATACGAAATATGTTTTCAGTAAAATTAAACTATAAATCAATACCAGAAGGATAGCTAGAAAATCTTCCAATATTTGGAGATAAACAACACATTTCTAAACAACATTCAGGTCAAAAAAATTTCAAGACAAAATAAAATATATTTTAAACAATTAAAATATGTGAGATGCAATGAAAGTACTTAAGTAGAAACTTGTTAAATGTACATATTAGGAAAGAAGAAAGATCTAAATCAAAACTATAATTTCCACATTAGGGAACTACAGAAAAGAAATCAATATAAACTTGAATAAAAGAAAAAATTATTAAAAAATTAAAGCAAATGCATTGAAATTGAAAACAGGAGAAAGAAAATCAACAAAACCAAATGCTGGTGCTTAGAAAACATTAATAAAATCAATAAACATGTAGCCAAAATAACAAAGAGAAAACAAAATAACTAAATTACAAATGAATACCAGCCATCACTTCTGATCCTATAAACATTAAATGGCTAATAAACAATTATTATGGCCAGGCACAGTGGCACACGCCTATAATCCCAGCGACTCAGGAGGTTGAGGCAGGAGGATCACAAGTTCAAAACCAGCCTCAGCAAAAGCGAGGCACTAAGCAACTCAGTGAGACTTTGTCTCTAGGTAAAATACAAAATACAGCTGGAGATGTGGCTCAGTGGTCAAGTGCCCCTGAGTTCAATCCCCAGTACCCCCTCAAAAATAATTATTATGAACAATTTTATTCCCATAAATTTAGATGAAATGGACCAATTCCTTGAAAAACACAATCTACCAAAACTCACACAGAGAAATAGATAATGTAATTAGGCCTATATCTGTTAGATAAATTAAATCAATAATTAATGGTTTTCTAAAACAAAATAAATGGCCCAGGAGGTTTTCCTGATGAAGTCTATCAAACATTTAAGGAAGAGATAATATCAATTCTCTACACTCTCTTCCAGAAAGTAAAAGTGAAGGAGTCACTTCCTAATCTATTCTATGAGGCCAAAATTACACTAATATCCAAGCCAGATAAATATATTACACCAGAGTAAACTACGCATCCATATCTTTCACAAATGAGGAGGCAAAAATCCTTTACAAACTATTAGCAAATTGAGTTCAATAATGTACAAACACAATCCTTCATTTGTAATGACCAACTGAAATTGAATCCAGGTATGGAAGGCTAGTTCAACATGCAAAATAAGCTGTTAACATAACCCACCATTTCCACAAGCTAAAGAAAATCATATGATCATATCCATTAATACAGAAAAGGCATTTGGCAAAATCCAACATCCATTCATGATTTAAAAAAAAAAAAA
>CM053404.1:66265756-66284742 GCA_028644305.1 Xerus rutilus | reverse complement strand
AATGACCAAAATTAAAAACTTAATGGGTAGGCTCAACAGTAGAATGGAGAAGACAGAAGCAGCAATGGATTGAAGATAGAAAACAGAAATGACCCAACAACAGATAACAAAAGATATTTTGGGCATCAAAAGTTATTCTGAAAAAACTGAAAATGCAATCCACAGAATGGCAAAAAAATATTTGCAAGTCATAAGTCTGATAATTGTCGAATATCTAGAATATCTAGAATATATGAATCACTTTTACAATTCCACAATAAAAGCACAATTTTTTTAAATCAACAGAGGACTCAAGTAGACATTTTTACTTAATGAGTAGGCAACATTTCTACTTTAGTAGACATTTCTACTTTACATATGTTTATATGTGAACATATGTAAATGTTCACAAAGAACTATTTATAAACAAAAGTAGAAACTGGCTGGGGCTGTAGCTCAAGTGGTAGAGCGCTTGCCTAGCATGCGTGAGGCACTGGGTTCGATCCTTAGAACCATGTATAAATAATAAATGAATAAAATAAAGATCCATCAACAACTAAAAAGAATATTTAAAAAAAAGTAGAAACAATCCAAATGTCTATCACCTGATGAATAGATAAACAAAATGTGGTGTGTCTATACAATGGAATATTATTCAACCATAAAAGAGAATACAGTACTGATACATGCTACAATATGGACAAATTTTGAAAATATGTATTTGAATTTTCATGTTTTATTCATAATAACAGCATTATTTTAATAGCCAAAAACTGTTAATAACCAAAATGTCCTTCATCTGATGAATGGTTATACAAATTTTGGTATATCCATACCATGAAACGTTACTCAGCAATAAAAAACTATGATTAATATATGAAACAACTTGGATGGATCTCAAGGGCATGATGCCAAGTGAAAAAAAGTCAGGGGCTGGGGTTGTGGCTCAGTGGTAGAGCACTTGCCTAACATGTATGTGGCACTGGGTTCAATTCTCAGCACCACATATAAATAAATGAATAAAATCTTTAGAAAAGAAGGAAAGTCAGTCTCAAAGTTCATGTGTTCTGTAAAATTTCAAATAATTGATGTTAGCAAGGTGGGTGCCGCCGATCAGGCCCTCTTATAATTCCCATTAATGTGGAGTTAAATTAGTTTCGATTTTTTCATCTATTAAAATTGAGGACTTGCATTCTCCAGGATCCAGTAATGCCAATTCTGCATCTCCTAGGGAACATTTCTAAATGCAACAGGAAGCTGCATGTAAAGAAGGGTGGTTGGGCATGGATGGTGCATGTGGTGCCTGGTATAAGGGTGACCAGCAAAAGGACAAGTAAATATGGAAAGCCAGATGCCTGCAGAGTCCAGAAGCCAGACAGGCCCAGGGGGTACCCTTTCACAGAGAATGTAATCCCTTCTCCTTCTGCAACAACTGCTGAGGTTGAGAAGCAGGGCAAAGCCTTTAGTGGGTTTTCCTTTAGCAGTCTCACTCTGTCACAAATCCTAAGGAATCAAAGCTTTGCTTAAATATATACCTCTAGGGCAAAGCAGTTACATCCACTCAATTTTTTCCATCCAGAGAAGACTGTTAACAGTAACTGTGTGTATCACATTTAACTGATCCAGAAGACCTCACTTTATTTTTTTTTATTTCTGTTCTTATCTTTGTTATTTCTTTCCTTCTGCTTTCTTTGGTTTTATTTTGCTCTTTTGTTTCTATATATTTTCAACTCTTAACTTTGTTGAGGTTTGTTTTATGTCTCAGGATATAGTCTACTTTGGTTTATGTTTCATGGGTGCTTGAAAAAAGTATGTGTCCTGATATTAGGTATCATGTCCTATAAATTTCGACTAGATCCTATTATATGTTACTGTTGCTACTGTTGTATGATACTGCTGCAGAGTTAGTTCTTCTATACCCTTGCTGATTTTCTGCCAGTTGCTAAGAAGGGAGGTAATACAGAAGATATAAACGCCAACATAAGAACTACCATATTAAATTTAAATGATCTAAATACACTAAGGACAGAGATTCAAGGAGCAGATTTTTAGAAGCTATCAAATGTATGTTGTCAAAAAGAAGCGCTTCAAGCCGGGCACGGTGGCGCCATCCTGTAATCCCAGCACTTAGGGAGGCTGAGGCAGGAGAATCGCAAGTTCAAAGCCACCCTCAGCAATCGTGAGGCGCTAAGCAACTCAGTGAGACCCTGTCTCTACATAAAACACAAAATAGGGCTGGGGATGTGGCTCAGTGGTCAAGTGCCCCTGAGTTCAACCTCCAGTACCAAAAAAAAAAAAAAAAAGCATTTCAAATATAATGATATGGGTAAGTTAAAAATAAAATGATAAAAAGATATGCTATGGAAACATTAATAGAACAAAGCAAGAATGTTTATATTCATATCAAAAAAATAAACTTCAGAGCAAAGAGAACTACCAAAGAGGGATATTTTATAATGCTAAAACGGCTATTCCATGAAGAAGACACCAACTCTAAGCATATGTGCTTCAAACAATAGAATTGAAAAATACATGAAGCAAAACTGATGGAATTGAAAAGAGAAATATACAAAGACCTCACTTTAAAAGTGAAGAAATACGAAAACAACTGAGGTTGGGAGAAGTGGAGGCACTTCCCAGCATCCCATTCTGCATGGCTTTAGGAAAAGTATTCTGGTGCCATACTACTTTCCTAGGCTTTATTTACCACACATTCCCTCCTCAGCTACTAAGTTAGGAAGCTAGCTCCCACTGTCTTATCGACAAAGTACTATATAGTTAATACAGCCAGCTGAGATAAAAGATGAAGGTCAAGCTGAAAGAGACTATTTCTTTCTAAATAGAGAAAGAAGAGGATGAGGGGAAGCTGTGTGGGTCCCAGTACCAGTTGATAAGTAAGAAAATGAGATTAAGGAGAAGTCATAAAAGAAATTGTGATTCATTATAAAATAATATGGAAAACTGTCCACCCCCACATGAAATTAAAGAGATGCATATGGAAACAGTCATGAGGCACTATTTTCATCCCTTAAGCTGGCTTCAATGAGGAGCACTCAGTGAGTGCTTTAATTTTTAGTGCTTTCTCTTTAATTTCATTAAAGAGATGCATATGGAAACAATCATGAAGCACTATTTTCATCCATTAAGCTGGCTTCAATGAGGAGCACTCCCATTAGGTTCTTCCTCTTCTGGAAACGTATGCTAAGTTTCCAGAAGAATGTTATTGACAAAGAATGCTATTGACAAAGGGATACACTGAAAGATATTTTCTATGGCATTATTTGTCGCAATGAATAAATGTAATGCCAAATGTCTTGAATCACTCCATATTCTCTGAAGTTACCAATCGTCAACCCATAACCTCCATAGCTGTGTCCCAGGCCCACACCTCTCCGTTGTGTCTCCACCTGCCTCTTAGACAGCCCTATTGGATGCTCAAGAGTGAACTCACCTTCCCTCCACTGCTATGGTTTGAATATTCTTGTCCCCTCTGAAATTCATGTTGAAACTCAATCCCCAATGCCACAGCACTAGGAAGTGTGGCCTTTGGGAAGTGGTTGAGTCATGACAACTTGGCCATTTTGAATGGGATTAGATGCCCATTAACAGAGCCTGATGGAAGGAGTTTGTCCCTTTTTTTCCTTTCCATCTTCTGCTATATGAGGATACATTTGTTCCTTCCAAATACACAGAATTCAAGGTTCACTTTGGAAGCAGAGCTGTAACATCACCAGACAACCAACTCACTGATGCCTTGACTTAGAATTCCCAACCTCCAGAATATTAAAAAACAAACTCCTATGTTTTATAAATTATCCAGTCTCAAGTTATTCTGTTACAGCATCACAAACAGAATCAAAGCCATCTCTCCAGTCACTGAAGCCAGACCCTCAGGTATCATCCTTGTTTCCTTCCTGTCCTTTGACTCCTCATCCACCCCCAAACTTTCTCTAAAATCCACCTGTTTTTCTCTAACACCTCCTACCATGCCACTTCCCTAATCAAATCCATCAGCATCCCTCCCCTGACTAATCACTGGATCCTCCTACGTGGTTTTCTACAACCCAGTCTTGCTGCTGCCCATCCATTCTTCATCCTGTATAATTCTCTTCATAAAATAAAAATTGACCTCTTTTCTACTCCATGTACAAACTCAGTAGCTTTCTGTTCTCTGAAGCACTAGTCCAGATCCACGTTCCTGAACAAAGCCGAGGGGACCTCTGGCCTGCCCCTCCAGGCTGATCTCCAGCCACGTCCCCTTGCCTCTGCAGCCTTTTCCCTTGCTTTGAATGTGCCACACCCTACTTCCCTCCTGTTCTTCCCATAGGATATGCAAGGGCACTCAATCTAGAGCCTCTGCATCCCCATCAGCTGAATGATTGGGTAAATCAATGCAAGCCATCTATTCTGTGGATACGCTTCATACAGAATTGATGCTGAAACAAGAAATACACAAAAGTCTTAGATGGCATTTTTTAAAATGCTCAACACATTTCCTACCTAGCAGACACTGTTTTACACCTCATTAATCTGTGGAAGTTAGTTCTGACAACTCAGTCTTGAAATCTTGCCACTCAACTGGCACCAGTTCACCAGGAGCTGGGACTTTCTACCCTCCTGTGCACCTCCTTCCTGCTTTCCTTCACCACCCACTCACTTATATTCACCACCTACATTCTCTCCAACAATGCTGAGATTTTATAACCATCTTAATCCAGGACACAAGAATAAAGACATCTATGCTCAACAGAGAAAAAAAGATGGGGAGAGATAATTCACAGTAGAACCACCAAGACCAAAATGAACCAAGTCTCAGGAGAAGGAGTTAATCAGACAGCTTTGGGAGGAGACCTCTGGGAAGAAAGCAGCTAAAAACTCGGACCAAGCACCTTAGGACTGATAAAACTCAAAAAGTTAATGAGAATAGCAAAGTATTGGACAAGCTCTGAGGTCAGAGTGGGACTGACCCTGACTTACCTTGGGCAAGTTATTTATCCTCTTTGTACCTTCAGTCATTGTGTCTTGTACATGGTAGTTTCTCAATAAATGCTAGCTATTCATGCTATTAATACTGAGCTTATAGTAAGGGCAGAGGTTCAAGTAGGCACAAATCTGTAAAGCTAGGGCTTGAGAGAAGACATGGCTTTACCAATGAGAGCTGCAGATGGCACTGATTTAGGCTGTTCACATCAGTCCTGCAACACAAAGTGTGGTCCCTTAGAGCAACCACAATGACATCACCTGGATGCTTGCTAAAAATGCAGACTCAGGGCCTCCCCAGACCTCCTAAATTAGAATCTGCATTTTAACCCACAGGTGATTCATTTTCATATTTTAAGTTTGAGGTGGCACTGCCCTGGGTCCTTTTGGCTTGTTTGGAAGAATTGCTTATAGCCACGCAGGCAATAACTGCCACCAATTGGAATTTGGAGGCAGAATAGTTGCTAGGTAATCAAGGAGACCCCTAAGTAAGGCTGATCAATGGTCCAAGGAATTTGGATCACTACTCTCTTAGATCAGAGAGAAAGAATGAATTTGGTAGATTTATCAGAGGAAGAACTGAGGCCAGAAGCCAGGACAAGCAGTCCATGATCAAGAAGGCATGTGTGGCACTGAACACCAGGATCAAAGACCAGAAAGGACTTGCAGAAGAGGCAATTATGGTTGAAAGGATAACCACTAAGGCCTGAAACAAGAAAATTGGAAGGGAAAGACATGGTCTTCCGGGCTGTTTCACTCATGCTCCTATACAGGCTGGGTAGCTGCCCATCAACAGTACTCCTTTGGTTCATCAGGACCTATTAAGCAGGCCTGCCCCTGCCTCTGTGATCTCAAATGCATGACTGATGGGGAGGCAGCATGGGCAAAGGGAGCCTCAGAGACTCCCTCTAGAAAGTTTTGCATCACTTTTACATACTCCTTTAGGCTTAAAATACACTTTGTAAGGAGCTGCATTGCATTCATCTTTATAGAAAAGCAAAAAAAATTAAATATGAAAGAATTAATGCCAAAGAAATCCCACTGGACTAGAGACTTCAGTTCATGCAAGTAACATTTACTGAGCACCACTGTCCCAGGCCTAGAAGTCTTGAGGCTAGGAATTAAAGAACTGGACTCTGCCTCTATCTAACAGGAAATTGCTGACAGGGGTATCTGGAGAAGGCCAGTCAAGACTGCAAATAGCTCTTTGGCTTTTCTGCTTGGCATTTTCTTTCATAGCCATCTTTTCATAGCATTATCTTCAAAGAATTCAACACTTTGGTGAGTGACATCTCTGTCCCTGGAGAGAGCTGGTGTTCTAAATTCCTCCCTTGGTAGCCACTTTCCTCATCCTCGCTAGTCCTTTTCCTGTCACTTACGTATTCTGCCTCTTTAAAACCTCTTGGATCCTGTGTTGTGCTCACGGCTCCTACCATCAGTGTGAGCCCATTATTACATTTCCAGGAACCTTGGTTGTTAAACACAACCATTACAAAAAATTAAGTTACGAGAACTTTCCGTTAAATAAGTCATATCACCAACATGCTCAAAACTTACCATTTCTTAATTATTTTGCTACATTTTATTGTTGTCTACACTCATGAGCTTATTTAAATAGAATGTGTTGATATAATAGAAATACTACATAATGGCATGCTAATGCACATCTCTCCCAACTTTCTGTTTAGTGATATAACATCAGTGGCTTGTAACTGACTGTTGGGATGACATTTACATCACAGAAATTGGCAAATTGGCAAATGCCACAAACCAGGCATGGGGTGCTGTTTTTGACTATATGGACTGAGGAAATGATGGATAAAATGTTAGTGCAGAATAAATCTAAAAGCATATCATGTCTGTGGCTGTTACACTGTGAATAACACAAAAACTGAGAAAAATATTATTCTAAGTTGGAAACTGTTATCTGGTTCACCAATCAGTCACTCGAGTCATTGACAAGAGTGAAGTTAAGGCATTAGTCCTCACTGTTTCACTTACCTCTTGTGGATCTAAACAAAAACATCCACCAACATTCATATTGGAACTAAACTTGGTCAATTGCAAACATAGGCTAATAGTATACAAGTTCAGCAAAAATCAATAAATGCAATAGAATTTGCAATAAGGAGTATTTTATACTTTATTATAAATTATATGAGCTGTATCCTTCATATCAATAACATTTATAATGAATTGATATATATTTGCATGTTTGTCTGCCACTGTGCTGACAGCGCCTGCTTGGAGGCCTCCTCTTCTCCATATTCCCCCTGTTACTGCTTTAGGTTGGGCCATTTATCATCATTCCAGGCTTCTTCCCCTTCAAACCCACAACCCTACTACTAGAATAATTACTGCTATTACTACTATTGCTACTAGAATAATCTTCCTAGTATTTAAGCATAATCACCATACAGGCCTCATTAAAGGTTCTCCAGGAACTTCTACATGAAATACAATCCATAGAAGGCCTTCCCTGTTTACTTTTGCAGCTTCCTTTCTTATTAGACACCCAACATTCACACACAGGCCAAATTGCTTGCTATTCTCAGAATACCTATTCAAGCCACTGGGCCTTTGCACATCCTTTTTTCTACCTGTAATGCCTTTGCCCAATCCCCTCCACCTTACCTTCTGCTAGTTCCACTCAGCATTCAAACTATGCTCACATCACATCTCCCAGGAGCCCATGCCACCTCCATTTTAGTACTTGCTATCCCTGTATGTTGTCATGCAGGTCCACTTTTCTGACTTCCTTTAACTGGGAAAATCTTCTAGGCAAAGAGATGCTCCCAGCACCTAGCACTTGGCTTGGCACACAGGAGATACCTGCTAAGTGTATGTTGAATTAATGAACTAATTAATTAATTGGTTTCAATGTAGCTAATCACAGGCTTTACTCTGAATTCAATTACTGCTTTTAAAAAAACACTATTAAGACCTCAACATAGTAAAAGCTATATATGTTAAACTCAAGGCCAGCATCATTCTAAATGGAGAAAAATTGGAAGCATTCTCTCTAAAAACTGGAGCAAGACAGGGATGTCCTTTTTGACCACTTCTATTCAATATAGTCCTTGAAACCCTACCCAGAGCAATAAGACAGAAGAAAGAAATTAAAGAGATAAGAATAAGAAAAGAAGAACTCTAATTATCTCTATTTGTTGATGACATATTATATTTAGAAGACCACAAAACTCCACCAGAAAACTTCTTGAACTCATAAATTAATTCTGCAATGTAGCAGAATACAAAATCAACATCTATAAATCAATTGCATTTCTATACATCAGTGATGAATCAACTGAAAGAGAAATTGGGAAAACTACCTCATTCACAATAGCCTCAGAAAAATAAAATACTTGGGAATCACTCTAACAAAACAGATGAAAGACCTCTACAATGAAAATTAAAGAAGACCTTAGAAGATGGAAAGATCTCCCATGTTATTGGATAGGCAGAATTAATATTATCAAAATGGTCATACTACCAAAAGCATTATACAGATTTAATGCAATTCTTATTAAAATTCCAATGTTCTTCATAGAAATAGAAAAAAGTAGTCATTAAATGCATTTGGAAAAATTAGAGGTCCAGAATAACCAAAGCAATCCTTAGTGAGAAAAGTAAAGCAGGAGGCATCACACTATTGGACCTTAAATTATACTACAGAGCTATAGCAACAAAAACAGCCTGATATTGGCACCAAACAGACATGAGGACCAATGGTACAGAATACAAGACACAGAGACAAACCCACATAAATACAGTTACCTCATACTAGACAAAGGCATCATAAATATATACTGGAGAAAATATAGCCTCTTATACAAATGGTGCTGGGAAAACTGGAAATCCATATGTAGCAAAATGAAATTGAACCCCTATCTCTCACCCTACACAAAACTCAACTCAAAGTAGATCAAAGCCCTAGGCATTAGACCAGAAACCCTGCACCTAGTAGGAAAAAAAAGTGGGTCCAGCCAGGCGAGGTGGCTCACGCCTGTAAACCCAGCACTTTGGGAAGCTAAGACAGGAGAATCACGAGTTCAAAGCCAGGCTCAGCAACAGTGAGGCACTAAGCAATTCAGGGAGACTCTATCTCTACATAAAACACAAAATAGGGCTGAGGATGTGGCTCAGTGGTCAAGTACCTCTGAGTTCAATTTCCAGTACCAAAATAAAAACTGGGTCCAGATCTCCATCATGTCAGTTTAGGAACCAAAGTCCTCAACAAGACTCCTAAAGTGCAAGAAGTAAAATCAAGATTCAATAAATGGGGCTGGGGTTGTGGCTCAGTGGTAGACTACTTGCCTACCATGTATGAGGCTCTGAGTTCAATCCTTAGCACCACATATAAATAAATAAAATAAAGGTATTATGTCCATCTACAACTAAAATTTTTTTTAAAAAAGAATCAATAAATGGATGGTATCAAAATAAAAGGCTTATTCACAGCAAAGGAAACAATCAAGCATGTCAAGAGAAGGCCCACAGAATGGGAGAAAATCTTTGCCACCTATACTGCAGAGCATTAATCTCTAGGATATATAAAGAACTCAAAAAATTAACATAAAAAAACAAATAACCTAATCAATAAATGGGCAAAGGAACTGAACAGGCACTTCGCAGAAGAAGAAATATGATCAGTCACAAATATACGAAAAAAACTTCAACATCTCTAGCAATTAGAGAAATGCAAATGAAAACTACTCTAAGATTTCATTTCACTCCAGTCAGAATGGCAATTATCAAGAATACAAGTAACAATAAATTTTGGCAAGGATGTGGGGAAAAAGTTACACTCATACATTGCTGGTGGAACTGCAAATTGGTGCAACCACTATGAAAGCAGTGTGGAGATTCCTTAGAAAACTTGGAATGGAACCACCATTTGAGCCAGTTATCTCACTCCTAGGTTTATACCTAGAGAACTTAAAATCAGCATACTACAATGACTCATACACATCAATGTTTATAGCAGTACAATTCACAATAACTAAGCTATGGAACCAATGTAGGTATACTTCAACAAATAAATGGATAAAAAAATGTGGTATGCATATAAATGGAATATTACTTAGCCATAAAGAAGAATGAAATTATGGCATTTCCCATTAAGTGAATGGAACTGGAGACTATCATGCTAAGTGAAATAAGCCAGTTCCAAAAAACCAAAGGCTGAATGTTCTCTCTTACATGTGAATACTAATACACAATAAGGGAGGGTAGAGAGAGGAAGAATAGAAGTTCATGGGCTTAGAGAAAAGGGAATGAAGGGAAGAGAGGGGGAGGGGAATAGGAAAGACAGTAGAATGAATTGGACATAACTTTCCTAGTTTCATATATGAATACACAATCAGTGTAACTTCACATCATATACAACCAGAAGAATAAGAAGTTATTCTCCATGTATGTATAACATATCAAAATACATTCTACTATCATGTATAATTAAAAAGAACAAATTAAAAAGTTTTTAAAAACTGTTAAAAATTCAACTGAGTTTTTTCTTTCCTTTAAGCATACATATAAAATCAGGTGAATCCTTGACTTTATTCCTCTTTTTTTGGAAGTCAAATAGACTAGGCTGGTACTCTTTAGCATAGACTACTGATATTCTTTAAGCAATAACCAAAATGCTCACTTCTGAAAAATAGTGAAAGTCATTGTTTATTGGGCTGCTCTTATGCCCCTACCATGTACTAAGTGCTTTATATATGTCATCTCATATATCCTCAAAAATGCAATAATGTGCAGGCTGGGGTTGTGGCTCAGTGGTAGAGTGCTTGCCTAGCATGTGTAAGGCACTGGGTTCGATTCTCAGCACCACATATAAATGAATAAAATAAAGGTCCATCAACATCTAAAAAATATTTTTTAAAAAATGCAATAATGTAATCATTGTCACCATTTTACAGATGAGGAAAGTCAGTCTCAGGAAAGTCACTTGAATTTGCACAGATGCTGAAGACCCAAGCAGTGACTCAAACAAGAATTAGTCTGGCCCTTTAGTCCCTTCTTTCTCTTCTGAGCCTGCCCTGTATCATGCTCTACTAGTGACCTGGAACAAATAACACTCAAATAACACTGCAGTCACTAATGCATGGCCTAGCCCAGCTGCGCTATCCTAATTCCCCTCACCCAGACCCAGTCAGGCATTTGCCCTTTCCTTGACCCAGATTTATAGGAGAAAAGAGAACAATGTCAAGAAGTACCTGTGCCCTTTGTCGAAGGCTGCATCCAGAAGTCTCCGTGGCCCAGTCTAGGCCTTCACCACGGAACAGCTTTCCAACAATGAGCAAGGATCTCTGCCAGGCTGCGGGGAGACCACCACGTCCTGTTGCTGAAGCCTTTGTTTACTGTTTGTCACTAAGCACTCGGCTGCCCAGAGAGTGAGTCAACAAAGTCCCTTCCCTTTCCTGCTGCTGCTGCTCTCCTGGGCCTTGTTCTCTGGCCTGTTAGCAGACAGACCCCCACACCCCAGCAGAGTGTGTCCACAAAGCCATTGACCCGTGAGCTAGCCGGTAAGAGCTCAATCGGATTAGGTGCCACCGAAGGCCATGGGAGGGCAGCTCAGCTGGGCTTTTGCACTGATGTCACTTTATCTCCCAGTCCAATAAAAGAAAGATTCCTGCAAGGAGCAGGAGACAGCCTCAGAGCCAAGCTCAGTTTCATCAGCACACTAGTCCTCCAGACCCTTTTACAGCATGAAATTTGGACCTAAACCCAAGAGAACAGAGAGGCTCATGCAAGCTCATCATGAGAAGCAGATGACCTGGAGCTGCCCCCAGGAAGGCAGGAGGAATGTGGGTGGAGAAAGAGGGGAAGGAATCCTCACACTCTCTGATACTCAGGTTTAGAAAGAACCCTCAGAAGAGGGGAATAGCAAGAAAGAGATCACATCTCTGTACAGGTGATGTCAAAAGAGCACTTGCCCAATAAATAAAATTTTAAAATTTGATAAAACCCATAGCTGGTGAGGGAATGGTCAATGAGCACATTCTCAGATGTAGATAGTCACAATACTGATTAGTACTACCTTTCTTCAAGGGATTTGGTAATATGCATTAAACTTCAAAATGCACACATCCTGTGCAAGCCCAACCTCTAGGAAGTAACTCAATGCATATTCTTGGAAAAGTTCACCCAAATAGCTGAAGGAGGATGTTCACTGCAATACACACACACACACACACACACACATATACACACACACATACACACACACACAAACAATATATATATATTGTTTGTTTTTTGTTCTATAGAAAATGCATGAAAACCATTGCAGTGCATTTTTGTAATAGCAAATAAGTAAGAGGATACATCAATAGTGATTATATAAACAGATTGTGGTTCATACACAGTGAAAAACCACTACCAGAGCTGTTCAAAGAAGGGAAGTAGATCTATGTGTGCTGACATTCAACAGTAGCCAAGAAAATGCTTTTAAAAATGAAAGGTGTATACTGTATTACTTATTCTTGTATCCCCCACCCCAGCCAACCATCATGCATAATCAACAGCAGGTCCCCAATAAACATTTATAAAATGGATGTATTATTAAATGAATAACTGAATTCATTAAAAAAAATGAAAGGTATGACATAGCCCAATGTGATTCCCTTTATTGCAAATAGATACATCAAAAAACAAATATTTGTATAAATATTCTTTATTTGGAAAAAAAATCACAAGAACCTTAAGAGTGGTTGATTTGGGGAGAGGTAAATTATTACACATTTTGGGTCTTTTCTCTCTCATAACTTTTTGTTATATTGCTTTAAAAATCATATAATATTTTGTAAAATGATAATGTTTTCTGCTTAATGCTACCTTTACTAGTGTTCCTTACTAGCCAGCAAAACATTTTATTTAAGACTACTTAGAATTGTTTCTCTGAAATTTGTTCACTCATCAGATTCAACCTGTTACTTGATAAAATACAGATTCCCAAGCACTTCCCTGGACCCAATGAACTTGAATTTCTGGGGCAGATCTAGGGGCATTTTCATTTTTAGCAAGTGCCCAGGTGATTTTTATTTAGAAACTTGTTCAGGTCAATCATGCAAAATTGAAGAAATTGAGTCCCAGAGGGAGAAAGTGAATTTCTCTAGTAATATGGCAGGCTCTTGGTAGAACAAAGAGCAACATCTAAGTCACCTGCCACCCAGGTAAATGCTGATTTGCTTAAAATCACCACCACCTCTACCTTTTCTGTTAGAAATATTAGCACAAAGCACTAATCTCCTTCTATGGTTTGATCTGCTAACAGTTCAAAGGTGAAGGTGATCCTTTCTTTGAGAGGTGAGAGAGGAAAAATATAGATGAAATGACAGAGATGCTGGGGCCAGTGGGGGGAATCTGATAGTCCTATGTCACATTATCTCAACATTTCCAAGGAAGTTGCACTCAAAGGCATCTGCTGATGAGTATAAATGGGACTCAGAGTTAAAGACAGAACCAAATTGGAGTGAGCACAAGGAAGACTGAGGGACTGGAACTTTACAGAGGGCCAGAGAATCAGGAAGGCCAGAGGGAGGCCAGTGAGGCTCGAGAGTGACCAGGATAAGTTGAGGAAAATGACAAAGGCTGGCTCAGCGCCTGTATTACATGTGTGGTAGAGGGAAGGCAGGGATTTTTAAAGTGTCTGAGCAGACCAGACGCTTAGGTTTCAGATCTGTGGCAGATTGTGCCTGGGCAGCTTTTGAGAAAGATTGAGCAGGAAGGAAGCTTTGTGTACAAAGGAAGGAGGGTCGTGTTAAATATCAACAAAGACACTGGACTAGGGTCAGGCAGTGCTGGGCAGGGCAGGCCTAGATTAATGTGGATCAACAGGTGACCAGAAAAGACAGGAAGGACAGGAGCTGAGGAAGGAGTTGGAGCCAACTGAAACTGTTAGACCAGCCAGAAATATTAGGGGCAGAATCTGATTCCTGCTACTTTACTTAGCAATTGCAGGGTTGTGTTTTGAACTAGGAACTTACCTGTCAAGTGTGTGGGCAGCTGACAAAGGTGTGTGATTTGGGATGAATGACTTTTTCTTAGTGTTGACGCTATTTCTTTGGATAAAATTTGAGTGCTGTTTTCCTCAGAATCATAATTGAAAGGAAAGTACATGCTTTACTAAGATTTCCATGGCAAGATCCTGTGAATCAGCCCTGGAGGTCATGAGGAGGCAGAGAGAGGCCTGAGCAGCACCACCTACCGGAGCAGAGATACTGTGTGTACAAACACCTTGCACCTGCCATGGTTACTCCTTTGACTCCCCTTTCAGGTACATTGAGTCAAGTCCAGAGTCCAGAGAAGAAGGAAGCAGGGGTTGAGTTGAGACAAACAAAGCACCAAATTTGGGAAAGGGGACTATTCTTCCCCAGTTTATCTGCCACTGAAATGGGAACTCTTTGAGAGCACAAGTGGCCTACAGGGGCTTTGCCTCACTCAGCACTGGTCTGGCTCCTCCCACTGGGTCACTGGGTGAGAAGTTGTTACCTTCCCCTTTCCCTGCTGCTGCACTGTCAGTCCCTCCCTCCCACTCCTGCCCATGCCTTCAATAGCCCACCCATCTGCCTCCCCAGGTATTCTCTTGGGTCCCACTGTGGTCACCATTCTGTCCGACTTTTCCATCACACCAGCTAAGGCCTGGGCCAAAAAGGCATGACAGTAATGAAGTAGATCCCCATTGTTCAATCATTCACTCATTCACTATCCCACCACTCACTGGCGAGAGGAACTTGGTGAGTTATTTAACCTGTCTGTTAAAAATGAATGATTGTGGGAATTAAATGAACAAATTCATGGCAATCCACTGCATATTTTACATGCTCAATGAGTTAATCATTGTCATTATTGTAACTTCAGTATTATCCATATCATCATTTACGCAAACATTTATTGACGTCGACTCTGTGCCAGGCCCACTTACAGAGTGTGCAAAGAACAATGGTAAATGAGACATGTGTCTGAGCAGTTTAGTGCTGGGATGGTTTGGAACACCACCCCTCTGCATCAACTTCCACATACCATTACCTAACATAAGCCTTCACAAATAAAGCATTTCTTTTAGAAGTCTAGAAATTCTTTGTATTCTCGTGGGTCATGACCTCTCTATCATTGTGATTTCCTCCCCTAAAGATCTCACTCAAACATGCGAAGGAATCTATCATGAAAGAAATGGTGGAGTAGTGTTTATCTTTGCTTTTGTCAAGCGGCAGAGAAGCAAGACCATCCAATACCAAGGAGAGGCAGTCCTACATCAACAACGCAGAACCAGCATGACGCATCCAACCAGTGAATCCGACGCCTGATGGCCATCGGTGGAACTACATCAAACTCTTCAATCATGAAGCAGCCGTTTAGTCCTCCTTCTGTCAGGATAAGAGGGAGGGCTATTTAGTAAGCAATGCTGCCCAATTGTGAACTGTTTCTTAAGTTAAAGAAGAAAAAACACCACTCATTATAAGGCAGTATGTTACAATGATAGAACCAGACCTGAGTTCAGTTCCCTACTCAGACCTGAGTTTCAACTCCAGACTCTGCCAGATGGATAAGCTAGGAGAACTTGGGCAAATCACTTAGCCTATCAAGTTACTAAACCAGTGTTTTCATCTGAACCAGAGTCATAATAATACTTATCTCATAAATTCAATATGAGGATAATATAAGATTATAGATGTGCTAGTGTGATATACAGTCAGTTCTCTTGAAATGTTAATACATATTGCCCCAGTGTCCCCAGACCCCTAACCACTGGATTCAGTGTTATTAATGTAAAATCCAAACTCAAAATGGAGTCACTCTGGCTCAGGCCTGCATGTATCAGCTAACCTGCTCTTTGTGCTTCTGTGATTAATGCTTTGCTATGCTTACTTCTCACGGATGGGGGTGCAAAACCACAGGCTGCCAGACCCCCTGGCCAGTTACCTAAAGTTCCAGGAACTGAAAGGGGACATAGGAGGCACTGTCACGGTTGAACTGTAAATAACTATAGGTTGAATACCTGCCAAATCCTGTTTTCCTGAGTCATGTAACTAGCCCACCCTATAATAACCTCTGAAACCCTCACTTCGGGGTCACTCTCTGAAGGAAAGGAGAGCTGACCCCAATAGATTGGCCTGTGTGCCTATTTCCTCAATAAACTTTGTTGCTTCTGCAGAGTTGTCTGGGCTGCACTTCTTGGGGAGAGGCGCGGGTTGGATGCAACAATTAATACACAGTCCATTCAAACATAAGCCCGCACTTGCATGGGTCCTTGAAAGGTGACATCTCCCTCATGTTTCTGGAACAACCAATCAGTCGCAATCACAACTCCCTGGTACCATGTTGGCTGAAGGACCATGGATAGTGTGCATCTTGCCTCTACCTGCTTTAGAAGGGTCCACATGAAAGAGAATGCCTTGACAGTTTTGTGGCAGGAGGTGGTAAAACTGATCACATAAATTCTACCCATCCCTGGACACATGGCTCTTTGGTGAGAGGTTCCTCACACTTCCTCCGGCACCTTATCAAGCTAGGAAGTGGTCCTTACATTGCTGTGTTGTACCAAATTAGGGAAGACTCTAACAGGCTTGTCTTGCCTGTAAAGGGATACAAAACTATAGAAGTTTCCAGTTCCTACCTACTTGCTGTTCTTTTTTTTTTTTTTTTTGTACTGTAGATTGAACTCAGGGGCACTCGACCCCTGAGCCACATCCCCAGCCCTTTTTTGTGTTTTATGTAGAGACAGGGTCTCACTGAGTTGCTTAGCACCTCGCCATTGCTGAGGCTGGCTTTGAACTCGCGATTCTCCTGTCTCAGCCTCCCTAAGTGCTGGGATTACAAGCGTGAGCCCCCGCGCCCGGCTCTACTTGCTGTTCTTTACCTGGAGAGCATATGAAGTGCTAGCTAGCTACATGACACCCTCAGAATCAAAATCCATCACTCAGTACTTTTGCAGGGCCCTGCTAACTAGTTCTGCCTCTTTTTTCATTTATAATAAATCCCTACTCAGAGCCTATCAGATTTCCTGAGATCTGGCCTCTATGGGTCCAAATGAATTCCAGTTAAGGGCTTCACTTGATATAAGTTATCTATTTTGCCAGATAACAGCTCAGCTGGGTGGTCATCCAGGAGCTACATGAATTATCCAATTGTTAGATGGAGGTCTGGATATCCTCAAGATGGCCTCCCTCATGCCTGATGGTTGCGTCAGGTGCTGGGTGAGTCTTTATCTCCTCGCATTGCCTCATCCTTCACAGGTAGTTTTTCAAGAGGGCAAGAGCCTAGGATAAGAAGTCACACAGTGCTACTGCAGCATCCTAATTGGTTAAAGCAAGTCACATGAATAGCCTAGATTCAAAGGAAATAAATCCACATACTGATGGGCTAAGAACAAATTTACATTTCAAAGGAGTATCACACAGAAATAGGACAACTTTTTGTAGTCATCTTTGCAAGCATCTACCACATAGTTGTGGAATTCCCAACCCCCACTTCGGTTGGTTCCTCATTCTCTGAGGAAATCAGTGGATGCAAGTCAGGACCCAAGGGCACCAAAATCACTTCTATGCTTATTTTCCTTCCTCATCTCTTGTCCTTTTGTTATTTCTGCCCTATTTTCTTCTTGGACCCTCTTTCTCCTCCCAGTCCTTAAGATGACCATTTCTAAGCCAAAAGCAATGGTAAAGGAGCCTGAGCCTTCTAGAATCACAAGAATCACTTTGACAGAGACTGGAAATGCCCTCAATGACCAGGATAATAGCAAAGAAGTAACAAATGTGGGAGGTGATGGCAAAAGGGAGACAGTGGAACAGGCAGTCTTCTAGAGGTATTTAAAACCTCTTGTTTAGAAATAGTGTTGGTGAGAAAGGCAAAAGAGGAATGGAAAGAATCTAAAGTCAAGGCAGAATACTGGGTTCTAATCCTGTTTGGGATTTTTGAAAGTGCATTAGATCTTTAGATAAATCTAGAGAAAATTAACATTTCATAAACATGATATATCTCTTTATGTATTCAGATTTTCTCTGATGACTTTCTATCACTTTTTATAATTTTTTTTTCCATAGAGAGCTTTTGATTCATTTGTTCAATTTATATCTGGATATTTCACACTTTTATATGCTTTTTAAATATCTTTTAACTCATTTAGTACCTCTTTTTATTTTATTCTTTTTTGCTAGAATATACATAAACATAATTAAGTTATATATTGAATATTAACAGCTGGGAACCGTGGCACATGCCTGTTATCCCAGCTACTCAGGAGGCTGAGTTAAGAGGATTTCAAGTTTAAGGCCAGCATGGGCAACTTAGCTAGACTTTGTCTCAAAATAAAAACTAAAAAGGACTAGGGATATAGCTCAGTGGTAGACTACCCTGGGGTTTAATCCCCATTACACACACACACATACACACACACTTACACACAGCTTGATTACTTTGCTCAACTAATTGTAATTCATCTGTAGGGTCTCTTGAATTATCTACATGCATTGTCTAATAATTCCTGAAAAATGAAAGTTTATTCATTTCCAATTCTTTTTTAAAATTTTTTTTAGTTGTTGATGGACCTTTATTTTATTTTTTTATTTTTATATGGTGCTGAGAATCAAACCCAGTGCCTCACACATGTGAGACTAGCGTTCTGCCACTGAGCCACAACCCCAGCCCTCATTTCCAGTTCTTATACCTTTTATTTGTCTTATTGTACTACTTAGGACACCAGTATAATATTGATTAGAAATGTAAGTAGGCTTTCTTTTCTGGTTTCTGTATTCAGATGGAAAGTTTTTAACACTTTCTGGTGAAGACAATGTTTATTGCTTTGAGTAGATATACCACAATGATTAAGGAAATTGTCCTCTTCAGAATTTGCTTAAAGTTTTTACTGTGATTGCATGTTGAAAAATCAAACATTTTTTCAGAATCTATAGAGATCATATAATTTTTTCATTTTAATCAGTTATTGTGGTTGATTGATAATTAAGTTTCTAATGTTAAATCAACATACTGAGATATATTCAACTTGGTCAAGATGAATTATT
>CM053404.1:66020120-66265256 GCA_028644305.1 Xerus rutilus | reverse complement strand
GGGGCGGGGGTTGTTCAAAAAGCAAGAAAAAGAGTGTCATCATTAAAGATACTAAAATAGGGCTGGGGGGCTCAGTTGAGTGCTTGCCTAGCATTTGTGAGGCACTGGGTTTAATTCTTAGCACCACATATAAATAAAATAAAAGCTCATCAAGCTGGGCGTGGTAGCGCACGCCTGTAATCCCAGCACTTTGGGAGATTGAGACAGGAGAATCGCGAGTTCAAAGCCAGCCTCAGCAACGGCGAGGCGCTAAGCAACTCAGTGAGACCCTGTCTCTACATAAAACACAAAATAGGGCTGGGGATATGGCTCAGTGGTCTAGTGCCCCTGAGTTCAATCCCCAGTACCAAAAAAAAAAAAAAAAGTTCATCAACAACTAAAAAATATTCTTAAAAAAGATACTAAAATGTAGCAGCCTGGCATGGTGGCACATGCCTGTAATCCCAGTGACTCAGGAAGCTGAGTTAGGAATAAGACAAATTCACTAAGCCTGGACAGCTTAGTGAGACTCCATCTAAATGAATAAATAAATAATTAGGGGCTGGGAATGTAGCCCAGAGATAGAGCATCCCTGGGTTCAATCCCCAATACTCCAAAACAAATGAAAAAGATACTAAAATAGAAAGATTTTCCTTAAAAGTATCTTATTACTTACCAAGAAGTAACAGAAGTCTACAAATTTCAAAAGTATTCTATTTTTGGCTTTATAACTTTATGTACTACAATAAATAATGATATTTCATTAATGTGGTATCTTAGTTGAGTACAATATTTTTTGGCTTAATTTTCTTCAAACTCCTTTGTCATGTCATCATTATTTATAGTGGTAGTAATTTTATTTTTTAATTTTTTGGGGGGGATGTACTGGGGACTTAACCCAGGGGTGCTTAACCACTGAACCACATCCCCAGCCCTTATATATTTTTAGTTGTCAATGGACCTTCATTTTATTTATTTATTTATATGTAGTGCTGAATATGAAACCCAGTGCCTCACACATGCTAGGCAAGTGCTCTACCACTGAGACACAAGCCCAGCCCTTGTTTTTTTATTTTAAGATAGGGCCTTATTAAGTTGAGTAGGACTTCACTGAGTTGCTAAAACTGGCTTTGAACCTGTGATCCCCCTGTGTCAGCCTCCTGAGCTGCTCGGATTACAGGCATATGCCACCACACCTGATATGGTAGTAGTTTTTTAAAAAATAAATTTTCAATTGATAAAATTGAAAGTAATATCAGTTGCTCTTGGCAAATGCAAGATAGCAAATAATTTGATAATTTTAAATTTTGAGAAGGATCTTTCTGCTGAAATAACTTGTTGGGACTGTTAAGAGTATTTTGTAAACTGTGACAACATTAGGCTAAATTTCTGACAAATTAATTCAAAAATATAAATCTTAGTATATCTAGGACTGGTGTTTTAAGCAATAATTTTTCTAAAAAGATTTAACTATTTATACAACATGGTTCCACTTGCTGGCATTTTAATAATTCCTCTGAGACTTCCTATAACTTGCAGAAGTTCAATGAGACATAAAATAGCTTCATGGTTTGTGTATAAACACTTATTTATGTATTACCACTATATCACAGGATCTTCAATCACCAAGATGTTAATTTAAAAAATTCTTCCTCATTAATAATTGGTTTATCTGAAGTTTTGTATGAACATAGTGTTCTTTTTCATTGAATGTGACAATAGTTCATCTCAATTTCTATTTTAAGTCTGTGGAAATTTACTTTGCAATGTGACAGCAGTTTCCAAAACATGTACTCTACACTAAATTCTAGTTACTCCTTGATACCTTTTATTGCAATGTCTATGTTGCGTATTTGTTTTGGAGTAAAAGTACAATTTTGTCACTAATAAAGATTTCTGCCTAATAGTTTGAATCTTGAATGTCCCTGAAAAGTCCTGCTGTTAAAGACTTGGTCCCAGGCTGGCAATGTAGGGATTAGGAGGTGGGGCCTAGCAGGAGGTCTTTAAGTCACTAATATAAGCACAAATGATGGTGGCGAGGAGGCAGGGGCAGATCTCAGATCAGCAAGCTTCTCTTTATTCAGCGGTGGGGTCAATCAGACAAACACCTGATGTGGCTCATTTTCAGGGATGAAATGGCTGCTGGCCACGGGTTTGGGACTTTATATACAACTTTAGCAGAGCCAGGCCATGAGAAGAGTTTTGTTGGCAGGATCATTTAAGGTGATCTGTGAGCCAAAATAAACCTTTCCTTTTCGTAAGTTAATCATCTCAGGTATTTGTTATAGTGACAGAAAGCTGACTGACATACTGCCTGAGCATAGATAATATTTTTTTTCCTGAATTTCATGTCAAAGTCTTAATATTTGTGCTTTGGGGTAGGCTCTGTGGCCCCATGGTAAGACACCTTCCATTGGGTTCCATCACATCCCCTTCCTTTCTCTGAGTCACGGCTGCTAGCTCCATCATGGCTGCTTTTACTGCTGCTGCCACCAGAGCCAACACTGATGCGGGTTCATATTCTAGCCCTGATTATCTCTTCAGTGTCCCACAGTGTCTCAGACTACTCCAGGTGTACATGTCTGCCAGGGTAGTCAGGCTGCTGCTGGGCACGCATGTGGGTCTACGCCTGTGATGTGTATTCTTCTGCCCAACCTATCTTCTCTGCTTATGCATGTGCTCAGTGTCCCATAGAAAAGTTTTTGTAGAACACAAGTCCAAAGATAAAGTTATAAAAATTTTAAGGCAGCAGCTGCAGAGAAACAAAGCAATGACTCCCCTTTTATAGAGCTCAGCCCTATATGACTACACAGGTCATATACCCATGAAGCCAGGCCTGGTCTAAAAGGATGCCATATCAGAAAACTGGCCATATTAGTCATTCAAACCTGGATGGTTTTTAAGAATGTGGGACACATTCTTAATAATCACACTGGAGCAGCAAGTGCAAACCAGGCATCTCCTGGAAAACCTGTGACAGCTATTCCACTACCTCTCTCACACAAAAGGCTCACAGTCCTTGCCTGATCACTATGAGAGACCTTCACTTCAGCTACAGACCAATTATACACACCGGAGAATATAACTACAGATGCTCCCCATTAGAAACTTAAACTATGATATCTTACCCATTTCTTCTCTGTCTCTCTCCTTCTTGCATGTTCTTCTACGCATGTGTAAGCATTCACAACCTTAAAAGACCAGAAACACTTGCTTCCTGTGTGAATTTTGCCCAATGTCTTTGTCTTTTATCATCTTCATTGCCCTTCCGGCCCAGCCTGGGCCCCAGCATCCATACCCTGATTACCTCAATGGCTCTTTCAACTGCCTGGATCTCCATCTTTCCATTCAACATGCTCAGGAAAACCTTAGCTCCTAGAAATATCTCCACAAGTCCTGTCTCTGTTTCTCTACCTGGATTGACAAGGATTCCAAAGAAATATCCACAATTTTGTCATTGTGAATCCATAGCTTTCAATCTCAGCTGAGTACAATAGAATCCTCAAATTCAGTTTACTCTCAAATGTCATCCCTCAGATCTGTAAGCTGTAGAAATGTCTGGGGTGGGGGAAAAAGTCTAGTGCCTTGACTAATTTCCTCAGGGGAGTGTGTCTCATATATAAATTTTGTTCCTTCTTTAGGTAAAAATCTATGCCGAAGAGATTAGCTCTCAAGATTTGGTTTTCACTTTGGCTTCCCTTTCAGCCCTGTCAAGTCTCCCTCTCCAGCTGCAGATCTCTAAAGTGTTGGGAGACATTCTGCTTCCTGATGCTCCACACTGGTCAGACTGAGCCAAATATTGGAATCTGATGTCAATTTGTTTGGTCTCATCTTCTCTTGAGGGGGCTTCAGACTGGATGGTCCCCATTTCCACTCTTGCTTGGTGGTCCTTGCTCAATTGCTTCAGGATAGACAAAGTCACATGCCATGTTCTGCCTTTGAGAAGAGGGTCATTCCTATTGTCCCTGCTGATGTCAGAGAGAAGTCCTGCTTTCTGCATAGGCTGACAACCATGCTGTCAGCTTTGGTTTTCTAAGGAAATAGAATATTGTAGAGGACAGGAGGAGGATTAGGCTTGAGATCTTATCCAGTCCTCATGGCTTAGCACCCCTAGAAATGAATTTATCTCTTATTTACCATGGACTGCTTAACCCTCAAATACCAGTTATAGTGTCATTTGCTTTGGGTTTCAAAAGGAATGCTTACTTAGGTTCCTCTGTAGTTGTCCCTTAAAAGGGTTATAACTTAAAGGATTATTGCACTTCTCTATACCTTTTCCCAAGTCCTGAAACTCTACTCTCTTCCAGCCATTTTTCAGTACCACAACAAGCCTGGAATAGGGAAGCTGACTAGCCATGCCAACCTTCAGTAAGAATAAATCCTGCAACAAGATTTTAGCAAGATGGGCAATGAAATATTTTCTCATAGGTAAAGTTGTTCTTTTCTGGGAATCTGTTTTGAATAGAATTAAGGAGCTGTTAAAAATTCTTTTATTAAATATTATTCTTAAAAATACTTTAAAAAATTTGTGTTAACACACAATAATTATACATATTTTGAGGTTCAGTGTGGTATTTCAATATGTGTATATAATGTAGTAATCAGATCAGACTACTTGGTATAACACCATCATCTCAAACATTTATCATTTCTTTATGCTGAGAATATGCAAAATTCTCTCTACTTGATATTCTGAAGTGTACAATTAATTTTTATCAACTGTAGTTATCCTACTGTCCTATAGAACAACATGTCTTTTAATATCTGTTTTCTAGAAGTAAGAGTATATTCTCATTAGCATCAGAGGACCTTGGGGCTCATCTCTGAGTCAGGGAGGTAAGACAAACCCTATTTCACTGGAAGCCTCTGGCAAGGAAGCAGCAAGGACATATATTGCACTTGATTTCTGAAGAGCTCAAAATCTTGCCATCCACAGACAATGACAACTCTGGTGATGCTAAAATCTCCTTATTATCCAATGACACCATCAAGGGCCTTTTCAAATTTAACTGATACTATAGTTTGGATATGCCGTATCTCTCAAAAACTCCTGCATTAATGCAGGAGGTGAAATGATTAAATTATGATGGCCATATCCTAATCAATGGATTAACAATTTGAAAGGCCTATCTATGTACGGGGTGGTAACTGTAGGTGGGTAGGGCATGGCTGGAGGAAGTAGTTTGCTGGGGGCATGCCCTTTATGATTGTATCTTGTTCTCCTGGCCCATCCCTCTCTTACTGCTTCTTGGCAGTCATGTGGAGTAGTTTTACTTCACTGTGCCCTTTTATTGCGATGGTCTGCCTTGCATCAAACATAGAGCAATGGAGCTGGCCCACCATGGACTGAACCTCTGAAATTGTGAGATCAAATAAACCTTTCCTCCTCTAAGTTATTCTTTTTCATAAATAATTCTAATTAGTTATACATAACAGTAGAATGCACTTTGACACATCATACATAAATGGAGTATAACTTCTCATTCTTCTGGTTGTACATGATGTAGAATCACACCAGTCATGTAGTCATATATGTACATGGAGTAATAATGTCTGATTCATTCTAATATCCTTCCTACCCTCACATCCCCTCACCTCCCTTCACTCCCCTCTGCCTAATCCAAAGTAACTTTATCTAAGTTGTTCTTTTCCGGTATTTTGTTCACTGTGACAAAAACTGACCAACATAGCTTAGAACAAGTGGAACTTTTGGAAAAGGTTGGAAATTCACAGGGGTTCCCCTACCAAAGGGTCATTAGTAGAATGCTTGTCAATCTAGTATAAGTTCCAGTTTGACATCTGAGAGGCAAGGGATGGAGAACTGAAGGAAGAATGGGAAGGAAGAAGGTGGAGTTAGGTTCTCCCTAAGGTCATCCAAGAGAAAGAGGCCAGTTATAGGGTTCTCTCTTCTCTCACCACAGAGCCTAGATAAATGTTCTGCGGTACTTTTACAGTTATAAACAGCAAAATTCCACTGGGATAGAAGAAATTCTTAGCTAAGAATTATAGATGGGGTCCAAGCTGAGAAGTCCAGCAGAAAGCCCTCTTCTGAAATATGAACTTATTTAAAACAATAGCAAGAATTTTATTAATCAGTTAAAGGACTTCAGCAATACATTAAGTATTTGACAAAGTCAATTCCCTTTATCTTTTTCTCCAGAGGAGAGTATCTTCAATATCTGGCTACTATGCATTAAAAAAGTCTATTTTGACTCACGGTTCTGGAGGCGGGATAGTCTGAGATCAGGTGACCACATCTAATGAGAACCTCACTCTACATAAACTCATGAAGAAAAACAGCAGGTTAAGTAGGAGCACATAAAAGAAAAGCACTTATGTGCGAGAGGGGAGGTACCACTTTATAACACCCACAAAGGCTCACTTTATAACAACCCACTTGTTATGGTTTGAATATGAGATATTGTCTGCCAAAAGTTCCTGTATTAATGCAGAAATGTTTGGAGATGCAATTATTGTATTGTGATCACTGTAACCTAATCAGTCCATCCTAATTCGGACTGAGCGGTAACTATAAGCAGGTGGGGATGTGGCTGGAGGAGGTGGTCACAGGGGGCATGCCCTGAAAGAGTGCATCTTTCCTGTGGCTCCTTTTCTATCCCTCTGCTTCCTGGTTGCCATGTTCTGAACTGTTTTTCTTTGCCAGACTCTTCCATTATTACATTCTGCCTCACCTCAGGTCCAGAGCTATGGAGTCCACTGACCATGGACTGAACCTTTAAAACTATGAGCCAAAATAAAATTTTTTTCCTCTAAGTTGTTCTTTTCAGGTCTTTTGGTCACAGCAACACAAAGCTGACTAAAACACCACTCTCATGAGAATAAATCATTCTCACAAGAACTAATTCAGTCTCTTGAGAAAGACATTAATCCACCTGTAAGGATGGTACCCCCATGACCCAATCACCTCCTGAAAGCCCCACATCCAAACATTGCTACACTGGCAACCACATTTCAAAATGAGTTTCAATGGGGACAGGACACATCCAAACCGCAGCAAGGAATAAATCCTGAGATTTTTTTCCATGAGCATACACATGTGTACTCATTCTATAGTCTTGATTAGCTTGTCTCCCTCTTACATGAACCTGGTAGCAAAGACAAGATACCACTTGTAACTTGAAAATATTGCCCACTTCTGTCTTTACTTCACATTGCTTGAGTTGTGACTGATGAGGTCTGGTCAATTTTGGTCTTGTCCTATCCCTGAGGAAATAAGCCATAGTTCTTGGAGTTGGATAAAAAAAAATTGCAATCTGAATACCTATCTTTCTTCTGTTCTGGCAACCAGGGCCTGTCCCAACCCCTTAGAAGCCAGTAGGATTTTTTTTCTTTTTTTCTTTTTTTCTTTCTTTCTTTAACCCAGGAGAGCTTTACCACTGAGGTAGATCCTCAGCTCTCCTCTTTTTTATTTTTATTTTTTAAATTTTGAGACATGGTGTCACTAAGTTGCTGAGGCCAGCCTTCAATTTGCAATCCTCCTGTCTCAGTCTCCTGAGTCTCTGGGATTATAGGTGTGTGCCACTGGGCCCTGCAACAGGCTCTATCTTGAAAGAGCCTCAAAGAGTATCTTGGAGTCAGTTGGGACTGAACCTCTTCTGCCTGTGGAGGGAGAAGTAGACTTGACCAGGGTTGTGGGTGAGTAAACAGCTTTCTAATATCACACAAATGCACAAACACTTTTAAACATGTGTGGAGAAAAACAGATGAAGAATCTGGTGTGTACAAAGGAAAAGCATGTTCTTTCTACATGTAGATTATCAGAAATTGACAGTGGTAGCTGATGCTAAATCAGAAGCTCTCCCTGTTATTAATAGGATTACAGAATCAGGCTCTGTTCCTAGCAACTTCCTTCCCTTCATAACTGTCCTAAGAGTCATATTGTCTTTTGCTACCTCCAGGTCTTTAATTTATCTGGTGGGGAGTCAGAGGTACCTTTCAATACCTCTACCTGTGTGCCCAGTCACACTTTCTGCTCTTGGGAAACATTCATATTTATTTCTTCTCTTCCTTGTTTATTCAGCTTCTCCCTCTCAATAGAGTGTTCACAGCAGATGTAAAACATGCTCCTGTCTCTCTTCACTGCCCAGCTTTATTCATATTCACCACCTCCATGTTCTCTCATCTCCCACTTGTTCCTTGGTCCTCTGTAATCCACTTCTGGTTCTAATACTCTAGGATTTCAATCTTCCAATTATAGTTAATATTATTGGTCACACCTTTCTACCTGAATCCCTCTTTCCTGGTTTTTTTTCTACTTCTCCTGGCAGCTCTGATACTAGCTCCTCTTGTTCCTTGTGGCCATTTGGTGCTGAAGTTCTTCAGGCTGCCTCCACATCATCTTTTCTTCTTGCTCTCTATCCTCTCCTTCAGGCTTGGACTAATTCTCTGTATATGATTTATCTCCTATTTAACTGAGCTCTAGTTCTGTCCTTCCAACTAATTTGGCATCTCTTTTGGGCATTTCAAAAATCTTTAAACAACCAAAGAAATTGAGCTCACGATTTTTCCACCTCAGCCTGGTCCTCTTCCAAGATTTCCATATTGGTGAACCAGCACTGACATCCATTTTTGGCCACAAGACAGAAACCTATGAATTTTCCTTAATGAATCCCTCTTCTTTGCTGCCTTACCTAAACCCATCACTTGTGGAATATGCAAGTTCTGCACATAGTGTTTTTTAAATGGTTTTTAGATCCTTTCCTTTACTATTTCTGTGATCATTATCTGAGACTAAGCCTCTACTTTTTGCCATCTGTATCAATCCACCTGGTCTCCTTCCGGTGAGAAATATTTTCAGGAAGTCATTCTGATCATGTCAAGATGATCAGACCCTTTGCTGAACATGTCAAGGTCTTCTCATTGCACTTGGGTAAAACGATTTTCAATATGGGCCAGAATGGCTGTTCTAGTTCAGTGTCTTTAGTTTCTCAATTTTATCTCATCCTCTGGCAAAGCTGGTCTCATCTCTATTTCTCCAACTTAAAACCCTATTCTCTCTCATCACAGGATCCTTGAACAAGTTACTTATGTCAGAAATATTCTCTGGTCAAATCTGTTCTCAACTCAAGAGGCATTTCCTCAGGGAAACATTTTCCAGATTTATTAATCATATCAATTAGTTTCATGATGTTATATGTTTTTAACAATTTGCATTATAACAGTGATAATTTTGCATGTTTACTGTTTTTTTTTTATACAAGTGATTACATCTGTAAGTTTCATTGTATCGCCACGCTAGAACATTGCCTGGCAGAGAATGGGCATGTGATATTTATTGGAGAAATAAAGGAAGGAAATAAAGGCTGAGAGGAAGGGAAGAAATGGAGAGTGAATACCTATACATGTTTTATTTCAGAACCACTAGAAACAGACCAGCCCAACATATAATATTTATTGTTAAAGTGACTTATCTCTGATTGTAAACATAACTATTCCTTTGGGAAACCATGAGAAAATACCCAAAGTATAAGAGAGAACCAAATAGCCCTTCTCCAACGATGAACCACTGTTAAAATAATCTGGCATATTTCTTTCCAGTCTTTTCTATGTATATACTGTGTGTGTGCATATGTGTGTGTGTGTATATATATATATATATAGTTCATAAGTGGGAGCAATCTATATATACTTGCTTCTTTCTGTTAATGATATATTAACATTTTCCCTTGGTAAGAATTCCTTGAACACATGGCATTTAAAGTACTAAAATGTATTCTATTGCAAGGATGATAGTAATTTAAATGCCTTTCTACCCATTGTTGGATGTTTAGGAGTTTGTCAACTTATCACTTCTATAACTAACATTTGCATGCAGTCTGGGGTCTCAGAGGTAAATCGGGTAATACAAGGAATCTGGGAAGAAGTGGATTGTGGAAAATCAGGAGGTAGCTTTTTCTAGGACGATGAAGAGAACATTTATTTCCTGGTAGGTGGTTGAACCCCGGACAGGTGTACTGATAATGGAACATAGGGTCGTTCAAGGTAACAAGCTCTTCACGTCTCAGGTGTGGGCGCAGGCAGGCGTGTCTGCTCGCCAGGCGAGTTCGGCCTAAGCCACCTCACCTCCAAACCCTGCCGTGAGGAGCCCTGAAGGCTTAAGCTGTGACTAGCAGACCGCCCCGGGACAGATGCGCTGTCTGGGCCACAAGCCGCCACGTGCCAGCTCGTGGCCCGCCCCCTTCCGCTCCCAGCCCTCCCCTAATAAGACTCTCACAGAGGCTCTCTCAGCAGCTCACTCTCCAGGCGACCTCCGCCAAGCCCTCCTGGTCCGCTAGTGTAGCCACGCCCACTAGCTGTGAGCCCCGCCCCCGCAATCCGGGCCCCGGGGCTGCCCCGCCCCACGGGCCGCTTGGGAGGCGCGGGGGTGGGGTTCTGCGCGATGACGTGGGCGGGCGTGCGCGGTGACGGCTCGCGTCCCTGTTACTCAGCGGAGCGGCCAAGGCCGGACGACGCGGCCCGGAGAGCGGAGCCGCCAGCAGCTCTGGGTAACGGCCGCGGCGAATGCCCGGACGGTGTCTGTCCTCGCTGGGGTCTTTACTGTTGCGGTTTGCTGCGCTGCCGGGTAAGTGCGGCGGGTGCCGCTGGGCCGGGGCACCCGGCGGCCCCCCGGTGTTTATGTTATTGTGTCGCCTCCGCCTTCTCCCCAGTCGTGACCCCCTCGCGGGAGTGGGGGCGAGAGCGCGCGGCGAGCGAGGGCGGCGCGGGAACAATAGCGGCCCAGGAGGCGGGAGCCAGCAGAGGGGGCGTGGGCCCGCAGGACCCCGGCCGGCCCGCATCCCAGAGCTCCGCCCGCCGGTCCTCGCGCGCCCTCGTCGCGCAGGTCCCGCTTCCACGTCTGGAGGAGAAAATGGAGCAGGGGGTGGGCGGCAAGTTCCGAAACACTTCGGCGAAGGTCTGGACCGAGGCGCCTCCGCGGCCCGCCGCGCCCTGAATGCTTCCCCGGGGGGCGGGGAGCCGGGGAAAGCGCTCGGGTCTCCGGGTCCCCACGCCTGCCCGGCACCATGGGACCGTGTTTTGTTTCTCAGTGGTTCTTTGTGCCAACGTCCTGGGCGAACGCAGGCAGCAGTGCCGAAAAAGGTTTGGGTGGGCTCCAGCCCTAGGCTGCGAGAGAGCCCGGCCGGTGGCTGGGGCGGGAGGTGTGTTGTCAGTTCGCCCCGAGCTTCAGTGGTCTGCGTGCGTTTCTCTTGAGGGTCACTCACTGGTGACCTTTTGACTTTTTCACCCCACCCTATCATCTCTTTGTCTTGGCATTTGAATTTCCTATCCAGACATGGCAGAACCAAGTCCATTTTAAAGTACCGTGACACACACTTTGCATTTTCATTTCCCAAAGTTCCCATCTGATCTTTATCGTGAATTTAATAACACGTTGATTACGTGGTATCAGACAAAGTCCATTGGTTACTATTTTTACCAATGAAATTCAGTGATCTTCCCAGTAGAATTTTGGTCTGTCAGCCCTTTGTGTTTTAAGATAAGCATGCAGGAAATACTTCCGTGGCAATTACATCTGTTTATTTCATTCATTCATTCAGCAACTGTTCAGTACCGTATCCAAATGGAGAGGTCCGAAAGTAAAGGGAAATATCCTCAAATGGAAGAGAATACTTTCAATGAAATATAATGGATATACTTTTAAGTGAGACAGTTTTATGAGGGATGTATATTAAGGAAGGTACAGTTATACTTTGGGTCATTTTACTTTTTTTTTAGCAGTGTATCTGGAATTTCAGGTGTAATTTTATGTTAGGAAGCATAGCTGTGTTTGGTGTAAATGTACAACAGCTTTTATTTTTTAATTTTATTTTTTTCTAGTTATTTATACTGGTTGCCCCATATTCCCTATTGTGGCTAACCTGAAACCTAGGAGATTAGGTGCTATAAGTGAATATGTTTATTTTTAGTGCAGTGCCAGACAAAAGCAAGCCATCAAAATGGGACTTCCTTGAGGGCAGGTTTGTCTTACATCTCTTTCTCCACTACCTAGCCAGGGATATAGTAAGTGTTCAAAGAGAGTTGGATGTATGAAAAACTCTTTATAATTGATAATATTTAAAATCAAGCCTTAAAAAGACAATATTCTTCATGACATTTTGGAAGCTTCATACAAACTGTCAGTTCTAGATGGTTAAATGATCAATTCATATAGTACATTATCTCTTAGGACAGTAGGGTTTTTGAATCCCTTCAGTGTCTTTTTATTTTTTAATTTTCCCTATCACCTAAAGACTGTTTGATATCCTAAAATAAAATCTTGTCTAAATAGTTTGTTTTGCAGTACTGATTGAACCCAGAAGCACTCTACCACTGAGCTACATCCCTGGTCTTCTTTATTTTTCATTTTGTTTTGAGACGGTCTTGCTGAGTTGCCAGTTTGGCCTTGAACTTGTGATCATCCTTCCTCAGCCTTCTGAGTAGCTGGGATTACAGGTGTGTTCACCCAGCTAAATTTTTTTTTTTTAAATATTTTTGTTTTGTTTATTTATTTTTTTATGTGGTGCTGAGGATTGAACCCAGTGCCTCACATGTGCGAGGCAAGCACTCTGCCACTAAGCCACAACCCCAGCCCCCAGCTAAATGTTTTTAATACTACTGATAAAGTAAGATAGGTTGTGATGTGTGTGTCTGTGTATACATACATATATAGTCGAGTGTCCTAATCTGAAAATCCAAAATACTCCTAAATCTGAAACACTTCTGGTCCCAAGCATTTTTAGATAAACGATACTCAACCTGTGTGTACATATACACACATAAGGTATTCGCTTAGGAATCTAAATGATTGCATTTATCTTTTTGCGAATATTATTATTGAAAAGGTGATTTTTAAGTAGAAAAGTAGAACAGAAGAAACAACCTGCATAAATGTTTTATTAGGAGCATTTAATTTCTAATATTTTAGAAATGCTTATTGCTTAATTTCTAATAACATTTCAGAAATGCTTGTTAGAAATTAAGTTTTAACTTATACTATTGGCAAAGCGTATGATCTGAAACTCAAAATCAGTTTATTCAAGTTATAGTGCATTTCCACCACTACTTAATATGTTTTAGCATTTGTTATTGATGTTAAAGTATTTGAGGGGAACTTAATTTGATGTAAAGTAGAAATGAAGAAATAAGAAAATGGTACTTTTTAAAAGTATGGGCTGGAAATCTTGAGACACCATACTTTCATTGGTTTACCTAGTTATGTTAGATTTCAGTAAGTGTTACTGATAAAAAATCCTTAGGCAGTAGGATTACATGGCTCACAGGCTATGCAAAATATTGTTTTGTTTTCTGAATGCATTTTTTGGAAAATAACAAGAATTATTGAGATCTATTTCACATAGCATAAAATTCACCATTTCAGAGTGCATATTTCAGTGGTTTTTAGTATATTTACAAAGTTTTGTATCGATCATCACCAATTACAGAACGTTTTCATCAACCCAAGTGAAAAATCCCATGCCCATTAGGGCTCACTCCACATTTCAGTCTAAATTGTGTTTTAAAGGAAGAGAGAGTACTGATTCTTTTCATGTATTCTTTTAGTGAGTTTGAAAAGGTCTCCCTTTAAGTGTCCTGGCAGAATAGGGAATTAAATCCTTCAGATCCCTTTAGATCCTGAGGGAAATACCACTTGGAAAGGAAATCAGTGTAAGAATAAATTGTACCAAAGTTTATAAGGTTAGAATCTTAACTATTTGCTTCATGCCTGGTATTATGGAAATGACTGTGAGGATACTGATGCTTAGTGAAAAAAATTAATTCACTATCAAATAACTAGTCACAAAATATACTAGTGATGATTATGAAGTTTTGGGGCCTGCTTGTTGATTTGCTTTATCAGTGGGTTGAGTTTTGACATATTTGAGTCATCTACATGGTTGAGATGCTTTATTGCACGTGTAGAAGAATAAAGTAATGTCTGACATGAGGATGCCAGTTCTCTAGAGATCAGGTCAATTGTATGGGTAGTAGCCTTTCTGAATCATGCAGTGCAAGGAAGTCATTATAACTAGGTAGCTTTAGATGTGAATCATTTGACTATTTCGGTGATCTGTGATGTGATGCTTGTTGTCTTAGTCATAAACTGAACATTTAGAAGCTTTGCATTCTTACTCTGATGCAAGTTATCTTTAACTTTGATTTCAGAAATTTGTTTTGATTAAAGAAAAATTTATTACCTAAAAGGCTACAGAAGTATTGAAATGAGAGTGGTCCTAGCCTGCCAGATGCACATCTGTAATACCAACTATTTGGAAGACTGAGGCAAGAGGATGGGATGGCATGTTCAAAACCAGCCTTGTCAATTTAGCCTGTCGCAAAATAAGTATTAATAATAATAATAATAAAGGGCTATAGCTCTGTGACAGAGCACCCCAGGTTAAGAGTCATCTTGTCATTCAGTAGTTGGAACTAAAGCAACCCAGTGGGTCAGACCTAGGTTCACTCTGGACTTTGCCATGAAGAAGCTCTAGAACACTGGCCAAGTTGTTTAACCTTCTTGCTTTTAGAACTATAAACAGACTGTCAAAACGTTTTTATAGAAGGGTTGTTCTGCAGATAGGTGGTTCTTTAGAAAATATACAGAAAGAGGCCTTCTTGGGTGATTATCAGGAGCTTCAGTAAAGAACAGCAAATAAGGGACCGGGAATAAAAAAAAAGTGGGGAAGTGCCTGCCTACCATATGTGACACCCTGGGTTCCTTTCCTAGTACTGCAAAATGCAAGACAGCAAGCACAATTACCCTTGAAATTCTCAGAAGCAGGGAAAATTGTTAATTTCTTTCTTTAATGTACAGACTTACAAAACAAAAAGTCTCACCTTAAATTAGATTACTTGAATGGTGGGTTTTTTATTTATTCTGTAGCATGATGCCTTTTGACAAGACTTGATGTTCTCAGAAACTCTGTGGAGGTTGTGAAAATGAAGACTTCATTAGTTCCAGGAAGCTTATGATCGAGGATGGGACTTAAGGCATATCTAAACAGTGAATTTATGTTCTTTTAAAAGTTGTATGAGAGGGGCTGGGACTGTAGCTCAGTGGTAGAGTGCTTGCCTCGCATGCGTGAGGCCCTGGGTTCGATCCTCAGCACCACATACAAAGCAATAAAATAAAGACATTGTGTCCATCTACAACTAAAAAAAAATATACAGAAATATATATATATATATATATATAAACAACTATATTAAAAAAAAAAAAGTTGTATGAGAAGTCTTCTCCCAAACAAAAGTCTACTTCAAATCTCTGGGTAGGCCGAATTTCATTGAAACTAGTTTTTAAAAGTGTGTGTGTGTGTGTGTGTATGTATACATATTCATGTATGTGTGGGTGTGTTTTTGTAGGCCTTTTGGAAAACTAATTAGCTGACGTTCTTTTTCAACGTGGTGGGTTGTATCGCAAATATAACAGATACTTCTGTGTCCTACAACCTTTTAGTACTACATCAGATTTGGTTAAAATATGCAGGTTTTTTGGAACATTAAAGCCAGCCCAGAGTTCATTTTATGTGATATAAACAAGTTCAGATTATATAACATTTGGGCCTGCATTATTATCTGTCAAATGAGAACAATAATAGTACATAACCTCATAGGACTATGAGATTTAAATAAGATACTGAATGCAAAGTGCCTGGTTGGTAATACAAGCCTTCAAGAAACTAGTTTTTGTTTTCACTTACTATTTTTAACTTCAAATAAATGCAAAATGACAAGTAAATTTTAAATTTTGATGCACAAATTATTTTGTTGCTTCCCTCTGGGGGGAGGGATTAAAATTTGATTATCTCATCAAGTCTGAATTGACTAAGATTACTTGTGTACATGAATCCTTTCCATCTTAAAATTTGGAAATGTTCCAAAAACAAATATTCAAAGTTGGAAAGTATTTGCTGCATTCTCTGATACAGTGTTATTTCATTATTTCTTACCCCTTCCCATAGCAGAGAATTGCCTAAGCTTTCCTAGGTTTATTTTGACAGATATCAAAAGATTGGGAATCCAAGGCCTGGAGATGGCTTTCTCATGTGACATTCCTGAAGAAAGTAGAATGCTGTCACGTATTTTAAATCTGATCTTATTGGGATCTTTGAAGATTGCAGACTCATCATAAATTTTGTAACCACAACAAGTTCATTAAGCGCTTTCTAGAGTCTCTTAAGTGTTCTGTGTGATAATGGTACATAAAATTTCTTGTTCCTTCTTGAGGACAGCAACTATGAAATGACACTGATTTTACATAGGTAGTGTTTATTGAGAAATCACTCTGTGCCACTTCATGTAAGTAATGTGGGAGCCTGACTTCCACAGTGATGTTGAAATCAGTCTCTACCTTTAGTGACATGAGTATAACTTGATAGGAGACAAGACTATAAATGTGTTCATTATGTCCTAACACAAAGAAGCAAATGTTAGTTATTTTGTTAAGAATTTCTTTTGCCACTGAGGTTCTTCCAAACTTAACATTTCTTGCCCTACCCTTAAAAATACTTGATAAACTGCAGAAAGCAAGATGTCTTTTCTAATTTCTGGTTGTGGTTGAGACTGTGGTACATATGAGTCAAAGTCTAAATCATAAGAAAAAGCAAACTGTATAGTCACCTGGTTTCTCCAGAGAGGTTAAACTCTTGACTCTCAGATGCCAACCAAAGGTGAGATGAAGGAAAGCTGTGACTTGAAAAGGAGTCACTTTTCAGTCAAAACAAACAAAAATTGAAATATCTGGTTTTGTCTGTTACTACTGAGAATTTAAAGGGTCACTTAAACTTTTTTTTTTTGGTACCAGGAATTGAAGTCAGGGGTACTCAACCACTTGAGCCACATCCCCAGCCCTATTTTGTGTTTTATGTGGAGACAGGGTCTCACTGAGTTGCTTAGCGCCTCACCATTGCTGAGGCTGGCTTTGAACTCGCGATTCTCCTGCCTCAGCCTCCCAAAGTTCTGGGAGTGCCACCAGGCGAGTGCCACCGCACCTGGCTTCGTTTAAACTTTAGACTGCCTACTGCATTCACTTTGATTCAAAATTCCCAAGATTTAAAAAAGATATATAGTAGTAGAGAGTCTCTTTTTTCATTCCGTAGAGCTACCTAGTTTCTCCCTCTGGAAATGGTTATAAGTTTCCTCTGAATCCTTCCAAAGGTGGTTTTTGTATGCTCAGGTAAATACAGACAGACAAGTGTATAATCCCTTGTGCAAAATCCTTGTCTAGGTGTTTTTCAGAATTACAGTTTCTCTTTGGAATTATGGAAAAATGATGTAGTGCATCCACCGTATTTTCCAAAATCTCTAATAGAAGTTAGTGGCATCCTGTAATCAAACACATTAACAAATCTGTATTGAAAGCATAAATAGCATAATAAGTGGGATGAGTAAAAATTATAAAGCCTTTTGCCAATTCTTATCATGTTTAAATGCCAAATATTTTCATACTAAACTTATTTTAAAACTTATTTTTATTTTTATTCCTGGATTTTGGTTTTGCCAATGAGCGACTGTGTGTGTGTGTGTGTGTGTGTGTGTGTGTGTGTGTGTGTATTATTCTCTGCTGACTTCTTTATCTGAGTTGTTGCAAACTTTGTGCAAATAGCTTTATGATACTCCATTTGTCTGTATCTGTTTGAACTTTTAAAACAAAACACCATAGACAGGATGGCTCAAGTAACAGAAATGGATTTCTCATAGTTTAAGAACAAAGAGCCCTGGCCAGTGAGGGCAATCAGCTGCCTTCTTCCCTGTATTCTCGCATAGCCAGGGAGAACTCCAGACTCCTTCCCCTTACAAGGACACTAATACCATCATGGAAGCCCCACTCTCATGACCTCATCTAAACTTTATTACTTCCTGCAAGTCTCATCTGCAAGTGGCTTCAACATGCACCTTTAGGGTAACATAAACATTTAGTTCTAAATACCATTATACATGTGTGCTACTGAATTAAGTAGCTCCTTTTTTATGTATACTTAGGTTATTTAATCCGTCTCCTTGCATATATATCATTTCACACGTGAATAGAAATGTATAGAATTCATCTCCAGAGGTGAATTGCCAGGTGAGTGTATGTGCATTTATAATTTTGATGTGTATTGCCAACGTGTAGCACATAGAGGTTGTTCATCTTCCATTCCACCAGCACCGAGTAAGGAGGCCTGCTTCTTTAATTGTTGCCATTATAACTGAGATTAAACATCTTTTAAGGGCTGTTTGCATTTTCTGTCTTGTTAACTATTCCTTAACCTTGCTTATTTTTCTATTGCTTTGTTGCTTGTTTTCTTAGACTTGAAGGACTTATTTTTATACTAAAAATATTTCATGCTTTTGGGGGGGGGGTGGGAGATATTGTTTACGTAGTTGCTGTTTGCCTTTATAGGATAAGATATTATGCACAGGTCCAGCCTTGGTTTTTTTTGCCAGATGATCACCCAGTTGTGTCAGCATTATTTAATAACCCATCTTTGTATTACTGATTTAAAATGCTTTATCATGTTGGGCTGGGGTAGTGACTCAGTGGTGGAGTGCTTGCATAGCATGTGTGAGGCACTGGGTTCGAATCTCAGCATCACATATAAATGAATAAATATCCATTGGCAACTAAAAGAAAATTTGAAAAACAAATTAAAATAAATAAATAAAATGCTTTATCATTCCTGAATTTCTGTCTGTATTTGGGACTATTTCTATTCTATTGACCTATCTGCCCATTTGGAAACCAAGCCATCCTATTTTAATTATTGTAGTTTTTACTATACTTTCTGGTAGGGTGAATTCTCTTTCACTTCTTGTTCAGATTTTTGTTTTTCTGGTTGTATTTTGTTTATTTTATATAAATTTTTAGAATCAAACTCTCTAGTCTATTCCAGACCCCTTCTTTGCCAATTCTCTGCCATTTCTGTTGAGATCATTCTGTTGTATTTTCATTTTATTGTGGTAAAATTTGCATACAGTAAGATGCACAAACATTATTTGTGTAGAGCCCAATAAAAGTTTGCCGGTATATGTGTACACTTATATAACCTGTATTTCAAGATATAGAACATTTCCATCACCAACAAAGTTTTCACATATCCTTTCAAGTTGACCTGTCCCCAACTGTGATTGGCTTCATTACATAGACTCAATTTGCCATTAGGATTTTTTTAATAAAAGAATTTTTTATAGGCGCTTTATGATGTTACAGTGAACTTAACCTTTTCATTTGTTCAAGTCTCTTTTTCTGTCCCGAATAGCATTTTAACTACTAATAGTAAGTTCTAGATACCTAGTAGTATTTTGGCTACTTTTTGTATGCGTAGCCCCTAGAGATGGTTTCCATAAATACAGCTTAATCTGCTGTCACAGAACATACAGTCAAGTTAGAGGTCCAGAACTTCCCAAATGAGGAGTGAATGAATGTAGATAGAAAGGTGTTGTGCTTAGAAAAATGATCATGACGAAAATCACCAAGCAGAAAAACATGGAGGTGGGTAAAGTGGTAGAGTGTGATTTGACTCTTGGGTTTGAGGTAGCTTCTATTTATGAAGTTTTATGATAGTTGATTGAAGATTCTTGAATGGAATTCATAGAGATCTTATTATTTAATGGAGAGGATATAGTTTATTTTCTGTATCTTTCCACCTGCCCCCCCAAAAAACTGAAGCAGTTTGCTACTCGAGGACCCACATATTGTTGAATAAGCTATAAACAAAAAAAAAATAGACCCCGAGGAAAGCAAGAATCCGAAATACCCAAATGATGTGAATAACTAATACTTCGTTAGTGCTAATCATATTTCAGGCACTGTTCTAGTGCTTTATATATGTTGTTTAAACATCCCATGATGACCCTAGGCACCATTATATTCCCATTTTATACTTTAGGAAACAGGCACAGAGATTATGTAGGAAGTTGGTAATCTTGATGAAGAGTTTTATTTATGGGAAGAAAGGGGCCAAATTGAAGTTTGTTTCGTTGTTTTTAAAACAATGAAGAGTGAGAAAAGAACAAGGACTGACAGTGAATGCAGATAGCTTATTCAGAATAACTCAAGTGGAATAGAACAGTGGGTTGGTAGGTAATGGAAAATGTGGGGTTTGGAAAGTGAGACAGTAAAAAAGAGATTGTGCAGGATAGGGAATGCAGAGCACAGGTAGGAGTTTGGTCCTTGTTAGAGAAGAGTTTTTATTGAAAGGAGGGGATGCAGGAGGGAAAGGAGAGAATATGCACTCTTCCAAGGAAGTTTGGTGTTTGGAAGAGGAGGGTTTATGTTTGTAGTCTTCATCTCTAATGGTTTCTGTTTTGTCAATGAAGCAGAAGATTCACATGGGCAGACTGGAATGAGAGTGTTCAGAGTTTGAAGCAGTTGCCAAGAAGTATTGATTGTTCCTTTGAGGTTTGAAATCTTGAATTTAAATTGGTATCTGTCAATCTGATCTTGTGATATTTTCCCCCCAGCATTAAGGTGAGGTTTTGCCAGGTTTATCAGTCCCAAGAGTTTTCCAGAGAAACAAAACCAGTAGGACAGATGGGCAGATAGAACAGCTGAGATTACAAGGAATTTACTGGTGTGAGGATTGACAAATCTGAAATCTGTAAAGCAAGCAAGAAACTTTTTAGACAGGAGCAAATATTGTAGTCTTGTGAAGGAATTTTATCTTCTGTAGGGAAACCTGTTTTCACTCTTAACAGCCTTTCAGCTGATTGGATGAGGCCTGCCAACATTGCCAACCATAGAATGTGATGCTTGGAAGAGATTTTATAAGGATAATGGTTACTGTCATTGATAATGCCCAGGATGAACTTGGGTGTGGGCTGCTGAAGAGTGGAGGGACAAGTCTGTGGATGTCAGGAGGTCAGTGAATTGAAGATAGGGGAACTGGGGTGTGGCTCAGTGGTAGAGTGCTTGTCTAGCCAGTGCAAGGTCCTGGGTTTGATCCCTAGCACTGAAAGGGGTGGGGATGGTTGTTAGACGGGTCAGTCTAGTGAATGGTTAAGTTAGCAAGTGGTGAAGGGAGTAAGGATACATACTGTGAACCAGTTGCTGAAGTCCTCTATGAGTGGAGGGAGAACTTGAGGGAGGGTGGATGGTAATAAGGAAAGATAAGTGTAATATAACTGGTTAAATTTGCTTGTTACAAATTAGGAATTCCAGAAGGCCAAGTAAAGGAGTTAGGGATAAGGAAGGGTAAAATGAAGGATGTACCAGCAATATGGAGGTGGGAATTCATGGATTAATAAATGACTAGGAAGAGTTGGACCTTTTCTGATAAATGAGGTTAGCAGCGATGTGAGGTATAATAGATTGAGAGATTGTAGGTATCATTCTAGTGTTACAGGACTCTGTGGCAGTATTTTTCAAATTGCTGGTCATGACTCATTGGTGTGTTGTAGAATGAGTTTAGGAGATCACAACTTGTGTTATACTTTTAAATGAAATAGAAAATAAAGGAGCTAATAATTTAACAGTTTCACTGTGGTATAATTCACAGAACATTACAGTTCAACCATTTGAAGTATACAGAGGCTTTTTTAGTACTGTATTCATGAAGCCATCACCACAACCTAATTTGAGAATATTTTTCACCTCAGAAAGAAACCCCATACTCATTAGCAGTCACACTTCATTCCTCCCTTACCTCAGCCCCCACCCCAAGCATCCACTTATGTACTTCTCTTTATATTTGCCTATTCTGGATATGTTATACAAGTGGAATTATGTAGAATTATGTAGGGTTTTATGACTGGTTTGTTTCACTTGGCATTGGCATAGTGCTTTCAACATTCATTAATCATGTAGCACATCTGAGTACTTCATTTCTTCTTCTTCTTCTTCTTCTTCTTCTTCTTTCTTCTTCTTTCTTCTTCTTCGAGATAGCTAAGTTGCTGAGGCTGGCTTTGAATTTACGATCCTCCAGCCTCAGCCTCCTTAGCCACTGGAATTACAGGTATGCATCATTGCATTTTGTTTCATTTCCTTTTATGGTCCAAAAATATTCTGTTATACAGATAAACCACATTTTGTTTATCCACTCTTCAGTTGATGGGCATTTGTATTGTTTTGACTTTTTGGCTATAATTAGTGATGCTGTCATTTGCATTCATGTGCACGTTTTTGTGTGTTGTATGTTTTCATTTCTTTTGGGTATATATACTCAAGAGTGGAATTGTTGGGTCATATGGCTAAATTCATGTTTCATATTTTGAGGGACTACAAAGCTGTTTTTCACAGTGACTGTACCATTTTAGGCTACAAAGGTTCTAATTGCTTTCAGCCTACTCAAGCTTGTTACTGTCTATCTTGAGTGGTATTAATTTGCATTTCCTTGATAGCTAATGATGTTGAGTGTCTTCTCGTGCTCATTGGCCATCTGCATATCTTCTTGGGAAAAATATTTATTCAGATCCTTTTCCCACCTAAAAAATTGGGGTTTTTTTCTGTTACGTTTTAAGAATTCTTTATATACTGTACATTAAAGTCCCTTGTCAGATGTATGATTTGTGTTTTCCCCTAATTTTGGAGTTGTCTTTTTAATTTTTCAATGGCAGTGTTACAGCACAAAAAGTTTCAATCAAATTGAATTTATCTATTTTGATCTAGTTTATTGTATCCAATCTTTTTGTTGATTATGCTTTTGGTATCTTACATAAGAAACCATTGTCTAACTCATGGTCATGACAACAACTCCTGTTTTCTTCTAAGACTTTAATAGTTTTGGTTCTTACAGTTACGTCTGTCATCCATTTTGAATTCATTTGTGCTTGTGTGTGTGTGTCAGAGAGAGGAGAAAGAATATGAGGAAGGAGTCCAGCTTCAGTCTTTTGCATGTGGATGTGCAGTTATCCTAGCACTAGTTATTGAAAATATTATTCAGTTGTCTTGTCATTCTTGTAAAAAAAAAATATTTATTTCTGGACTCTTGGTTCTGTTGGTCTTTATGTCAGCCACACTGTCTTGATTATTGTTGCTTAGAAGTGTTTCAGTTAGATGTGTGAATGTACTTATAGACAGATAATAACTTATAGACAGATAATACAGATGTGTATATGTAATGTGTTATGGTGTAAATCTCAAATCTCTGATTTGAGATGTGGTGGCTTCCTGCAACATTTTACTTTCTTAACTTAATGGAGTATGATTTCTTATAGGGAACAGAGAAGGCAGATTAGAGAGCACTGCTGTGGATGACTAGTTTTTCTTATTTTAATAGGTAAAATGTCCTTTTAGAGTGGATGTGGACTTAAGGGAAGTAAGGGGGGTTTGGAATAGCTGTGAGAATTTCTAAAGAATCAAATAGATTAATGTAAGAATTATAGAATGAAATAAGATTTGAAATTAGCAGTATTTTGTGCTGGACCATTCTTTCATGATTCTCAATTTAAAATAAAAACAAAAACTTTCCTTGACTATGTTAAGCATGTCTGTTTTGGATAACTTTATTATCTGCATTGTCTGTAGGTCTTTTCTGTAGGTTTTTGTGTCACTTATATGTCCCTGACTCATTACTTGGATATTTTTAATTAAAACATTGCATGAGAAAAATTAGAAATTTAAGGTTTGAGAATGATGCTGTCTTCATCCAGAGAGGATTTTTGTTTATAGTTGGCAGAAAACTAGCTAATGGTTGATACTGGATAATCTTAATCTAGTCAGACTAAGATGTTTTAACACTAGGCCCTGGAGTCTGGAAAGGCTGGTCTATTTTATGTTTTGTTTACTTCTAGGATATAACCCTTTGGAGTCCCAACATAAAGCCAGAAGTGTTACCAGCTTATTTCCCCAACCCTACACTTTGTTGGATTTTTAACTGTAATATTTAATATGCTCTAGCCTTGAAAATATGCTGAAAATTTAGATTCATTTTATCAGCTACCATATAGGAATTGGCAGATGTCCCTGGGGGAGGGAGGGATGATCTCAGATGTCAGGCTTACCCCTGAAAATTTCCTTACTTTTCCATATCTTGGTCTCCATACTTTTTTTTTTTTTTAAACTGGCTTGTTAGTATTCTGATTCTTTCAAATAGATGTTTTAGTTTGGTTTTTCTAGTTTTTCCTGGGGGTTTGAGAAGTTGGTATCCAGTTTTTCTAGTTGCTTTGGTGAGAGTTGGTCTAAATTACCCATTTCACCATTATAATGAAAGTAATTTGTTAGCCTGATGAAGATTTATGTCATAAGATTACCTATTTGAAATTCTAGTGTATGTGATTTTAATTTTTCCTCCAGGTAAGATTTTTATACCACTTTGTACACATTATAGACATTATTAGAAATGAGGAAAATAGGATTAAGAATAGAAAAGGGGAGGAAAAGTGGCAGAGAAAATTATCTAGATATTTTTGCAAAGTTCAGGAGAAATAAATGCAGGCTAACATTTTCATGCTTGTGAATGAGATCTCAACAGTCACAAATAAAAAGGAGCTGACACATTTGTTGGCATGCTATCATTATAGTTGAAAGGCAGTAGACTCCTGGGTATTGTAAAGGGGGTATTGAGAAGTCATGTTTAGTAAACTTTTAAAAATTGTTCCACAGAGAAACCTCAGAATAACCTCTGAGTTATTAAATGGGAGAATTAGCTTTGGAGCTGGACTAATGGTTGTACTGTGCAGCAGTGTATCACTGCAATACAGCTAAACTAGTACATAAGGGATTAGAGAGCATTTAATTCTATGGAATCCATTAGATACATAATATGGTACCAGTTTTGATTTAACGTGCTATTACTGTCATTGTATGTGTATGTAAATGGATTTAAGGTCTTCATTAGTTAAATTAATGTTCTTGATTTTTCAACCCCTTCTCATACTTCTTAAATTTCAAAATTACCAATTTTCTGACACAATCAACCATTTTATTTGAAGAGGAAAAATAGCATTCTTTTGTAGCCTCTTGTATCTTATCTTGAGAAATAAAAGATAATCTGAAGTATTCTGTTTCAGATGGTCTTTATCAGTAGAGTTTTGATTGATATGTTAAACTTTTGGAAGATAAAAATTGGTTCTTGAACTGATTACCTTTCTTTCATCTCACCATCTTGCTAATGTTCATGCAGTATATGTGTTATAGGAGACTGATTTAAGACTAGTCTGTTTCTTTGTTACACCTGTCCATAGAATCTGCTGTTACAGTTGATCATCACACCAGGTTTTTACATGACTTTCTGTGATACTCCCAATTTATTAAGAATGTTCATATATGCATACAAATTGAAAGAATATCACAGTGAGCACTTGTATATTGCCACTTGTGTACAGCAGTTCTTAGCATTTTGTCTTGGTTGATCTCTCTCTCTGAACAGCAGCACTTGACCATAAATGCTGCAGTTTGCTAGCATTTCCTAAAAATAAACACATTCTTCTACATGTGTCATACTTAAGGAGGAATTTTTAAAAATACAGTCTATATTCGAGATTTTTCAGTTGTTCCTCAAAAAGGTCAGTTTGTGCTACAACTGGGAATCCTGATGTTTCACCTAGTTTCTTTGCCTCTTCTGAAGGTATTTTTATTTGTGGATAGTTTGATGTTTGTGGGAGGAGAGAGGGAGATACTATCACTGGAGAGTCCTATTCTGCCATCCTCTTCTGCCTCTTTCCCTGCAAAAGGTCAATTTGTAACTGTTTTTCTCCAGCTGTGATTCATTCAGAGTTTATCATTGCATTTGATTATTGTTGCTTTAGTCACTTTTAACATACTGCAGTTGTTGCCACCTCTGCTTTTCCCCCTGGACATTGGCTTCTTGAAAAGACCAGACAATTGTCTTACAGAATGGTCCTACATTTTAGATGTGTCTACTTCTTTGCTTATGATTTTCTAATTATATCTTTAGGCAATGTTTCTCCTAAAAATAGGTTGGGTTTAAAGGCTGGATTGTTTAGGATTTTTAGTTTAGGTGCTCTTATGTACATTATATTGACACATAATACAAGGCATCAGGTTGTCTTCCTAAAGTGTGATCATTTGGTTAAGTAGTATTCATCATCTCTGTTCAATATAAAGATGGGCAGCCCCCAATCCCACACTTTGCAATTAGCGGTAGATCAATGAAGTGAAATTTTGGTTGCCTCTGAATGTTCCATTTCCCAGCAGCCTTTTACCTGATATTTTTAGTATTTGTTGTTTAATTGTATCTGAATCAGTTATTTCTTTTGGGCTTGCAAAATAACGTTTTATCTAACTGGGTTTTTCTGTACCCATTAGCCAACTTTCCTGTTTAAAAAAAAAATCTTTCCCTTGTCAGCTACGATTGAACTACCGTGCTTCCTAACAAGATGAGATAAATGCTTATTTATTTATTATCCTTTAACATACTCTTTATTCTGAAAATTGGTTAATGGTCACCTCCAATAATAACTAAATAACTTTCTCAGTATCACAGTTTTTTTCCTCATTGTTTTATAATCATTTCAATCACTTTTTTTCCTTTTTTTTAAAAATATTTATTTTTTAGTTGTAGGTGGACAGAATATCTTTATTTTATTTTTTATGTAGTGCTGAGGATCGAACCCAGTGCCTCACGCATGCTAGGCGAGCACGCTACCACTGCGCCATAACCCCAGCCCACTTTTTTTTCCTTTTTAACAGATTTGATTTTAGAAATTAAAGATTGATAGAGAAATTGAGATGATATTAGAGTTCCCTTTTATCTCCCACTCAGGTTCTCCCAATTTCAGTATCTCACATTAGAGAACGTTGGTGATACATTTTTATTAACTGAGGCTCACAGTGTTTTCAGCTTTTCTTAGTCCTTACCTAAGGTCCTTTTTCTGTTAGAGTATTCCATCCAGGATACCATACTAAGTTATTGCAATAGTTTAGTTACCCTATCTCCTTAGGAATTCTTAGTTGTGTTTCTTAGACATTCCTTCTTTTTGAACACCTTGACAGTTTCATGGAGCACAGTTTAGGTATTTTGTAGGATGCTCCTTTATTGAAATTTGTCTGATATTTTTTTTCTATTTAGCTTGAGGTTACAAGTTTTTGGAAGGAAGATAACAGAGATAAAGTACCATTTTCATTACATTGTATCAAGACTACATACTATAAACATAATTTATGACTGTTGATGTTGACCTTCTTCCCTTGGCTCAGGTAATGTTTGTCACATTTTTCCACTGTAGAGTTTTCTTTCTGTACTGTAGTATTTGGAAGAAGTAACTCTGCATTGCTTATACTTAGTGGAAAGTAGTATTTTTGAGAACAAAAAATCTATATATTATAAATTATTTGAAATTTTTCTGTATGAGAGATTATTCTTTTCTCCAGTGTAATTTATTCATTCATTTATGTCAGTATGGATGTGTGGATATTTATTTTATATTTTGAGTTATAATTCAATGCTTTATTTTGTTGCTCAAATTGTTATTCATTCATTTATGTCAGTATGGATGTGTGGATATTTATTTTATATTTTGAGTTATATAATTTAGTGCTTTATTTTGTTTCTCAAATTGTTTCAGATTTGGCCCCTTGGGAGCTCTTTAGGTGGCTCCTGTATGCTTTTGATACACCCAATTCATTGTGGGTGTTTTTGTTTATTTTTGAGTACTTCCTTATTTTCTGCCATTACAAGATGCTCCCAGCTCATTGTGTATATTTTCTGTACTGGTCCTAGAATTATTTTTTTTCCAGGTAGTCCTGTTTCTTTTCACTGGAGAATGGCATTAGAAACCAAGACCTGGGTGCTAGATGTGCTCCTTGCTACTGGGGTATGCTGCCTTTTAGTTACTCTCAGCAACCAGAGCTGAGAAAATGAAAGAAATGGAGGTGTGTGTGTGTGTGTATACACGCACACCTGAAATACCTATCCTTCTGTGTAAATGCAGATCCATACACAAATATTAATATTTAGAATTATGTATAAATAGTTATGTAACCTAATAGATGCAGCCATCTATTATGTTGATTTACGCATCATAAATTCTTAACTGTCTTAAACTCTAACCCACTACTGTGTGTATCATTCTGACAAACTCCCTTTATTGACCAGTAAACTTTTCCCAATGGGAAGAACCTGCCTCTGATCATAACTTTTACATAACATTTCCATTTACTTAATTGTTCAGCTCCAGAATAGATGTATAGCAGTATCAGAATGGTTAAGTAGCTGTATCAATTAGGAGGGTTTTTGTGGTTTGGTTTTATAAGGATTCATTAGGAATTCCCACATAGTCATGTCATCTGTAAACAAAATAGTTTTATTTCTTGACTCCCAGTCTGTTTATCTTTTCTTAACTTATTAAACATTTAGAACTTCCAGCATGATGTTGGATTGGAGTGGGGAGAGAAGATATCCTTGCCTTGATCTTTATCCTAAAGGGAAAGCATACAGGTTTTCACTGTTAAGTATCATGTTAACTGTAGAGTTTAGGGTTGATTGGTTGGTTTGTAGATGTGTATTATTGAATTGACAGTTTTTATCATGAATGGGTTTTAGATTTTGTCAGGTGTTTTTTCTGCATCCATTGATGTGATCATGATTTTTCTTCAGCCAGTTGATGTGGTGGGCCACATCAAATCATTTTTAGAACCAGCCCTTGGAAATATATCCCACCTGGTTGTGTTGAATAATTCTTTTTATACATTGTTGAATTTTATATGCAAATATTTTGTTGAGATTTTTAAATCTGTGTTCAGCAGAAGTGTTGGTCTGTAATTTTCCTTCCTTGTAATATTTTTGTCCAGTTTTGATATTAGGGGAATGCTACCTTCTTAAAATGAGTTAAGAAGTGTTCGCATGTTTCTTTTGTTTTGAGAAAGCTTGTGGAGAATTGATAACCATTTTTTTCCCCTTAAATGTTTGGTAGATTTCACCAATGAAACTATTTAGACCTGGTGCTCTTTTAGAAGGTTGATACCTGTTGAGTCAATTTCTTTAATAGACATAGATCTATTCAGATTATTTATTATTTTTCTTTCATAGATAAAGGTCTATTTAGCTTACCTATTTCTCTTTGAGAGAACTTTGGTAGAGTGTTTCTTTCACAGAATTAGTCCATTTCATCCCAGTTGTCAAATTTGTGGCTGTAGAATAGTTCATAGTATTCTTTTATCATGCTTTAAATGTACTTTGGGTCAGCAGTAATGACCATCTATTGTTTTTCCATTAGTGATTTGTGTCTTCTTAATGTCTGTTTCTCAATTAGGCCGGCTAATTTTATTTGTGTTTTCAGAGATCAAGCTTTTGCTTTTGTTTTTCTCTATTTCCTTGTTTTCAATTTCATTGATTTCTTCTCTCATTTTTTTCCTTCTCATTCTCTCATTTTTTTCTTGCTTTATGTGTGGTGGTGGTGGTGGTGATGATGATGGTGGTGATGCAGCAGCACACATTTTCCCAGATTTGGCCAATGGGAATTTCTTGAGGTAGCTACTCTGTCATTTTGACCTGATCTGCTTAATTCACTGAGTGCTTCTTTACTTGAAATTTGAAAATTAAGTATGCAATATTATAGATATGCTTTTTTACAAGTATTACATTGTGTTTGAGCTTAAGCTTCGTGTGTGTGTGTGTGTGTGTGTGTGTGTGTTTTATGTGCCCACATTTTACAAAGAGTCCTTCATTTAATCCTTCTAACAATCTTTGTGTAGACACTATTGTTCACCACTCTTCCCATTTTGTAGCTGTGGAAACTGAGTCATGATGGAGTTAAGTAACTTTCTTAAGATCATGCATCTCATGAGTGGGTGAGGCCAGAGTTTGAATCTAAGCTCTCAACCACTCCTTTGTGCCTTTCTCTGCTGGTTAAGGAGAAGAGTTGTTTGTGATTCTGAGTCATGTTCTCCCCTTCTCTTCATGTCGATTACAGTGTAATGGGTATCACTCCTATAACCATAATGCTTTGGTGTGACCTTGCAAGCACCAATTATTTAAGCAATAGAATTTTGTGGTCTCTAAACTGAAGAATTTGGAGCTTTGTATTTCATTGCTTTGAGTTAGTATCCCTTCACTTCAATTCTGCTTAGCCAAGAAATAGCCATTTTTATGAATAATGATAATACAAAGACGGAGGCCCCCTTTTTTAAAAAAAATATACTAAATCCTGGAGTATGCATTTTAAAATATTCTATGATGATACAAAGCCAAATGAGAATCAGTGCTAAATATTTTAACTGGTTTATTGGTTTACATAGTTACTGCTAGAACCGTAGAACAACTATTTTATGGGAAGAACATAGTTTATTGGTGATTCTAGATTTTTTAGATAAAAGTTCTAAATTCCAGTTCTTTGGTATGTTAGCATGAGGTCCAATGTGTTCTATTTCCTGGTTTATTTTTGTCCTAGTCTCTGCCTTTTCCTAGTTACTAAGGCCTGCTGGTTCCCTCAGATGAAGGCACATTGGTTTTTTTTTTTGTGCTGGGGATTGAACTCAGGAGTACTCGATCACTGAGCCACATCCCCAGCCCTATTACATAGAGACAGGGTCTCACTGAGTTGCTTAGTGCTTCACTGTTGGTGAGGCTGGCTTTGAACTCTCAATTCTCCTGTCTCAGCCTTCCAAAGTACTGGGATTACAGGCATGCGCCACCACACCCGGCTGGCACATTGGTTTCGAAAAGAATATTAGCTAGTACTGATGAGAGGAAGAAAGCAGCAGAAAGCATTTTCCAGTTATTTTTTTAAAAACTAAAGGCAAATACATATAAATATTGGGAGAAAATAAAAATAAAAGATCAAAAGTACCCATAACCTAGCTAGTAATATTTTGGTGTATTTCTTTTCATATATTTTGTGTGTAAGAGAGATCATATTTGTGTGCATGGGTACATACTTAATTGTTTATAAGGGATCCAACGATTAATTATATTAGCATACATTAATTGGGGACAAAGAGTAGTCATAACTGCTTGGATTTGATTAGGGATAAAGTCTAAAATAATAGATTTTGCTTAAAAGAAAAGTGTCTTCCCTGTGATTTGTTAACTTATGTAAAATAGATGAATTAATTGAAAGAAATTACCAAAGCTCACACAACTAGAAATAGTATAAACTGGTCTGTATATCGTACAAAAATTGAATAAAAAATGAGTTATATTTCAAATAAGAAAGGAAAAAATAAAAAGAAAGGTGTCTTTAATAGAGTAGGAATTTTTATAAAATTAGAAACTTGCCACATTGATTTTTGTAGCTAGTCTGCAAAGTCCTACTACCATTTCTTAACTCTAACATTAGGAAATATAGGAAGGGATTTCAGGAGTTTTGTGAAGTCAAAACTGTTTTCATAGTAATACTGAGATATTGTTTGTCTTTTCCATATCTGTTCTCAAGTTTTCCAGAGGCCATGTGACCTGACCTGTGATGTGGCAACAGACAGAATGCAGAAGCAAATAAGAGTCTCAAACCGTTTGAAATTAAGCCAGACAATAAAGAGATTTGCAAAAATGTAAAAACAGTCACATTTTCTCACTAAGGTTTTTCCATTAAAATGCTCATTAACATGTAATAGGTTGTTATTTTAAAGCAAATTTTTAAAAATGTAAATGCTCATTTCTAATGTCGAATATGGTAAATATTGACAGATACAGTCAACATAAATAATAATTCTCTGTTAACAAAGTTCTTTTCAAAATTTTAAAGTGTATAGAGGTTCTGACACCAAAAAATCTGGAACTGCTGCATCATGTAATCTCAAAAAAACCATTTGTTAATATCACTGCCTGTTTCATCAGCAAAATCTTTAGGTCTCTCACAGAAATAAATATAAGTTTGCCAAAATTCTAATTTTCACTTGAAAGTTTGAATTTTATCATTGGCAATGAATACTGACATTTGTTTCCTTGAAGTGTTAGGCTCACTTTGATCATTTTCAAGAAACTGTCTTCCAAATACCCTAGTTCAAATCACTGTAGATTGTGCGTGTATGTGTGATTACATTAAAAAGTGGCTTACAAGTGCTTTTCATAGGATGACCATTATACTTCATTATATAACAGAAGTTCTTATATGTACTTCCCATTTCAGGACAAAGTTAATTTGAAGATTTTATTTTATACTACAACAACAGTGTGAAATCTGAAACCATATAAGTGAAATAACCATCCTCTATTATATTAAAATCTGTTGACCTATGTTGCATTTTAAGTGAGTCTTTTGCCTGTGTGTGTGTTTGAAACATCGTTGGAAGATAACTGGCCTGGTGAGGTCTGCAGATCTTCTAAATGTTGCTGTAATTTTTTATATCACTATGGTCATAGTGTGGTCTGAGGACTCACAGCGCCATTAGGAAACTGCATCTGTGTCAGATATTTGAGGCTAAGGTTTATATAATTATTTGGGGAGACAAAATCAGTAAAGTTGTTAAATAATTTCTAGTCAGACTGATAAGTTAAAAAGGAAAGCCACAGATGAATAATATGTGGAGAAAATGAAACATGACACATATCCTGTACATATTAAAAGAATAAGGGAGTATTATAAACAACTAAGTAGTAATTAAACCACTTGGATGAAATGGACATACTCTTTTTAAAGATAAGCATTACCCACACCTAACACAAGAAGAAAGCTATATATTTAGTAAATGAATTTGTAGTGAAAAATCTTCCCACAGAACCTGTTTCATCACAAGAGAACACTATTTTATAAGGTCACCCCCCTCCCCCCATAGAACCTTGGGCCTCATGCATGCTAAGCAAGCATTCTAACCACTGAGCTATGCACCAACCCAGGTTACCACTTTTAAAAGCAGTGGTTTTTAAACCTTTTGATCTTGGATTATCTTTGTTTTTAAAAATTATTGATATTTTCAAAAAGTATTTTCCTTATGTGGGGTATAGCCTTTGAGAGTTTTCTTATTGCAAATTAGAACTTTAAAAATATTTTCCAGTTTATTTACAAAATAATAAAGTTAATATAAAAAACATTTTTATGAAAAATAACTTTTCCAAAAGAAAGGAAGAATAATATACAGCCTGTTGTGTTATCAGATTGTTTAGCCTCTGGAAAACTCAGCTGTACACTTGTGAAAGAGAGTGAAAAAGGCAAATGGTAGATCCATACTTTTGTCTTTCAGTACTTTAAAGTTGTAATTTCCACTTTTTTGTCCTCTCCCCACTCCCCAAGTGCTACAATCACTCTGCACTTTAGGCTCCTGGTAAGCTAGCTCACTATTGTCTTCTTCAAGCTGCCGCCATGGTTATCTGGCAGTATTTCATCAGACAGGAGATAATCTCTGACAGTTACAAGATTGAGGAGACAGCAGATAGGCCACACCTGGAGGTGAAAAGTGAGATGGTTAGTAGAACAGAGAATAACATTGATGATGTGCTCACTAGTGGAAATCCTTCTGCTGAGGGCCTTTAGGGCTAAAGTACCAAAAGCACAATAATCACTTGGGTTGTTATTGTCATGACCATCACTTGCGGGAAACCAGCTTCACAAAAGAAGTCTGTAAGAAGTAATTTGGTCAAAGACAAACTTGAAGAACAGAGCAGAGTAAAACCTTTTATGACAGGAGCATCAGAACAAAACAAACACATCCTTTCCTAATTTAAACAACTCTCAGATCTTTATTGGTGAAAACCTGATTCCAGATGGTGTGTTGCTCTCCTAGTCTACTGTGAGTATGATGCAACCCCCATATATGATTTTCTTTAATGATGGTTTAGAAATGGGAAAATGTTAGTAAATTTGGTAATAACTTTGACTCTTTTACCTGTCTGTATAACTAGTGCTGCTTGTCATCCACACAGTGCCAAGACTTCAAGATTAATGGGACTGATGTCATTTTGAGTTCTTTATTTATTTTGACCATGATTTATTTGAAGTAGAGATGTTGATTATTAAAGAAAAAGGCGGGGGGGGGGGAACATGTTGTAGTTATCTAAAAATAAAAATACATTTAAACTACAACAAGTTGTAGTTTCTTTATCTCTGAATTGCAGTTTCACATAAAATATGCTCTATTTATTTTACTCGTTTCTTTTCTTTTTTCTTTTTCAGTGTTGGAGGTTGAATACAGAGGCTTTTTATCACTGAATCACATCCTCAGCCCTTTTTTTTGTTTTTCCAGACAGAGTCTCATTAAGTTGGCTTAGGGCCTCAGCCTCCCGAGTCATTGAGATGACGGTGTTCACCACCAGGCCCAACTGCCCTTGTTTCTGAATAAATTCTGGGACTTGTTCATCTTAAAGATCTCAAGCATTTGTCTTCTACCTAAAATTTGAGAAGTTTTATTTTATATACAGACAGATTAGTACTCAAACACAAGAGAATCATTTTACTGAATTCTGGGGTTCTTTTTCCTTTGAGTAGCTTTCTTTTCTCTATACTACACAAATTCTAGTTACCTTTACCTCCCAGATCTGTCTGCTCAACTTAGTGAAGCTGCCATGCTGTTTGGTGTGGACCTTTCTGCAGCGTTCTGGAAAGGGCCTTCAACTAGAATGGCAGATAATTATAGAGTTTACCTAATTTGTTTCTTTTTTTCTTAATTAGGGTAATCTCTATAACTGCTCTATAACAATCATAACTTAATCTCTCTACTGTCCAGTGTGTCTCACAATAGTTTCATATATTTTGTTTACTTTCTTAGTAGTTAATAGAAGAAGGTAAATATGATCTCAGTTATGCTACCATACCAGAAGCAGAAGTCAGGTTAACTTTTATTTTCAGAGCTGACTCAGGAATTATGGCTTTACAGATAATCCAGTCAAAAACTGGGCAAATGATCTGAGCAGACACTCTTCAAAAGAAAAAATGTTAATGGCCAATAAATATATGAAAAAATTCTCATTATCTTTAGCGATAAGGGAAATGCAAATCAAAACTATGGTAAGATTCTCTTACCCCAGTTAGAATGGCAACTATTTTAAAAGAAATGAGAAATAACAAACGCAGAAAATATGACGAAAAGGGAGCCGTTAAACAATGTTGGTAGGAATGTAAATTAGTATCACCCATGGAAAACCATATGAAGTTCCTCAAAAAACTGAAAATAAAATCACCATATGATCCAGCTGTTCCACTCCTATGTGTATGGAGATCAACTCTGCATACAAAGAGATGCCTGCATATCCATGTTTATTGTGAATGATGATGATGATGATTAATAAATTAATATTGTGGATTATTATTCACAATAGCCAAAATTTTGAAATCAGCCTAATGAATGTGCCCATCAACAGATGAATGGATAAAGAAAATAAAGGGAGATAGGAAAAAGGTGGGCAGATATAACCAATTCATGATGTATGCATGTATGAAAATATTACAGTGAATTCCATCAATCTGTACAATTAATGTGTATTAATATTAATATAACAAATTAATATAATAAAATACATTCTCAATTATTAAAAAATCACATCCACAAATTATTATCCAAAAAACCCTATTGTTTTAAAAGACCTGAACCCTATTTAATATATAATGGGTAATACTGGACAAGGAAATATTTTTTTCTTACCTTATTAGGTCTCAGTTAAAACATTAACAGCTTTGGCAATTAAATGTAGATAGTAATGAAGAAAGGTTAGAGGGTTTCTAAGACACTCCTACTTGAATAATAGATTTCAGGTTTTTATAAGTTTATTTGGCGAATACTGTTTGGTGCTTCCTATATACTAGGTACGATGCATTAATTTTCAAGATAATGAATGTGCCGGGCACAGTGGCACATGCCTGTAATCCCAGTGGCTCAGGAGGATTGTGAGTTCAAAGCCAGCCCCAGTAACTTAGCAAGGCACCAAGCAACTCAGTGAGACCCTGTCTCTAAATAAAATAAAAAGTAGGGCCAGGGGTGTGGCTCAGTGGTTGAGTGCCCCTGAGTTCAATCCCTGGTACCCCAAAAAAAAAAGAATGAATGCAAGCATTCCCTGCCTTCTTGGAGATTATAGTCTTAGAGATTATTATTTTTGCAAGAGAATTGCAAAAATAGTAAATAGAGCTCTTATAAGTACACAGGAGAAAAATAAAGTTAATAAAGACATCTAATTTAGATTGAAGAGTCAGAGGAAGCTGTCTTGAGAAGGTGACAGCTGAATTGAAGTTTAAGATTTGAAGGATGTGTAACAGTTCATTGGAAGAGAAAACAGATTGAGTAGAACATGTGAGAAACCATCAGGAGAGCCTTGCTTATTCTAAGGAACTGAGGAAGGCTAGTATGGCAAGTGGACTGCAAAAAACAAGAGTTCTGGAAGAGTGATGGAAGGCGTGACAGAAGTATGCAGGGTCTGAATCATGCAAGACTCAATATATTTTTATTCAGAGTTTTCTTAAAAAGTCATAAAATTCAGAATTTTGAGAGCAGTAGAAGCTGTTGATTACATACATGATTAAATTTTAAGTTTAATATGATTTTGTATGTTGAAACTTTTAATAGAGTTAATCATATATACCAGTGTTTTACTATAAAAGATAACTTCACAGGTTCCGAGGACTAGGACCTGAGATCTTTGGAGGAACATATTTTGACTTATCACACAAGGGAAGATAATGATTCAAGAATTCAATTGATAAGCAATGACAAGTGTTTCAATTCACTTAAATGTCTCAGAATCCCATTGGTGGCCTCAAAGAGATCTCTTGGGAGGAGACAGAAGCCACGGGGAATTGAGTCATTAAGGTGCTTCTGGCAGAAGTTGTTAAGACTTCTTTTTTTAAATTATTTTTCTCAGTGAAGAAAAGGAAATAATGGGGATTGAACTTTGAAGAGAATAAGAAAATCTGAATTGAAAATTTGCAGAATAATTGTAATTTGAGTAGAAAAAGGGTGTTATTGTGTACTTACTGAGGTTGACCATGAAATAATAGTTGTGTTCTTCTAACCTCTTATGTTACTTTTTCCATTTGCACTGGAATGAAGATATGAGGAAATGAGCTAGCTAGGTTCTTGGTATTTTGCAGTCATAAATCTAAGAAGTTTAGAGTATTGATAAGAGGCATTTTTTAATAGAACAGAACAAGGAATTTAGTTTAAAAAAAAGGGAGGGAGACAGTAGAAAGGTAAGTTACTAAAGACCATTTGAGGTTAAATAGTATTCAAATTAAAGATGATAAAACAAGATACCTGAAGAGATTGTGGCTAAAATGGGATATCTGAACTGTTTTCTACAAGTTAGGTCAGTTTCAGATATTGGCTAGATCTACTGGCATATGTTTCAGATGTTGATAGTAACCATTGACATAGATGAGGGGTAGATTATTATAGATCATTGTAGATGAACATGTCCAAGAACTGGAAGTCTGTGATTTTGGAGGGTTTAGCCTCAGGATTGTAGGTATCACTTAGGATGATAGCAGGACTTAGGGAAAAGGGAAAGGCTTTAATTAGGATTCAAAGTCCTCAATGAGAGGGGTTGCTGTGAGCAGACTGGTAGGTCATAGCAACAGAGAGGACATCTGAGCAACATAAGCATTAAAGGAACAAGGTTTTGTGCATGTGTCTTAGAGTTGGGGAATAATAGTGGCCCTAGGTAGTAAGCAGGATATTTTGCACCATTAGAGGGGACAATATGAGAAGTGGTTTTTTCAATAATATATTTCATTTAAAGTAGAGAGGCAAAGTAAATGATTGCGATAAAGAGTGAGGATATAGGGAAATCTCAAGCTGCAGTTCTGGTGGTTTCATAGAAAGATTGGAGGGTTGGTAAAGAGTAAAGGCATGGGTCAAGGGCAAAGAGGTGTAGAACTTCATGAGGATGATGGTTGGCATTTGGGTGGACATTAAATATTGTCTTTGACAAAATGAGGAATAATAGCCATGATGAATTTTTCCCACCTGTTTCTTTGACATAGTGGGCTCCAGGCTAAGTGCCCAGAATACTTGTCTAACACAGCATAAGTGAAAGCTTCAGTTGATGGCAGTTTTTACTTGCCTTATAAGGCAAATACTACAGCTTTTGCAGATTTTTGTTTCTTCTATTTTCAAGAGAAGGCAGTAGAGGACAGGGAACCTGAAGTGAAGGAAGTCAGAAAAAAGGAGATGGTACCATACATAATGTGTATGAGAATCTGTGCAGTAGGTTTGTCAGTACACACCTGGGGTATTACATATGTGGGTTTGCAGTAGAGAAATCCTGTTCTCATTACCCCTTAAACATTTCTTATATACAGTTTCCCATTTAGCCAGGATATCAGAATAAACAAAGGTCACGTGTATTATGACTCTAATGATGGGTCCCTCTGTGACCACAGAAGCAACTATAATTAGTCATCTTTGACAATTGTTTTTAGTACATATGGCCCAGATAAAGCTTAGAAAATTTAAGGTAACGATTTGCTTTTTCTACATACATTTTCAAACCGTACAAATTCTCAGAGCTACTTTTGAGTATACAGATTCTGTTACTATTTATAACTCCATGTTGTTTTTATTCCTAAAGAGCTATGTCTAAGATTGTTGCGGGATTGGCAGTCTGCTTTTGCTTCTCAGTAGTCATTAGTTTTCCAAAGCATTTCTTTTGTTCTTATTTTTGGGGAATTTCACATCAGGTCACTGTATAGAAGCTGATTGAAAATCTTGGTGGTGGTCATTCTCAGCATACATTTCTGAACTGATGTACTATTTGCTTACCGAGATCTCATTGTTGATACACTTGCTAGCCTCATGTGCTGAACAATTAATCTTTTCTGTGAGACAAGAAAAGTAAAATTGCTGTATGAGTTCAGAGATTCTAATGTTTTGATGTGATTATACATGTCTCTCATTCTGTGTTTCTGCGTTCTAAAATCAGGATAGTGTCAGAAAACAAAATCTTAAAACAAAGCGATATAGAAAATTTAAAAGCTTTTAAAACTTTGCAAATGCTTTAAAGAAGAAAGGTTGTGAAAGGAGACAAGAAACCAAGATAAGATGTGGAAAATTCAAGGCACAAAACAGAACAGAAAGGATTTTTTTAAATTGACATAGTAGGAGACTTTAACATATTTGTCTCTAAGAGTAAAGTACTCAAAGAATAAACAAGACCATATACAGATCTAGATAAACCTATTTGTAATTCTTAGTTTTATGGCTTGATTCAATATTTTTGTGAACTGCAAATGGTTGACCCTTTCTCTTAACTACTAGGTGCCCTCTCAGTTTGGCTGTTGAGTCAACTAGTATACAGTTCTTGGGTTGTCATTTTATTTTTATTAAAAAGTCAATGCTAGGGCTGGGGTTGTGGCTCAGTGGTAGAGCGCTTGCCTAGCATGCGTGAGGACTGGGTTCGATTCTCAGCACCACATACAAATAAATAAAATAAAGATCCATTGACACTAAAAAATATTTAAAAAAAAAAGTCAATGCTAAATATTTTATGAAATAAGTAAAATTGCCAAGTATTTGTAGAGTCACAGGAGGCAAATGAATGAAATGAATTAGGAACATTTCTTTGAGTCCAAAATCTGATTCTTTTAAAAAACATATATACAGGTACAAAAACACTCCTTCCTACCAAACTTAAGCATAAAGAAAATACAAGTACTTAAAAGTGATGCATTATAGACTTACGTTTCGGTATTTTTCCCTGTTCATGTTAAGTACAAATAAAAACACTAGACACTGTATGTAAAACAAACAGGAGAAGACTGGAAGGGGAGAGAAAAAGGTCTATCAGCTTAGGACTTCAAGATCCAAATAATGAGACTCTAAAAATCCTGGGTATTCTTATTGCTTTAGATATTCCAGAATGGATTTAGAGAGGATGGCAATCTAGAAATGTTGGTCACAGACAGAAACAAAACAAAAACCCAAAAACATCCTTGGAAAATCTGTTCCCTTAGCCAAGGACAGGAGAGGGGTGTCCTAGTAAGACAGAAAATTTTTAGAAAATAACCAGTCTACTCCAGGCAAACAATACACATGCAAATCATCATGATTAGCAAAAGCTAAGTGGGGACCTAGACTTTCACTGTTTTCAGGCTGTAACAAGGCAACCTCTTCCACCATTATATCAATGGACACAACATGGAGAGCATGGAGTACCCATTGTCAGGGAGCTTGAACTCCCACTTTTGTGCATTTTGAGTCGCTTCTTCCCTTTTCCTCACAGAGCTTTTGTGACCATAGTCCAGTGAGGAAACTGATTCTACCCTGCTAGGCAATTTTTCCACCAGATTGTGCACTAGAGCAGTGTTAGGGGAAGCCTGCTGTTATAGAACAGAACATTGAAATAAGATCCAGAATTTCCTTCACAATATTCCACATGCCCAGATTTCAGTAAAACTCTGTCATACCAAGAACCAGAAAAGTCTTAACTTGAATTTAAAAAGGTAATGCATAGCCAGATATGTATAATCCTAACTTCCTGGGAGGTTGAGGCAAGAAGATCCCAAGTTTGAAGCCAACATGGACAACTTAGCAAGACTCTGTCTCAAATGAAAATAAAATTGGGCTAGGGATATAGCCCAATGTAGAGTGCTTGCCTAGCATGAGTGAGGCCTGAGATTCAATCCCCAGTACCATAAAAAAGAAAAGACAATGCATGCTGGCACTAAGATAACATGATGTTATATTTATCTAAAAGCAGCCATCAAGGCAGTGTGTCAACAAACATGAGCATACTTGAAACAAATTTTTAAAAGTGGAAATTTTCAACAAAGTGTAAGTCTTTATAAAGAACAAACTTGGAAATCTTAGAATTGAAAATTATCATAATCCACATAAAAAACTAAGTGGACAAAACTGAAAAAACTGACAAAGGAAAGAAGACACGAATTACCAGTAGCAGGAGTGATAAAAGATACAGGCCCTACAAACATCAAAAGGATAACAAGGGGGAGTATTATAAACATCTCCACACAAATAAATTTGATGACTTTGATGAAATGAACTAATTTCTCAGAAAGCACAAGCAACTGCAGCTCACTCAATATGATATAATTTGAATAGTACTATAAGCATTAGGGAAATTTAATTTGTAACTTAAAAATCAGGCCAAGCCAGGCATGGTGGTGCATACCTGTAATCCTAGCAGTTTAGGAGGCTGAAACAGGAGAATCACGAGTTCAGAGCCAGCCTCAGCAATGGGGAGACACTAAGCAACTCAATCAGATTCTGTATCTAAATAAAACACAAAATAGGGCTGGGGATGTGGCTCAGTGGTCGAGTACCCCTGAGTTCAATCCCCAGCACCAAAACAAATAGGTAGGTAGGTAGGTAGATAGATAGATAGGCAGGCAGATAGGTAAATAATCAGGCCAGATACTTCAATGGAGAATTCTGCCAAATACTTAAAGAAGATTTCACAATGTTTTGACAGTCTACTAGAAAATACAAGGTAAGGGAATAATTCCTAATTCATTTTATGAAACCAGCATTATCTTGATACCAAAATCAGACAAAGACAATACAAAAGAAGAAAACTGCAAACCAGTATCCTTTATAAGAGTACATGTAAAAAATCCTTAACAAAATATCAATAAATGTAATTCAGTAATATATAAATAGAATTATACCCTTTGGAAAGTGGACTTATTCCAGTGAATCCGAGTTGGCTAAATATTTGTAAATTCGTCTTTGTAATCTGTCAAAGTAACCATATTAACAGGATAATGAAGAAAAATTGCATGATTGTATCAGTTGTTGGAGAAGCATTTGACAAAGTTTGGTACCATTTTTTAATAAAACTTGGAGGAAACTAGCAGTAACAGGAAACTTCCTTGACTGGATAAAGAACATCTACAGAAAATGAACACTTAGCGTCATACTTGATGAAAGAATGATCAGAGGACATGTTATTTTTTCTCTATAATAAGAAACAGGATGGTAAGAATGTCCAATCACCATTTTTTTTATCATAGTGTTAGGAGTTCTTGCAGCACAGTAAGAACAGCAGGGGATAAGAACGAGCAGGTTAAAATGGGAGAAATCAAACTATTCCTTCTGTCCTATGATATGATCATCTAGGTAGAAAATCTCATGTAATGTACAAAAGAACTTGTCGAAGCAGTAAGTGAATTTAGCAGGATCACAGGATACAAGACTAGTGTACACAAATCAGTTGTATTTCTCTAGTCTAGCAATGAAGTTGTATAAACAAAATTAAAATACAGCAGTACTTTAATTTTGCTAAATTGCTAAAAAATAAAAATACAAAGACTTAGATATAAATCTAATAAAACATGTATAGGACTTGTATGCTGAAAACTGTAATGTGCTGATGAAAGAAATCAAAAACCTAAATAAATGTCAAGACAGTGTGTTCGTAGATTGAAAAACTCAATATAGTATGAGTGTCTGTTTTCCCCAAATAGATATATAAGTTTAATAAAACCTTTTTCAAAATTCTAGTAAGTTGAAGGTTTTTTTTTAAATTTTTATTTTTAGTAGGTTTAGGCAAAATTATTCTGAAATTTATAGGGAAAGGCAAAGGAACTTGAGAAACTAAAGTAGTGTCTGGGGTGGGAAAGGAAAGAAAGAAAAGAGGAATCACTATTTGATTTCAAGACCTATATAGGCAGAATAGTCAAGGTAGTGTGGCATTGGTAGACAGGTAAACCTATAGGTCAGTAAAAAGGACTAGAAACTCAGACACAGCTCCAAATAAGAAAGGCCAGTTTATTTTTGACAGAAGTACAAAGAGAGGTACTTTGGAGGATGGATGTTTTTTTCAACAAATGATGGTAGCTGAGTTGGATATTTATAGGATACAAAATGAATATTAACTAAAAACTTACATTTTAGTTAAAAATTATCTAAAATGGATCACATATATAAATGTGAATCCTACACCCACAAAACTTCTACTTTACTCTGCTTATTTCCACAATCTATCCCTAGTCCCTGGCAAGAACGAATTCGTTATTTGTTCTCCATTTCTCTAACTTTGTCATTTCAAGATTATTATATAATGCAGTCACACACTATGTTTTGAGATTGACTTTTTAATATTTTATATAATATCTTTAAGATGTATCCAATCTGTTGCGTGTATCACATTCCTCCTTATTGCAGAGTAGAATCCCATGGAAGGGACACACCACCAATGTCTCAGAGACATAACTATTACTTCCTTTGTACCTTTTCTTATGTCAGAAAGCAAAACAAAACAAAACAAAAAAGTTTTGTAAAAATCCTAGCTAAAATTCTCAAGGAAGGAAACTAAATGAAGTCATAGGATCTTTAGGAAGTTAAGTCTGTGAATGTAAGCTGTCTTTTATCCAGAGGGCATTTTCTAAAACCTGGATAACTTGAATTTCCTCTCCTCAGCCTCAGGGAACATTGAGGAATTAGAAGAAATAATAGGATCTTTCTGATAGGGTCTTTCTGAAGTGATAAATCTGAGAAGTCTTCCCTTCTGCTTAAGGCTGAGCCTCAGAAGGCTAAACTGAAAACTACAATCAACAACACCCCCATCCTTCAAGACTGGAAGACAATTTGATTTTCTCCATGTTTTCCAGTTTTTTTATTTGCATCAAAATCACTTAGAGGGCTTGTTAAAACAAAGATGGCTGGAGTTTAAGGTTAAAAAGATGTGAAATAAAGCCTTAAAATATGAATTTCTAGTAAGTTCCATGTAATGTTGATTTTGCTGGTTGGGGACCACATTTTGAAAACTATTAGTCTAGATAAAACCTCCTTGGAGTGAATATGGAGGGCAAGATTATTGCTATGAATTTAGAACAGCCTGACCCTCCTGTAGTTTGCAGTTCACTTTTAAATTCATCTAAATGATCCTCTACCTCACAAAAAAATTAAAAGAATCCTTAAGATAATTTGATTTGGATTTATCTCCATAAAATTAACAAGTGTAGATTGGCACTGAGTATCCTTAGACTCATAGAAGCACATACTAGTTCTCTTTGGAGAAACTGATCATCATCCCAGAGCTGAAAGTTTCCCCAGAAGTAAAATTCTAAGAAGAGTTAAAACAAAGCAACAAAAACACAGAAAAACTAAGCACTGTGAGTAGAATGAGTAGAAGTAAATAATAAATCTGCCAGAGAATTAAAACAATCAAAATATAAGTTTAATATGTTTAAGCAGAAGACCAGTTGAAAATATGTTGTAGGGCTCAGAAATTATAAAAATGTCCAAAAACATTTTTTAAAAAATACAGCTAGAACTTGTATAGTTAAATTATACTAATTGAGACTTAAAAAACAAAACAACTTCAATGGACGCCTTTATATAAACTTGAAGAAGGAAATAAAGAACTGGGATATTGTCCAGCTTATATTCAAGAGAAACTATAAAAGAGAAGTTATGACACATATTTCTCCTAACATTTACTTGAATGACCTTCCATAGAATGGTGAAAAGACAACATTATTGAAGATAATGATTAAGAATTTTCTTCAACTCATGAATAACACTAACTTATGCATTTAAGAGGTACAAGAACCCAAGCTGATTAAACAAAAGGAAATATTCATCTAGTCTTGTTACAGTGACATGCCAGAACAGCAAAGACAAAAGGTCTTTGTCATATCTAGAGGAGGAAGATAGATTTACCTTATGATGTCATAACCAGAAAACATTTTATCTTAGAAGAAATGTTATCTAAATTAAAAGGAAGCACAGTCTATAAATTATATACGAAAGAGGGAAAAATCAGGGAAATTCATATAGATAAAAACTAGGAATTTGCAATTTCAGAGTCTCATTAAAAGAAATTTTGAAGAATGTACTTCAGGCAGGAGTAAATTGATTCTTAGGTAGAAGGCCTGGAATCTAAACAGCACAAAAAATAGAAAATATCTTAGTACATTTAAACAAATAGTGATTTTCTAAGATAGTAATCATGTTTTATAGGTTTTTAAAAATAAAATTAATGTATATGCCAATGATGACATATAAGTCAGAAGGATGGAGTTAGTATTCTAAGGTACTTGTTGAGAAGAGTAAAGATACGTAACTTCCCAGAGTCTAAAGTCAATCAGCATGTGTATATAATAAGCAACAAAAAGAAATAGAAGAAATAACTATGAAATAATTTAGAAGATGAAGAAGTAAGGAAGAGTATGAATTCCAAAAGAAGAAATAAACAAAAAAATTACAGTTCACAGACTGAGAAAAAAAATGCTAGTTTTAAATTTAAATATATTGGTGACTATATAAAATATAAAATGGACTAAGCCCCAACAAATTCGAATGTTAGATTGAATTTTAAAAAGAAAAAAAGAGAAACCGGGAGCGGTGGCACAAGCCTGTAATCCCAGCACTTAGGGAGGCTGAGACAGGAGAATCGCCAGTTCAAAGCCAGCCTCAGCAATGGCGAGGTGCTAAGCAACTCAGTGAGACCCTGTCTCTACATAAAACACAAAAAAGGGCTGGGGATGTGGCTCAGTGGTCAAGTGCCCCTGAGTTCAATCTCCAGTACCAAAAAAAAAAAGAAAGAAAGAAAAAAAGAATTCAACTATGCAATTGACACATGCCCCCCCCCCATACATTTTTTTTTTTTTAAAGGATGCAAAGACACCCAAAACCACTACACTGGAGAAAAGATAGTCTCTTCAACAAATGGTGCTTGGAAAATTGGAAATTCATATCTAACAAAATGAAATTAAACCTCTATCTCTCACCCTGCACAAAACTCAACTAAAGTGGATCAAAGACTTACGTACTGGAACAGAGACCCTGTGCCTAATAGAAGAGAAAATAAGAGCAAACCTCCACCATGTTGGCTTAGGAACTGACTTCCTTAACCAGACTCCTAAAGCACAAGAAGTAAAATCAAGAATCAATAAATGGGATAGATTGAAACTAAAAAGCTGCTTCTCATCAAAGGAAACAATAACATGAAGAGAGAGAGAAATGGGAGAAAATGTTTACCACATGCATCTCCAAAATATATAAAGAACTCAAAAAAGTGGAACACCAACAAAACCAAATAATCCAATCAATAAATGGGCCAAGGAACTGAACAGACACTTAACAAAAGCAGAAATACAATCAATCAACAAACATAAGAAAAAATGTTCATCATCTCTAGCAGTTAGAGAAATGCAAATCAAAAATACTCTAAATTTCTTCTCACTCCAGTCAGAATGGGAACTATCAAGAATTCAAGCATCAGTAAGCATTGGTGAGGATGTGGGGAAAAAGGTACACTCATACATTGCTTATGGGACTGCAAATTGGTGCAACCACTCTGGTAAACAGTATGGAGAGTCCTCAAAACTTGGAATGAAACCACCATTTGATGCAGCTATCCCACTCTTTGGTTAATACCCAAGGGACTTAAAATCAGCATACTATAGTGACACAGCTGCCACATCAATGTTTACAGCAGTTCAGTTCACAACAGCTAAATTATGGAACCAACCTAGATGCCCTTCAACAGATGAATGAATAAAGAAAATGTGGTACATGTACACAATGGAATATTACTCATCCTTAAAGAAGAGTGAAATTATGGCATTTGCAGGTAAATGGATAGAGCTAGAGAATATCATGAGAAGTGAAATAAGCCAGACTCCAAAATCTGCTTTCTTTGATAAGCAGATGCCAATCCATAATGGGGGCAGGGGGATGAAGAAACTTTGGATTGTGCAGAGGGGAGTGAGGGGATGTGGAGGGGTGTGGGGATGGGAAGGATGGTGGAATGAGAAGGGCATTATTACCCTGTGTACATGTATGATTACACTATCAGTGTGACTCTGCACCATGTTCAGCCAGAGGAAGAAGTTGTGCTCCATTTGTGTGTGATGTGCACAGTGCATTCTATTGTCACGTATAACTAATTAGAAAAAATGAAAAAGATAAACTTAAAAAGTAAACAATAGAAAAAAAGGCATGTCATGCAAACACTAATATAGATTTTTTTGGGGGGTCGGTTTCTGGGGATTGAACCCAAGGCCTCACAATTGCTAAACATGGTCTGTACCACTGAGTTACACTCCCAACCCCCAATATAGATATATTTAAGGCAAAAGTCTTTACTAGAGATAAATTGGGATGTTTCCAAGTGATAAAAGATACATTTCAACAGAGAAATAAAACAGTTCTAAATTTTACATACCTAATACTCTGATTCCCAAAAATATAAAGCAACAAAAAGTCAAATATAAGAAGGGAAAGGCATTCATGATCATAGTTTTCAGACTTACTGATAGAACAAGCCAACAAAACAGTGACAGAACTTGTTAGTGTTTTTTGTCAGTTGCAGCATCTGTGGTAATGTCTCTTTTTCACCACTCTGTGCCATCTTTTACTTTGCAGTCATCAAGTGTGAGTCCTCCATCTTTAACTTTTTTAAAACCCAACTTTTGGTTTTGTTGATCCCTCTCTGTTTCATTAATTTATGCTTTCATGTCATCTTCATCATTTCTTTATTATACTTGGGTTTATTTATTACTACTCTTTTCCTAACTTCTTCAGATTGACATTTAACCCATCAACTTTTACCACCCTTGCCCCCCAACCCTTTTTTAAGTATATATTTTAAGGGCATATATTTCTTTCAAAATACATGCATAACTGGATCCCACACATTTATTTATTTATTTATTTATTTGGTTCTTTTTTAGTTATACATGACAGAATACACTATGACATAATTATAAAAACATGGAATATAATTTGTTCTAATTCAATCCCCCATATTCCTTCTTCCCTTCCCTTCCTCTCAGTCCCTCTTCCCATCCTTCTACTCTACTGATCTTTCTACTGTTTAGTTTGTTTTTTGTTGTTGTTTAATTAGTGTCTTGTGGATATACATAATGGTGAGATTCATTGTGGAATATTTGTATGTGTACATAGGAAAGTTAGATCAGATTCATTTCACTGTCCCTATCCCATCCCTCTTCCCTTCGTTTCATTCTCCCTTTGTCTACTCCTCTGATCCCCCCCCCCGCCTTATTTTGGATTATTGTCTGCATAGCAGAGAAGACATTTGACCTTTGACTTTGGGGCACTGGTTTATTTCACTTAGCATGATAGTTTTCTTAACATCCATTTACTAGCAAATGCCGTAAATTCATTCTCCATTGTGTAAATATACAATATAATATAATAATACAATATAATAATATAATAGTCTCCAGATTCATGCTTTTTCTGGCAAATGTCACAAAGTCTTTTTATGGCTGAGTAACATTCCATTGTGTATGTATACCACATTTTCTTTATCCATTCATCTGTTGAGAATATCTAGGTTGGCTTCATAGCTTAGCTATTGTGAATTGTGCCGCTATAAACATTGATGTGACTGCATCACTGTAATTGCTGATTTTAAATCCTTTGGATTTATACTGAGGAGTGAGTGGGATACCTGAATAATGTGGTGATTCCATTCCAAGTTTCTCCATACTGCTTTCCAGATTGGTTACACTAATTTGAAAACCCACTAACAATGTATGAGTGTACCTTTTTTTTACCCTCACACCATTATCAATATTTACTTGCGTTGTCTGAAAGACAATCATCTGTGGGTTTTTTGTTTGTTTGTTTACATTGTTGCATTTTTCCTTCCAGGATTACTAAATTCATCCAAACCATCCATCTGCAAACCTTTTCTCCCTCCCTCCTTCCTATCCAACTATTTATAGACACTGAAATTTGAATTTCATATAATCTTCACATGTCATAGAACATTATATTTGTTTTTATTTTTTCCCCAACTTTTTAAAAAATGTTCTTTTTAGTTATACATGACAGTAGAATATAATTTGACATATTTATATGAGGGAGAAAAGTTTTGCAGGTGGATGGTTTGGATGAATTTAGAAATCCTGGAAGGAAAAATGCAACAATGTAAACAAACAAAAAAATATAAGTACATCTTATTCTAATTAGGTCCCCAGTCTTGTGATTGTACAGGATGTGGAGATTTACTACAGTGTATTCATATATATACATAAGAAAGTTATGTCAGAATCATTCCACTGTCTGTCTTATTCCTATCCTCCCTCCCTTCCCTTCATTACCCTTTGTCTAATCTACTGAACTTGTATTCATACCCCACCCCTTGTTGTGTGTTAGCATGAACCTGTTAGAACATTCAACCTTTGGTTTTTGGGGATTGGCATATTTCACTTAGTATAACAGTCTCCAGATTCATGCTTTAAAGTCATTCTTTTTTATGGCTGAAAAATATTCCTTTGTGTACATATACCACATTTTTCTTTACCTATTCATTTGTTGAAGGGCACCTAGATTGGTTCCATAGCTTTGCTATTGTGAATTGAGTTGCTATAAACATTTCTGTGGTTTGGTCACTGCAGTATGCTGATTTTAACTTTTTTGGATATATATGGAGGAGTGGGATAACTGGGTCAAATGGTTATTCCATTCCAAGTTTTTTAAGGACTCTCCATATTGCTTTCTAGAGTGGTTGAATTAATTTTCAGTCCTACCAGCAATGTATGAATGTATCTTTTTTTCTACATCCTCACCAACATTTATTGTTACTTGTATTCTTAATTGTTGCCATTCTGACTGAAGTAAGATGAACTCTAGGTATAGTTTTAATATGAAATTCTCTAATTGTTAGAGATGTTGAACATTTTTCATGCATTTGGTGACCAGTGGTATTTCTTCTTCTGTAAAGTGTCTTTGGTATCAGGGTGATACTGCCTTTGTAGAATGTGTTTGGAAGAGTTCTCTCATTTTCTGTTTCATGGAATAGTTTGAAGAGGATTGGTATTAGTTCTTTGAAGATCTGGTAGAACTTGGCTAAAAATCCATCCTGGGCTTTTTATTGTTGGAAAGCTTTTGATGGCTGCTTCAGTTTCATTACTAGAAATTGATCTGTTTAAATTTTCTATGTTCTAAATTTCTGTGTTCTGTGTTCCCTGGTTCAGTTTGGGTAGGTTCTGTGTTAATGGGATTTTGTCCGTATGGTCAAGATTTTCTAGTTTATTGGAGTATAGATTTTCAAAATGATTTCTTATTACTTTTTTGATTTCAATAGTGTCTTTGGTGATATTTCCTTTTGTATCTCAGATTTTGTTAATTTGAGTTTTTTCTGAATTTTTACAATTAGTTTGGCTTATCAATTTTGTTTCTTTTCAAAAAACCAACTCTTTGTTTTGTTAATCTTTTGTGTTGCTTTTTTAAATCTCAGTTTCATTGATTTTGGCTCTGATTTTAGGAAGTTTCTGTCTTCTGATTTTTGGTGTTGGTTTGTTCTTCTTTTTCTAAGGCCATGAAACGTAATGATAGGTTATTTATTTGGTATCTTTCCATTCTTTTAATGTATGATCTCAATGCTGTGAACTTGAACTGTCTTCATGTTGTTCCACCAATTTTGATACATTGTATTATTATTCTCATTTACTTCTAAGTATTTTATTTCCTGCTAGTTTATTATCTAGTTTTTAAATTGGATTTGATTCTCCTTTGACTACTATTCTAGTATAATGCTTCCCTCTGCTGGTTTTCATTTTTATTTTTAATTTCTTCTTTGTGAAATATTTCATTGAATCTTTTATAGTGCAGGCTCTCTAGTTATGAATTCTTTTAGCTTTTGTTTATCATGGAAAGTTCTTATCTCATCTTCAACTTTGAAGCTTTATTTTGAGTATAGTATTCTTGGTTGGCACTCACTGTATTCCAGAGCTTGGTATATATTATTCCAGGCCCTACTCAGTTGAAATCCAGATTGGTTTACTTGTAAAATGTGACCAGTCATTTTTGTGTGTGCAGATTTTAAAATTCTATCCTTATTCTGTATGTTAGGCATTTTCATAATAATGTGTCTTGGAGTGGATCTGTTTTGATTTTGCATATTTGAAGTCCAGTATGCCTCCTGTGTTTGAATTTCCATTTCATCCTTAAGGTTTGGGAAATTCTGATACTATTTCATTGAAAAGATTGTGTATTTCTTTAGATTGTGTTTCAGAGCCTTCATCTATCCCAGAGAATCTTAAATGTGGCCTTTTAATGTTATCCCAGATTTCTTGAATATTCTGTTTGTGGTTTCTTAAGAAATTTTCTCTGTTTTCAAGATTATATACTATGTCTTCAAGGCCTGAAAAGTCTGTCCTCAAAGTGGTCTAATCTGTTAGTGATGCTTTGCCATTGAATTTTTAACTTGATTTACTGATCCCTTCATTTCAAGGATTTTGATTCCTTTTCAAAATCTCTTTCTATTGAAGTGATCTTACACTTCCTGTATTTTTTTTTCTCTGATTTTACTCCTTACATTATCTTTTAGGTCATAAAAAAGTTGATGAGTTTTCTAAATTACTTTTCTGACATTCCCTCTGCTGTGGTGTCAGTGGAATCTGTTGAGGTATTCTGTGTTGTTTGGGATGGTTTGTTCCTTTGCTTTTTCATATTGTTTGTATGCCTATCCATCTATCAGTATAGCTCTGACTTCTTTTAAGTGATGGACTACTATGTGAAATTCTTTTTCTTAAGAGCCCTGGGTTGGGTGGATATCTAATGATATTTTAATTCAGTGTGACCTGTACTCCTCCCAACATCAACTCCACTTTAAGTGAAACCATTGAGCCCTTTTTACTATAATCACTTCTGAGCCAGGCCTTGTATTATTCAACCTTGTAAGAACAAAAACTTGATGCAATTGTTCTCTTCAGGTCCTCAAATTGAGGTATAAACCTATAATAAGAGTTCTGGAACAGGTCAAAAAATGTAGTAGTTACATCTAGTAAACTTACTAAAACCTTGAATATTAAAGAGGAGGAGGAAGAATGTTTTGGCAAATGGAGAAGGGGAAAAAGGAAAGAGAGAGGGTGAATGAGAGAGAAAGGAAGAGAAAACCTATAAAAGTGTAATAATTTATACCAAAGTAAAAAGGAGAAATAGGTGAATGGGTGGTATTTGGGGCAGTAGTGGATAGTGCAAGTGGATGAATAGTGGGTCAGAGAAGCAGGTATAAACTAGAGCTAGGAAAACAAAAACAGGAGGATGCCCTCCAATTAATGCTTTAAATTATTAGATGAAATACATTCAGAGGGTTGGAGGTACAATGTTGGCTATTGAGTTAACAATTATCATTCAAGTTAAGGAGTTATTTGTATGATTAAAGTTGACATTAGAATTGTTTATAGTCTTGGAGGGTGCAGTGTTGTGAGTTGGCTGATTCTAATGTTGCAGAAGTTCAGGATGCAGGCTCTGAAATGCCCCTGTAATACAGCTGTGAGTCACAGCTGTTACCCTCTGCTAGATTCTTTTCATGGTAGTGAAGATCCTGGTAGCTTGTCTTCAGGAACACTGGTTGTAGGTTTTCCGCAGGTGTTCTTTGATGCAATAGAGTTCCCCCTGCTGTGTCCACTCTGAGGTGCTGTAGTGAAGGGTCTCTGGTGATTCAACTGAACTCTGTAGTTTCCACTGTCCCAGGTTGTGAATGGTGAGTGTTGATTCCTTTTGTTTAATAAGTCTGGTGCATCGTCCTACAAGTATCCAAATAATGCCTTGTCACCTGCCAGTTGCAATCACCATTTAGGTTGTATACTTATGAAGGCTGGCACTGGCCGTTTCTGCTGAGAAGCTTCTGGCAATTTCCTGCTGTCTGTATGTCACTGGATGCTCAGGCAGTTTCCCTCCTGGTATGGTGCTGCAATCCTGTGTGCTTACTGTCTAAGCTTCCTGCGGTGCCTTCCCCCCAGTGCCAGTGGTCAGGGCCTGCTGAATCAGCTTTCCTTTGGGGCCAAAGTTGCTTCTGTTGTAGTCTGAGTGGAGCAAGCCTATGCAGAGCTTTTTTTTTGCCCTTGCCTGGATTGTAGAGGCTAAGCTGAGCTAGATGCACACTTTGCAGGCCCAGGTCCCCATCAGCCCACTTTGTCCCCATGTTCACATTGAAGGGAGAGGGAAGTATTTATGGCCAGATTCTTAAGAGGGCCCACTTCAGGTGGCTTCTCTCAGCTTTGATTTGTGGCTCTCTGGGTATGGGAAGAGGCCCTGCAGATTTAAGGTAACTGGTTGGCTGTGGGCGTCACAAGATGGCTTCCCCCAGCCACACTTTCTTTTGATGATTTGGTTTTAAGTGGTTCGTGCTGTTTTAAGGCGCCTTCTTGTAATTTAAAGTTTATCTGTCTTTTCAGCAGTTTTCGAATAGTTTTTAAATGGGTGAGCTTAAGAAAATGTTCACTTTCCCTTCTCTCTCATGTCCCCCCCTCCCCAGGTTAGGGTTAGAGCACTCTTGAGTTTTATTTTCTCCTCTGGTAACCTATCTTCTAGTCTCTTCCATCTCAGACAATGTAGTTCCAAGTTTTAGAGCATTTATTTTTGTCTCCCACCTCTCAATTCTACTTTTATTTACTGCCTCCTTTCCATGTTACGAGGAGATCAGGACTTGCTGTCTGTGTTGCTTCTACATCTTCCCTGTTTCTCTTCAGTGTTCCCCACAGATTTTAATGTTTTTTTTTCCCATTAATTTAATCCCAGCTGTCACTTTTAGTTGTTTTCTGTTTATAATTTATGGTTCCAGTTCAGATATGTTTAGTTTTGTTATTTTTTAAAAGCTTGTTACACGTAGCTGTTTTGACCTTTAAATTTTATTTTCTATTTATTTTGGTGCTGGTGGTCAAATGTTTTATAAACTTTGTTTGTTCTGATGTTTTAAGTCTTTTTCTTCTCTGTGATCATGGTTTCCTTATCAGATATTAAAACATGAAGTGCAAGTAATTAAAACACTTTGACATTGAAACTGGGTTGAAAACAGACAATGGAAAGAAGAGTGCCCAGAACCATGCCTCCTCTGCATATATGAATACTCACTGAATGACAACACCACTGCAGACCACTAAGGGTAGAACTGGGCTTCAGTTAATTGTACCTAGATAATTAGATTTACATATGAAAAAAATATATTAGGTGCCTTCCTTACACTGAACAAAAATCAATTCCAGAATGAATTAAGTCCTTTGTGTAAAAGGTAACACCTTTAATGCTTTTAAGTATGAAATAAAAGCAAATTTTCCATGGTTTGGAAAAGAGAGATTGTTAAGACACAGCACTGACCATGAAGAAAGGGACCAGTCAGTTCAGCTACATTGTTTGCGAACTTGTAAGAAAATGTCCTAAGGAAATTGACATTTCAAAGCCTGGAACTAGGTGAAGGTATTTCAAGCATATAACTTTATTTCTATTAACCTGGCCAGGTTCATTTGCCTTTTGTAGTCCTCAGTTCTCCATGGTCTGTGGTGCAAAAATAAATTCATCCTACCATTCTAACCTTATTTCCAGCAGAATTTTTTGTGAAACTTTGCCCAGTAAAATAGATCAGTAACTCTTTTTTCGTAGTTGCTGGTTTTGCCTCTGTATCTTCCAACCCCTTTGCCTTCTTCCTTTTCTACACAGTGAATGTCACAAAGAAAAATACATAAGACAAAATTATGTTTTTCAGACTAAATTCTTAGCCTCATAGAATTCTGAGCATTGCATATATGTTTTTGCCTTGCCTTAAAATAAACTTGAATGTCTTCTTTCTATTGCCTACTTTCTCTGTTCTTTGGGGTCAGGGTCTTTCTTCCTCTTTAGAGCCTGCAACACTGTATATATAAATTAAAATTGAACAAAACATACACATTTTCTTTTTATTATTGACTCCTAATTTTGTGGAGATTAAAATCAATAAATTTTAGAGTTTAGACCATGATTTTATGAATGAGAAAAATGTGCCTCCAGAATTTGAGTCAATTTTATCACACTACTCAAGTAATTTGTGGCTTGTGAATTTTCAAACTTCACTTTCTGACTTTTAAAAGTAACAGGGTTGATTTGAGTACTTTGATGAATTTTAATCCTCCTTAGAGGATTTTATTTAAGAGTTGAATTTAAGTCTTGTGCATTTCCTCAGGACCTCTGGTTTCTTCAGTTTGCCATCATCCCAACAGGGAGCAAGGTCCTGGGTGATCTGGGGTTGCCACAATCATACTGACTGAGTCCCCAAACAGAGAGGTGACTTCCTTTGCTTCAGGTAGCCCCCCTATAAACTCATTCTACTAGTCCCATTTCCCTTTTCACCCACTAGCAACTGATTTCTTATTTTATTTTACAGCCTGAAGCCTTCTTCAGACCTTCTTAGTTGGTGGGAAATCTCATTTCCTATAATATCTTTCACAAACTTATGTGTAATCTAATGGGTGCATGGTTTTAAGAAAAATACCATAAGCAGGAATCTTTGAATTTTCATTTTTAGTTATCCATAAAATCTGAATCCTTTTCAAATTTGTCATCATTTTATCCTTCATCTCTCACCAACACCTTAGTTCTCTCCTGTCTTTTATGGATTATAATTCATATTCCCAAGAGCATATTCCTTATTATTGTTTCACAAAGGAGAATTGGGACAATGAGGATATTTTTCTTACAGACTTTAAACTCATTCACTTCTCTTACCCACTAGATGGCTCAAGTGTACTACTTTGGCAGCTGAGATTGACATTTGTATGTTTTGCCTGTGGTTTCTGCTTTCTGAGTACTGCTTACTTTTAAATTGTCTGACGAGCCCTTTTGTGAGCCATTATTCCAGTGCTTTCACATATATGCAGTGGAAAATTTCCTCACATATTCTGACCATTTACAAACTTCTAAAAATCAGCTGAAATGTTCATCATATCAAAAGTTAAGACAGTAATTAGAATACTAGAAGTATTTTTGTTTTTTAAGATACTAGGGATTGAATTCAGGGCTTGGCACTACTAGATAAGCACTCTGCCATTGAACCGTGTCCCCAACTCATAATACTTAAAAGATTCTATTTTTTGCTTTTAAAGGCTGTTTTGGACTGAAATTCAGCTGTCAGTAATAGAGTCCCTCATAGTAGGCATACAGTTAATAACCCCTGCTTTTCTTCCTGACTCAGTCATTTTTAGTAATTTTCTAGGATATGGTACTACTCTAGGAGTTTTGAGGCACCATGGGCGATTTGATTTTGTTCAGCAATAATATTTATTGTGTTAATGTCCTTAGTACTGTACTGAGAAGTAGGGGGAAATACCTAAAGGAATAAACAAGACATGTTCAGAGTAGAAAACCCAGTGCATTAATTTTTCCTTGTGTTTGAAGCTGTAGTATTGAGTAGGATGAAATGACTAATCCAAGTTATGCTTGTAACTATCCTTGAGTGTTGTTTTTGACATTGTCTCTGTTAGTTTTGTCTATAAATAAAAACTTGTAAACTATATATTCTTTTTTTATGGGGGGTAGTTGCCAGGGATTGAATTCAGAGGCACTCAATCACTGAGCCACATTCCTAGCCCTATTTTGTATTTTATTTAGAGACAGGGTCTCACTGAGTTGCTTAGCACCTTGCTTTTGCTGAAGCTAGCTTTGAACTTTTGATCCTCCTGTCTCAGCCTCCCAAGCCACTGGGATTACAGACGTGCATCACCATGCCCAGCCTTACACTGTTATTTTTTAGAAATATTTTATACTTATGGCTGGTTGTTTCAAGTTACAAAATAAAAAGGAAGGGAAGCTAAGATTGGTTCAGTGCTTATCATTTGCCAGTTTCTTGCTTAATATACATTGTTTGATTGGATTCTCTCATTAACAAGGGAGACAAGTGAAATGTTGACATTTCATGGATAAAGAAACTGAGGAATCAAGTGGGTTAAATAAGGTGCTGAGGATTGAATAACTAGTAAATGGGAAGGCAGTGTTTGGATACATCCATATCAGATCTTTAAAGTCCTGGTTCTTTCCAGGTTCTTTCCAGGTAGTCTTCTGGGAAGATGGTGCTTGTGTCTACAAAAAGAGAACCTGGACCACTTTGGGTTATAAAGGATTTTGGGGGGAGGGGGGGTTATTTATTTATGTATTTGACCAAGAGAAGACAGTTATTTCCAGAAAAGGCAGAATCATTTTTAATTCTTATGTCAACTGGTTAAATATTTCCATTTCCTAAAAGCAGAAAATTCCAAAGGACTGATTGCCTTTGACAATTTTTTTTAAAAAAGGCCTTGGATAAGATGAAGTATTCTTGCCAAACTAAAACAACCGTACATGCTATCTCTTTGACAGCCTTAGAATAATAGCAGACTCTGTAAAAATTGATTTATTCAGAAAAACTGTACCTAATGTTATTTTTAGTCAATAGGTATCTTAATGTGTTTAGGTATGTTAACATATATGTTTTAATAACTATGGTAATAACTATGGATTATTTCAATCACTTAGAAAATGTAGATGATTTAAATGAAGAGGGCAAGTAATTTAAAAGTTTCATGTTATTTAATTGTATTTTAACTAGATAGCATTGTATTTTTCTCTTTATTGTCTAAGGGTCTCTTTTGCTAAGCTATAAAACAGGAAATGTGGTGTCGGGTTGTTTTCTTAAGGAAACAAGTAAAATGAAGTAAAACAAACAGTTTATAAAATAGTATTTAAAAGGTATGTAATTTTTCTGTGTCTGTGCTGTTATTTTTTTTGGCTGTGCAGTCCTTTTACACTGTATCACAAAACAGTCATTAGGTACATATTCTTCATCATCTTCAAAGTTGAGGTTGTACTATCACAGTTGTTAGAAATCATTAGAACTTCTGACTGAACCATTGATGTCATTAGATTTAAAATAATATCATCTTCTCATGATTGTGACTAAATTTATACCACTTATGCCACTTTACAAATTATCTTACACATTGACTAGATAATACTGACATTTTTATTCCTTTTCAACTATCATGATGTGTTGACAATTTTATTTCCATATTTATACAGTATTACTTGTATGGAAATTCCAAAGCCTTGGCACTTCTTAAAATCAAGATGATGATAAACTAAGGAGATTCTAATTCCATCTTTTGAGGGAAGTGTAAGATTATTTGTACGTCTATAAAGAATCTGTGAAAAGGGTGTTTTTAAAAAGTGTATAGAATTCTTGGTCACTTGTTTTCAATTATTTATAGCTGTGTAACCTGAGTGATATTTTAAATACAAGGAAGTAACTTTCAGTTATCAAAGAATGAGCGTATGTAATGAGTTAAAATTGTGGCATGATAAGTGGATTACAATTACCTTTGCTGAGTCAACATCATCTAAACCTTAACTGCAATATTATGTTGTTTAGTCACTTCCTGATTTAATGATGAGAAGTTACAGTATGTAATCATTTAATAAGTAGCATGTTATACTTCATAGACTTCAGAATGTCTTTGCTAAATTAAAGTCCACAAGAGAAGACAAAAGGAAATTCTTTTAGAATTCAACTTATATAGCTTTTTTTCCTCTTTTTGGGCTTGAAGTGATGTGAGTGTCCTTTGTAACAAGAAGAGTACTCTAGGTGTATTTAAATATTTAATCTGCTATGATTTTTTTTTAGTTGGAAATGAGGCAGGTTTTAAGAAAATGAGTATTTATATATGTAGACACACATGTATCTTCTAAATATCATTAGTTTGCTATTTTGACATTTTTGACTATGCTTCATGGGGAAAAACTTTCATTGTGATCCAGTACACATTCTTATGTATACAAGCGTAAAGTTCACAATATTTATTGTTACCTCATAACCTGTATCTGATAATCCCTTTTTTGTTTTATTAAAAAATAAATCTAAACTACCAAATAGATTTTATGATCCATCAATGGGTTAGGACTCATAGTTTAGAAAAAACTGTCATATAGGATTGAAAAATTAAGTTTTTTTACCCTGAATATTAAAAAGATTACTCTGAAGCTGTTTGGATATTTGAAAAGCTTTATAGCAGTTTAGTAACAGGCTTAAAAACAAACAATAAAAACAACACAAAAACTCATGCTTTCTTAAATTCTCCCTGTTACATCATCACCAAGTATTATATAACTTGTGTTTTCTGTACTTGAAAATTTAACTGAAGGATTGGAAGATGTTGGATCAAGAACCAAGCTGAGAAGCTGGGTGCGATGGCTCAAGCCTTTAATCCCAGCACTTAGGAAGGCTGAGACAGGAGAATCGTGAGTTCAAAGCCAGCCTCAGCAACGGCGAGGTGCTAAAGCAACTCAGTGAGACCCTGTCTCTACATAAAACACAAAATAGGGCTGGGGATGTGGCTCAGTGGTCAATTTTAAGTCAGTTGTTTTTAAAGAACATCATTAACCAGAACACAGCATCAATTCTTGGTATTGAAAGCATTCTAATATGAAGTCTACATAATGGAATTTCATTAACTACCCATGACTATCACAAAAATATATTTGTGACCATTAATTTATTTGTTTCACTTATGTTGAATTACTTGAGAAACATTTAACATTTCTTGACTGACAAGAAAAATTTACCTAGACATATAGGTTACTTTTCGTATAATATGAAAGATACTAAGTGTTATGAGAAGCATAGTAAAATTCAATGAGGGCTGGGGTTGTGGCTCAGTGGTAGAGCGCTTGCCTCACACGTGTGAAGTACTGGGTTCAATGCTCAGCACCACATAAAAATAAATAATTAAAGATACTATGCCCATCTACAACTAAAAAAAAATATTTTAAAAATTCAATGAAACTGAACTTGACACCTCACAGATGAGCAGGTCTTGACCAGAGAAAGTGAGTGGGGAGAAGTATGTTGCAGATGAGAGAAAATGAGACAAAACAAAACTAAAACAACCTGTATTGGCTTGGAGTTGAGAGATAGTGTAGTATATTTAAAACAGTCCTTTGTGGGTTACATCCTAGAATTGGAGAGGGAGGAAGATCCTAGTAAGAGAAGCAGCCAGGACCAAATCATTCAGGTCTTTGGAATCCCTAATGCAGGTTTGAGCAGAAGGAACCGTGGTATGATTTTAAGCAAGAGATTTAGAAATTGAATTTCCATGTTAGAAGGATTACTTTAGTTAAGATAATGTAGGTCATAAATATATCTGAAGACAGAGAGAACATGATCCAGAGAAGTTCAACATATATATACAAGGGTAGGAAGTATAGCTTGGATCTGACAAAAGTTTGGAACCAGGCGTGGTTTTCGACTAATATCAGATATTCCCACTTTTACAGCAGCACATGGCTTCTTGTCTTTGCTTTTCTCTGTTGTGCCTGCTTCATTGTTCTTTCTGTGTAAACTGGCTTTTCTGCTTCTTTAACTACAAAGTTAACCCACAGCCTTTGAATTTCTCTCCTGCTTCACACCACTCAGAAAGAACCTGATTGACTTCTTAAGATAGTTGTCTACCCTTGGTCTGATTAGCTATGGCTAGAGGGTTGGGGCCATATAACAAACATAACTGCTTAAAAACCCACCCCTTTCCTTAGTTAAGGGGGTGCGAGATTTCTCGGAAAGAATGAACTTTGAAAAATTATTCTGCCTGGAAAATGAATTGAAATCAGAGGGATTAGAGGGGGACCCTTTAGTAGAATACAGTAATCAAGGTGATAACGTTGGCCTGAGTTAGGGTGAAGAATAAAAAGATAACAGATATGTGATAGAAAAGTTTGAATCTTTAGAATTGCATGGCAGGTTGAATGTGAAAGACTGTCAATGTTTCTAGCTTGAATAACTAATTGGAGGATGATAGCAATTCCTGAGATGGAAGAGTACAGGAGAAGCAGATTTGATGGGACTTGAGAGATGAAGGAACTATTTTAGTATTATAGTTTGAGGTAGCTTTGAGATATCTAAATGGAGACGTCTAGTAAACTCTTGATTATATATCTAGAGTAGACAAAAAAGCTCAGTGTTAGACAAATGTTTGAAGTTCTTCAGTTCTTTAGTGATAACTGAAGCTATGCAGAATGAAGTTCCCTGGGAATATATAACAAGAAGAAGGCCAAGATAGCTCAGAAGAAAATCATATTTGAGGGCTGATGGGAAAGGAGCCTGCCTACAAAGGAGACTGAGCAGGCACCAAAGGGATGAGAAAAAAACAGTAGTATGGAGTGTTTTTAGGAATACAAGGAAAGAATGTTTCAGGTAGGAGAATTTGATCTCAACAGTATCAGGTGTTACTGAACAGCATAAGAGTGAAGTTCTTGATGACCATGGTGAATGAGTTTGAAGAGATTTGTGAAAACAGGATTGAGGTTTCTGGAAGGTGAAGAGATTAAAGTTAGCAAATACTAAGCATTCTTGTTCTAAGGGAAGTAGAAAAGAGCCAGGGACTAGAGATTGTGATGATAGCAAAATAAGATTTTAAGTGTGTACTTTTTAAAATAGCAGAAGAAAGAGTGATAATCAGTTAGTTGAGCAAGATCCAGAAAATTATTCAGAGCCCTATCACATTATAATGGTGAAGAATAAAGCAAAAATTAATATGTACAAACTGGCTTCCTGAATGGAAGCTGAGTGTTATGCTTTGGATGTGAGATGACCCCCAAAAGTTCACGTGTGAGACAATGCAAGAAAGTTTAGAGGAGAGGTGGTTGGGTTGTAAGAGTCTTAACCCAATCAGTGATTTTAACCCCTCTTAGGGATTAACTGAGTGGTAACTGAAGTGGTAGGGTGTGGCTGGAGGAGGTGGGAATTGAGACACGGCTTTGGGTATATATTTGTATCTGGCTAGTGGAGTCTCTTCTCTGCTTCCTGATCACTATGATGTGAGCTACTTCCCTCAGCCACACTGTCCTGTTATGATGTTCAGTCTCACCTCAAGCCCTGAGGAATGGAGCTGGCTTTCTGTGGACTAAGACCCCTGAAATCGTGAGCCCTCAAATAATCTTTTCCTTCTCTATAGTTGTTCTGGTCAGATCCTTTAATCACAGCAGGGAAAAAGCTGACTAAAACACTGACTTATCTTCTCTAGAAAGGGGTTAGGATGATCAGTAGGGTAGAGTTGAAGATTTAAGAATCAGGGGGTCAACTGGAAATAGATATTGTAGAAATTAGAGAAGATAGCTGAGTAGGAAATTTAAGATGCTTTACCTGGCTTTGATTGGAGGCCTTAATTTTGAAAAGCAGCACCAGTATTGCACCATTGTTTTTGTTTTGTTCAGCAGTCTTGTTATAGTCTCAAAAGGAAGAGACACCTTGTTTAGCCCATGCTTTGCAATTTCAGGTTGGTGCTTCAGGGATATTGACATGGTGATGGCAGTGTAATTAATAGACCATGGAATATAATAAACTGAAGAAAGAAAGAAGTTAGAAAAAGAGATTACTAATAGGAAAATGAATATGTTAAAGTCCTATAAATGACTGTGGTCTTTATGAGCATATTGAGAATAACTCAGTGGGTGGCTGGTCCTAAATGTGTATAATACTAAAGGAGAATTAACCAGTAGCTTTTTGGAGATTTCTGGCCTGCATTACTAGAATAATGATGTGGCCAATAAAAGAAATAGACATAAAGGGGAGGAAAGCAAGTTAGTTTTAGAAGAAAGAAAACTTGGATTTTCATTATTTCAAGTTTGATGACCTGTGGAACATCTATACTGAGATGACCAAGACGCAGTTGAGGTTCCAAAGATGGCAGAATAAGCTGGGCGCAGTGGCTCACGCCTATAATCCCAGCACTTTGGCAGGCTGAGACAGGAGAATCGCAAGTTCAGAACCAGCCTCAGCAATGGTGAGGCGCTGAGCAACTCGGTGAGACCCTGTCTCTAAATAAAACACAAAATAGGGCTGGGGATGTGGCTCAGTGGTCGAATACCTCTAAGTTCAATCCCTAGTGCCCCCCAAAAAGAAAGATGGCAGAATAGAGGAGGTCACTTTCTAGGCTGCTCCAAGAAAGAGGGTAGGCAGCTTCTCAGTAAAGTGCGTTAAAAGGGGAGGAGGTACTTTACTGGGAATTAATACTACACATTCAAAGCAGATCGGGTACTCAGGAGACTATATATAATAAAATAAAAAATCCCTGGCCTGGCTGTTACTGCTTGCCAGAAAAATCCCTTCAGGCAAAGTGGAGGGATAACAGAATACAGAGAACCTGCATTTTTAGGAGGCCTGTAGTGTGTCTTGGTACAGAAAGATGAAAGTTTAAAGACACAGCCAGACTGAACCAGAAAATGTACTGCTGTACAATCTTTTCTGGGAAAAAAACTGAGTCTTTACGGTGCTGGCACAGCAGGGGCTGGTGCCTGTGGGTACCTAATCCTGGCAGAACTGGGCTGGGTCCCGTGGCACACATCATTGAATGTGCCTAACAGGATAGGAGAAAATAAGACAAGCAGAGGGTTTTACACAGGGGAATAGGGATCATAGAAACCCACCTGGCTCCTCCCTCCCCCTTGAGTCCAGAGGCTCCCAAGACCACCTGGCAGGGCCAAGCCTAGCCAGAAATTGGACAGGAAAGGGATGGAAGTGACTGAGTTTACAGACTGAACCCTGAGAGTCCAGGAAAGATGTGGTTTGCCAGTGAGGAGGGAACTAAGGTTTGGCCCCTCTTCTGCATGAAAGGAATCTTCCCTAGGGTGTAGTCTTCCAGTATGGACTGGCAGCTGCTGGGCCCTGGAGGTAAACTGATTTAAAGTCTTCGGACCAATACCCATTCAAGAAGAACCTGGAGTCTGTCTAGACCTAAACCCCTTCTTCATGATCTCTGCCTATGGGAACTGCTCTCACAGAACATTACAGTGACCCCACCTTCAGGGTGGAGCAGACATCATACTCCAGCCCAACTCTACCTAACACAGTCAAGAAGGCAAGCTGAGAATTTCTGAACCCCAGCTGGCAACTTGAGGAGCAACTCAAAAAGAGAAAGGATTTGACAGCCTGCAGCCAATACTATTCTCAAGAAGAAACAGAAAAACATTTGGGAATAGACAACAAACAAATTCTCACTGACAATTTTTGACCACTGCAACAGAATCCTGAACTTTTCACTGAGAACTTTTTTTCCTGTTTAATTGTGAGCTGAATGGTTCATGGACACTTCATACATATTTGTGTCTTTTTTCTCATTACTAGCATTGTTTTGAAGGCAGTTATTTTTCGTGGCTTAGTCTTTTGAGGGCTAGGATATTTATTTGGTAAGCATATTTCAGTTTTGTTTTATATTTTGTTTTCTTACCTAGCTGTTTCCCTTAATTCTTTTTCTCTTTTCTTCTTCTAGCAGCCAGACTGTATTGTTCTCCCTTTCACTTTTCCTTTAATTTTTTACTTCTATTTTCTATCATCCTCCCTCATAATAATCATATCCTACGTCTCTTCTGCATTTTCTCTGTTCGTCTTTTCAGATTGTAAACATATTTGCAAACTTACTGTTTTTACTGTTGGCAGTTGCTTATCATACCACTTGTTAATTGTACCAGTTAACATTGTAGATGTCATAGCAAGAACTAAGTTTTTAGTTTGATGATATATATTGTTTGCATTGGTTGTCATTAATTGTCTCCCCCTAAACTGTGAGTATTAGAAATCTTCAGGGACACTATAAGTATATATAGAGAAACTGCTGCCTCAGATTCATACTGATAGATGAGTAAACACACAAACAGTACAATAAAGCAATGAAACAATCCCAAACAAACCAAAATACCTCAATAACAGAACCCACTGACACCATAGTGGAAGAAATGTCAGAGAAGGAATTTAAAAAGTTTATAATTAAAACTGTTGTGCAAGGTAAAATGTGATGTAAGGAGTGAAATCAGAGAAAATACAGGAGGTGAAAGATCACTTTGATAAAGAGAGATTCTGAAAAATAATTAAATGGAAATCCTCAAAATGAAGTAATCAGTAAACCAAATTAAAAATTCAGTGGAGCCAGTCTTGGTGGCACACGCCACACGCCTGTGATCCCAGTGGCTTGGAGACTGAGGCAGGAGGACCAAGAGTTCAAAGCCAGCCTCAGCAAAAGCAAGGCACTAAGCAACTTAGTGAGACACTGTCTCTAAATAAAATACAAAGTAGGGCTGCTGGGGATGAAGCTCAGTGGTCGAGTGTCACTGAGTTTAATTCCCAGTACCAAAAAAAAAAAAAAAATTCAATGGAAAGTATCACCAGCAGACTAGAACACTTGGAGAACAGAGTTTCAGGCAACAAAGACAAATACATATATAATCTTGAAAATAAATTTGACCCTGGAGATAAGATGTTAAGAGATCATGAACAGAACTTTTAAGAAATGTGAGATAATATCTTTGGTCAAAGGGGGAGGGGAGGGATGTGAGGGCAGGAAAGATGGTGGAATGAGATGGACATCAATGTCCTAGGTACATGTATGACCACACACATGGTCTGAGGCACATTATTTTGAAAATGTGAAACTGCTGCCTCAGATTCATACTGATAGATGAGTAAACACACAAACAATACAATAAAGCAATGAAACAATCCCAAACAAACCAAAATACCTCAATAACAGAACCCACTGACACCATAGTGGAAGAAATGTCAGAGAAGGAATAAGGATAGAATTATAGGCTTCTGGAGAAAAATAACAAGCCACATTTAGAGTTAAACTAATATGGATTTCAGCTGATTTTTCACCCAAAACCTAAAAGCTAGGAGGTCTTGGAATAACATATACCAATCTTTAAAAGAAAATGGATGCCAACCAAGAATACTGTACCCAGCAAAATTAAGCTTCAGATTTGATAATGAAGTAAAAACCTTCATGATAAAAAACAGTTAAGAGAATTCACAACTAGAGAGCCTATACTACAAAATACAATAAAATATTTCATGAAGAAGAAATGAAAAATGTGAAAACCAGCAAAGGGAAGAACTACACTAGAAGAATAGTCAATCAAAGGAGACACTGTTACAAATTTAAAACCAAAAATAAAATGACAGGGAATAAAAATCATTTCTCAGTAATAGCATTGGATGTAAATGGCCTAAACTCATCAATCAAAAGACATAGACTGGCAGATATACTGTCTCCAAGAGACTCACTTCATAGGCAAAGATATCTACAGACTGAAGGTAAAAAGATGGGAAAAAACATATTTCACATAGATCTTATAAACAAGCAGGAGTTTCTATCCTCCTATAAGATAAAGTGGACTCAAGCCAAAGATAATCAGAAGGGACAAAGGAGGACATTTTGTACTGCTTAAGGAAAGTATACATCAACAAGAGATAGCACTCATAAATATTTATGCCTCAAACAATGGAGCATCTACATACACCAGACAAACCCTCCTTAATTTCAAGAATCAAATAGACCACAACAGAGTAATACTGGGTGACTTTAACATGCCTCTGTCCTTACTGCATATATCTTTCATACAAAAACTAAACAAAGCAATGCTAATTGACAATTCCATTAAATGTCTACCCACAAAGAATAGCCCAGGACTGGATAGATTCTCAACCTAGTTGTACTAGACCTTCAAATAAGAACTAACACCAATTCTCGTTATATTATTCCATGAAACAAGAGGAAATCCTTCCAAATTCATTGAGGCTATTATTATCCTGATACCAAATTGAGACAAAGTCACATGAAGGAAAGAAAACTTCAGGCCAGTATCCCTAGTGAACACAGATGCAGAAATTCTTAATAAAAGACAGTGCACCAAGATCAAGTGGGTTTTATTCCAGGGATGCAAGGTTGGTTTAACATACAAAAATCAATAAATGTAGTTCTCCACATCAGTAGATATAAAGACAAGGATCACATGATTATCTCAGTAGATGCAGAAAAAGCATTTAGCAAAATACAGCATCCATTCATATTAAAAACACTACAAAAACTAGAGATAGTAGAAACATTCCACATAAAACACAGAATAGGGCTGAGGTTGTGACTCAGTGGTCAGGTGCCCCTGAGTTCAATCTCCGGTACCAAAAAAATAAAATAAAATAAAATTTAAAAAATGCTTGGAAATCAACCTAACAAAAGAGGTGAAAGACCTCTACAATGAAAACTATAGAACACTGAAGGATGACATTGAAGATCTTAGACTATGGAAATATCCCCCATGTTCTTGGATAGGCAGAATTAATATTGTCAAAATGGCCACACTACCAAAAGTGCTATATTGCAATTCCCATCAAAATTCCAAGGATGTTCTTCATAGAAATGGGGGGGGGGGGGGAGTCATGAAATTCACTTGGATAAATAAGAGGCCCAGAATAGCCAAAGCAATCCTTAGTGAGAAAAGCGAAGCAGGAGTCATCACAATACATACCTTAAATTATACTACAGAGCTGTAGTAACAAAAACAGCATGATATTGGCACCAGAAAACAGACACATAGATCAATGGTACAGAACAGAAGAGACAGAGACAAACCCACATAAATACAATTATCTCATACTAGACAAAGGTGCCAAGAACATACATTGGAGAAAAGATAACCTCTTCAACAAATGGTGGTGGGAGAACTAGAAATCCATATGTAATAGAATGAAATGAAACCCCTATATCTCACCCAACACAAAACTCAAAGTGGATAAAAACTTGAGCATTAGACCAGAAACCCTGTGCCTACTAGAAGAAAAAGTAGGCCCAGCACTTCATCATGTCGGCTTAAGAACCAGCCTCCTTAACAAGACTCCTAAAGTTCAGGAAGTAAAATCAAGAATAAATAAATGGGATGATATCAAACTAAACAGTTTCCTCATAGCAAAGGAAACAATCAAAAGTGTGAAGGGAGAACCTGCAGAATGGGAGACAATCTTTGCCACCTGCACTTCAGACAGAACATTAGTGTCCAGGATATATAAAGAACTCAAAAAAGTTAACACCAAAAAAACAAGTAATGCAGTTAATAAATGGGCAAAGGAACCAACAGACACATCACAGAAGAAATACAAATGGTTAACAAATATGGGAAAAAATGTTCAAAATCTCTAGCAGTTAGAGAAATCCAAATTAAAACTACACTGAGATTTCATTTCACTCCAGTCAGAATGGGAATTATCAAGAGTCAAGTAACAATAAATGTTGTTGAGGATGTGGGGGAAAGGATACATTCATACATTTGCCAGTGGGACTGCATATTGGTGCAACCACTCCATTCTGCAAGCTGAATGGAGGAGATGCCTCAAAAACTAGGAATGGAATCACCATTTGACCTGGTTATCCCACTCCTACATATACATCCAAAGGAGTTAAAATCAACATACTACATTGATACAGCCACGTCAATATTTATAGCAGCTCAATTCATAATAAGTTAGTTATGGACGCAACCTCGGTGCCCTTCAACAAATGAATAAAGAAAATGTGGTATATATACACAATGGAATATTACTCAGCTGTAAAAAAAGAATGACATTTGCCAATAAATGGATGGGTCTGTAGACTATCATGCTAAATGTAATAAGACAATCGCAAAACACCAGAGGTTGAATGTTATCTCTCATAAGTGGATGCTAACACATAACAACTGATGGAGGAGAATAGTCGTTCAGTGGATTCAACAAAGGGGAATAAAGAGAAGGGAAGGAGGATAGGAATAGGAAAGACAGTGGAATGAATCTGACACAACTTTCCTATGTATATATATGATTCTCCACATCAAGTACAACCATAAGACTGGGATCCTAATAAGAATAAAGTATACTCCATGTCTATGTAAATATGTCAAAATATTTTTTAAAAAATAAAGAGTGCCCTTTTATGATACAATGTCTGAAAAAAATTAAGCAGTATAGGCTAGATCAAGGCTGGAAATAAAACTGGGAGGTCATATTTGAAGCTGTGAATTTATCCAGCAGTAGAGGGATTAGGTTGTCAAGTTCATTGAAGGAGTAGGAAGTAGAAGTAGAGAAAAATATTTTTAGGTTTTGAGCAATTTGCAGAAAACTCAGCAAAGGTTTAAAATATTTTACCCCAAGCAGGCTACTGTATTTGGTGACTTGAGAGTGGCTCTCCAGAGGGTTAAGGAGATTGGAAAGTTTGAAAAGGAGATTATTGAGATTTGAAGAGTAATTTTGACTTATCAGTATGTTTATTGCCAGTGATTTGATTTCTTTTTATCTTCCCAGTATACTAATACTTTAAGAATAACTCTTATTAGCTTCTTTATAAAAAAAATTATTAGCTACGTTCTGGATTTCTGAAATGGAATATTCTGGTCATTTAATTTCTTAATGCTTCAGGAGTATCGTAGTTATTAATTAATACTGTTGGGGCTTTTTGAGTGCCGTTGGGACCATTTGTTCTTTTTTTTTTTTTTTTTTTTTTAAATATTAGTTGTAGATGGACACAATATCTTTATTTTTTATGTGGTGCTGAGGATCGAACCCAGTGACTCACGCATATGAGGCAAGCGCTCTACCACTGAGCTACAATCCCAGCCCCATTTGTTCTTGTACTGAGTAATTCCTGTATGCTTTGTTTCCTGTCACCCTTTTGCATGTGTATGTGACTTGAGGCATTAAGTTATTCACACTGTTATTCAAGGATCTTTTTTTCATAGTTGTGGTTTAAGATATATCCCTTTAGGTATATCTGAGGAGGGTGTAGGGCAAAAATCAAAGTGCTTTTTCTACACTTTCACAGCACAGAATAATTCTGTGGACTCTGGATGCCAACATGTGTGCAAATTTCTCCTTATAGCCAGTCAATTCTGGAGCAGATTCTCTAGCAGACACCAGCTGGATGTGTGTCTTCTAATTCAGTTCTAACACTGTCTGCCTGAAGACAGCTGCAGATCTCATGGGTTAAGGTCTCAGAATCACAAGACTACCTCCATTTCAGATGCCACTTTGAAGCACAGGTATGGTCTGCACTTCAGAACGACCATTTATACATCCAGGTTCCCACAACACCCTCCTGTGTTCAATTAGTTTGCTTGAGTGGCTCACAGAACTCAGAGACTGTTCGCATTTACCCATTTAGTATAAAGAGTTTTACAAAGAATACATAAGAACAAGAAGAGATGCATGGGGCAACCTATGGCAGAAGGGGTACACATCCTTCCTTCATACCTTCTTTGGGTGCCCTATCCTTCAGGAATTTACATGTGTTTAGCTCTCAGGAACCCCCAGAACTAAGGCCTTTTGGACTTTTATAGAAACTTTATTATAAAGCATATTTGAGTAAATTGTTGATAATTGGTTTACCAACTATCAACTCTCTCTCTCTCTCAAGGGAGAGCCTTGAGACCTTCTCCCTCCCTGGGATGTGGCAGAACCAGAAGTCCCAACCCTCTAATCATAGGTTTGTTCTTCTGTCAACCACTTATCTAGAGGTTAGGTAGGATCTCCTAGCCATCAGTCAACTCATTAGCATACAGAAAGACCTTTACCACTTTGGAGATCCCAAGGACTTTAGGAGTTCTATGCCAGGAAATGAGGATAACACCAAGTACACATTTCACAAGCTTATAATACAAATAAATATGCTTAGGTTTAGTTAGCACTATTGACATTTCTTAATCAAAAACCCCACACCACAAAAAACCAAACCATTTTATTCCTTATGTTGATCACCAGTTTTATGCTTAAATTGTCTTCAAAAGATTTTATGAACTTTTCCCATATGTACCTATGTAGTTATTAAACTACACAGGTAATGAAAATATCGGCAATGAAAAGAGATTTTTATGACCTAATTTATAGGCCTTATCCTTGATATGAGTGTGAAAAGCACACTCACCTTTCCAAGCCCAAAGAATGGACTAAGAGACACAAGGTACATACAACAACAACAACAAAAATCAAGGCTTTACTTTAATGATAGTCTTGCAAGATTGGGTGCCTGGTGGTCAGAGACCCACAGATTGGGTACAACCAGCATTTTATCCCCTAGAGCACAAGGTCCTGCCTCTGGTTCCTCATTGGCTGTATACGATTAGGTGCGCAGTCTTGTGGAACATCATCTAGATGTTATTGTCTCCTATTGGGTTATTTAAAGAAATGTGCCTTTGGTTGTCTCCACCTCCCGTTGTCCTCTTGTGCGGGGGGGGGGGGGGGGTAAGGGGGTGGGGGTGAGTACCCTTAGATTGAGTACCTTTTGGCAAGTACCCAGTTTATCTCAGTTGGTCAGGTTGGGCCCCTTCCTTCTTACCTCTTGTTTGTCAGGGGGCTGTGAATTTTCACATTCCAGTGTTAACTGTTTATAACTTCATTCTGCCCTCCCCTCCAGCTGCCTTTCTTATATCCCAAGTCATTTTACATTTAAAGTTAAATACTGTATTCTGAAAATGGACCACCAAGCTTTGTTTCTCACAAAGGCAACTTGAATATGAGATAGAGCATAAAATTGAAGCAATTTCTAAGTGATTAATAATAGGTTTGTGGCCAGTTAAACTTTGTACTAATCTTGCAAATCTTCCGTTTAAATAGAGCATAAAATTGAAGCAATTTCTAAGTGATTAATAATAGGTTTGTAGCCAGTTAAACTTTGTACTAATCTTGCAAATCTTCAGTTTAAATTTGTCGTATCTAGTTATCACAATCAAATGGAAATGCTGTTTTTATTCCTATCTTGCTGAACTTTCAGATTCTGAAACATGTCGTAATTTACTCTAAAATATGGGTGATATTTTTTTCCTGCTTGGAGCAGGTACATTTAATTATAGAAAGCTATTTGTCATGGAATCATTTCCTTCTAATACCTGTAGAGCACTTTTTAGAAATTCTGATCATAATGACATTACTGGAGAGATAACCAGTGGCAACTGTATGTGGAATTAACTAATACGAACAAAGTTCTCCGTAAGATGCATCAGGGATACTTCTCATTTGTTATTCTTAATGTGTGGTGATCAATATTTACTTATGAGCCCTGAGAATCCTATTAGCAGCATAGTTAGCAAAAGATATTGGAAAATGTTGGGCATTAGAATCTATCTCCAGAAATGAGTTATTTTATGTGACCAATTTTTTTGGACATGTGAAGGTTTAACCCCAGTTGTTCCATTGTAAAAAGTGCCTTTAAAGCTAGGCATTCTATCCTATGTAAAAACTTACACAATTTTAAAGAAATTATGAGTATGAGTTTTTTGTGGATTTAAAATTAAAATTCTTTTGAATACCTTGTGAAAGAGAATATTCATAGATATTAGGTTACATGTTTTTATTCAGTTGAATGTCATTGAGAAAATTAGCATTGCTTTTTTAAACATGTAACAGTAATCTAGATAGAGTTGAGCAACCTGGATCCAACTGCCTAATAGTTTGAGATTTTTGCATTTTGAGTACAAAGCAGTTTTTGAATCTTGAATACCAGCTAACTGAAGTGTTATGGTAATATCACTCCTATATTGTGTTCTATTCTTAACAACAATTTGGTTCCCCATTAAATAGAGAGAGATTCCCTCCAAGTGGGATCTTTTCCCACTAATGAAACCAAAACTGAGTACCGGCTGCACAAGTTTATTCAGTGGCTAAAGAGTGGTGAAGTACAAATCAACTTCTCAACCCATGGGGCATGGGGAGTCATAGATAAAGGATAAAAGAAATAGAGAGGAGGTCAACAGAAGGGAGGAATATTTGTGTATTTTCTGGGGATGGTCAAAGACTATCCAATATTTCAGCCACTACCTCTTTTTGTTCTTCTTATGGTTCTTACAGTTTCATGTCATCGCAGTTGTCAACTGTCATGGTGCTGGTGTGGAGGTTGTCATTTAGCATGCAGATACAATTAAGATGGGGTTTGGGGTCTATTAGAAGTTGTTTAGGTGGTCATCTTGGATCTCGTCATTCCAGCTGGTCTGGTGACAGGATTCTTCATCCAGTAAATATCCTGTCCACGTGATATAAACAGAGTTCAGCCAGGCTATATAATTAACATACTGGCAACACTGTTACATAAAGTTCATTACTGTTTAAAAAGTAGCCAGAAACATGTCCATACTTTTCCACTGAGAACACAGCTACAGAGTCATGAGATCTTTAGTAAATAACATGAATGTCTGAATAAAGTCTTGGACATTAGTTCTGAAGCTTAGTGATTTCATGTGGCTTCCACTATTTAGTTAAAGGCATCCTCTTCAAAGAAGTTGTAAAGGGAGACCTGTCTAAACATAATTTGTGACTGGAATGTAATAAATTTACTCCAGTAAGTACAATTAGAATTTCATCTATTTTATGAATAGATTTTACAGAACCCAGTTTTTTTTGTCTGCAAGATATGTACAGCTAGGCAGTACAAGCTAGGCAGACTAGATATGATTGTTGTGCCTCCTAGAAAGAACTTGTGATGACCAAAGCACCAACATTGTCTCTTGGCTATAATAATTTCTTTCTGCACTTGTGAACAACACAAGAAACATGGTGATTATATTCATACTTGAGGAATTTGCCCTTACTGTCTTAAAGGATCTACAGAAGTAGAACCCTAACTTCTTCTCAGAGTAGTGTGGAAAAAGGAAAAGGAGAAGGAAGAATCTCAAATTTAGAAGGCATTGTTTGAAAAGAACTCAGATGTAGTAACATTTTTTAAAATTCTATCCTCTTGCTGAAAATTTTATGTTTATGGTAGTATCACCTTGTCTTACATGAATTTAACTTTTGGTATACAGCTGTATATATCTTGCAGACAAATAACATGACAGCTTGATAATTCAGACAATTCTGTCCATCCCAGGTAGCTGAAGCCCTTGCAGATGAGGATCTGTTACTCTTTTAGTTCTGTATGTTTCCAACATCTCCTATTTAATTTGCTTCTAGTTCATTGTTACTGTATGTTGTGATTTGAGGAATTTTCAGGGGCAGTTTGGTTATGCCAGTTTTGTAGATTGTTTGGAAAGCTGGAATCTTGTGTATGCTGGGGTTAGAATCTAAAGATAGTGTGTAAGGCCACAGTCAGAATCACCCTTGAATATTGCTTAACTCATGAAAATCAGTGTAAAATCTTTTATATGTGCACGCTCCTGGCATTAATTTTCATACATATTTAGAGAATCTCCAAGCTAGACTGAAAGGCAAAAGAAAAGTGTACATTAATTGAACTTTTAAAGATGATGGATAAGTAGAGAATTCTAAAATGTTCTTCTTGCCTTAGTTTTATGTCATTTTTTTTTTTTTAACTTTTTTTGGACATTTATTTTTTAGGTTTTTTTTTTTTATAATTAGGTTTACATGACAGCAGAATGCGTGTTGATTCATTGTACACAAATGGAGAACTACGTTTCACTTTTCTGGTTGCATACAATATAGAGTTACACCAATGTGCAGTCCATACGTGAACCTGGGGCATTGTCCATCGCATTCCACCATCTTTATTGCCCCCATGTCCTGTCCACTCCCTTCCCTCCCCTTTGACGTCATTTTGTTTTAATAATAAGCTTCAAAAATCTTAATACTTATTAATAGTTTATTTGTTGTGGGAATTATAAGAGTTCATTGAGCCTCATCTTTCTGTAAGATAGCTTCTGAAGTGAGATGGTTAAACTATAAGATTAGCTATGGAATAGATTTGTGAGGCAGCTTTCTTTATTGTAATTTTCTTTTTTTTTTGGTTGCAGGGATTGAACTCAGGGGTACTCGACCACTGAGCCACATCCCCAGCCCTATTTTGTGTTTTATGTCGAGACAGGGTCTCACTGAGTTGCTTAGCGCCTTGCCGTTGCTGAGGCTGCCTTTGAACTTGGGATTCTCTTGTCTCAGCCTCCCAAAGTGCTGGGATTGCAAGCATGAGCCACCGCACCCAGCTACTTTTATCACTTTTAAGGAAGAGATCTGGCATCAACTTCTTTGAACTAGATTAGGAAGAAAGGAAGTAGTCTGCTCCGTCAGGTTTGTAGTTGCAGTTGACAATGTGAAGACACCATTAAGAGACTAAAAATGGAAGGAATATAACTGGGAACTTACCAATCAAACATTCTCTTTCTAGAACTCTTTCTTGTTCTCACACATTCCCTTCAGTTTTAAGAAGATAACTCTTATGATTATCTTAAGTTCCTTGGATAATCTTATCTATGAGATTATAAAATAGCTTTCTTTTAATAATATGCCCTTGGCAAGAATAGGAATAAAATTCTGGTTTATTTTGGGTTTCTAGTTTTTTAGTTCTTAGAGGATGGAAATAAGATTCTACTTTCTCAGTGACAGCAATAACTGAAGCATTTTAAAGTACTATCACTCTGAGCCCTCTAATGTGTGTAGACCTAGGCTGGCTTTATATGTTTGTACTACCTTGCTATAGAGGATGAATCATAAAGCCCAAGACTGGGCACTATTTTTACACTACCTAGCAGTCAGTCAGCCTTCTAGGGAAAGAAGAAAAGCATATCTTGTAAGAGACAAAAATGGCTAGGCAGCCATTTCTTATGTTTAAGAAAGGAGGAAGAGGAGATTCCCTAGAATAAATATATCTCACATAATTGAAAAATACATAGAACTGAAATAGATACATTTACCATACAAGTGGTAGCTGATCTGATCTGGAGGCCTTACTGAGGTAAGCAGAGGAATGATGTTGAATATAAGCTTATCACACATTCACTGAACCATGTCTTGGTTTAGGTATGAGACCAAGAAACCTAGTATGTTGTAAGACTAGTTAAACTATATCAGTTAGGCCTAACCTCATAGTGTCCACTACTTTAGTCAGCTTTTTTTTTGTTGCTGAAAAGCCTGTGACTGAAAAGCCTGACAAGAACAATTTAGAGGAGGAAAAGTTTATTTTGGCTCACAGTGTCAGAGGTTCAGTCCATAGTCAGGTGACTCCATAGCTCTGGGTCCAAGAGGAGGCAGAACATCATGGCAGAAGGGTATGAAAGGAAAGCAGCTCAGTACATGGTGACTAGGAAGCAGAGAGAGTGAATTCTTCTCACCAGGGACAAAATACAAACCCCAAAGACACACTTTGCCCAGCCACACCCTGTCTGTTTATAGATAATGTCCACTTAATCCATATCAGGGCACCAATCCACTGATTAGGTTATAGCTCTCATAATCTAATCATTTCACCTCTGAAAATTCGTGCATTTTCTCACACATTAGCTCTTGGGGAATACCTCATATCTAAACCGTAGCACCACTATATGTAAGGCTATTCTTTTAAAGATGGTTACCCACCTGCTGAGGAAGCAGCCATGGCCATTTCTTAGTGCAGATGGGTTTGTTAACATGTAGTTCTTGGCATAATTCATTAGACCAGGGCAGGCTTCTGGCCATAATATATGAAATAGCCTGGTATGGACACTGCATCAATAGCAGTAATAGAGATTAAGCATAAGAATCTGTCCTGTAAATTACTTCTTGAGAGGAGAATGACAGGCATTTCACAGTGGCACTTAAAGTTGCAGTTTGTTCATTTGTTGTTCATTCATTCATTTGACACCTATTTGAATGGCTACTATTGGCAGGTACTGTTTAACTCTGGTGATTTATTCTTGAACAAATGAAATTCATGTTTTGTGGTATCAAATCTACATAAGTAAATATACAGCAAGTTTGTCTCCAGATCCTGTTCAGTGTCCCCAGGTGTAGGCGAGCAGGGGAATTCCACTCTGGTAGATGGAGGTCCACACAAGAGCAGCAGCCAGGGGTCCTGTGCCTGGAGCCGGGGGTCCTACATGCGTGGGCAACTTGAAGTCCTGCATGGTGTGTGGGCACTGGAGCCAGGGCTCCTGTGCGGGATTGGTCTTAATGGGTCAGTGTCCTGCGCCTGCTAGGGACTGGAGTCCTGTGCAAACCGGGGCCTGGCGACTGGCGCAGGCATGCGAGTGGAATTCCTGTGTGGAGGCTGCTATGGAGGATCTCTAATAACTGGCAGAGAAATACTGTTTCCACTATTTTAATGCCCAGTCCTGGAGAGACTGGGAATGCAGTGTCTATCTAGACTGCCATCTTGGATTCGTCTCAGGATCAGCATTAAAATTTGTTTTCTAAACAAATTGTTTGTTTTCATTAAAAGGTTTGTTTTCTTCAAACCTTCAACCTATTGGGTGAGGCCCCTTCCCATGTTATAGATAGTACACTGCTTGACTTCAGTTCGTCAATTTAAATATTTAAGTCATCCAAAAACACCTTTATAGAAACACTGAGAATAATGTCTAACCAAATATCCAAACATCTGAGGTAAGTTGATGCATAAGGTTAATTGTCATAAATAGGGTTAGTTGATCACCACAGAAGTATGATAACTGAAGGTAGATAAGCTCCAAGTCACCCCAGTGATTTCCTGCCAGGGTTATCTGATGATTGGAGCTGTCTTGAATTCTGAATCTCATCGTGTTGACTAAGTTATTTTTTAGTGTCTATAGGATCAAGCTGTGTGGCTGTGTTGAATCACGTTCTTTTCACCCTTAGTATGTTTTAAGTGAAACTATTTTCACTTGTTTTTTGCCTACATTCAGACTTGCCAGACTGACTGCTATCGGGTGGACTAACCCGATAGAAGTGGAATCTTATTTCTTATATACACATTACAGAAATAAATCCTTTTATTAAGTAATAAAAACCTAATACAGTCTCTTTCTTCTGGTAATGAAGGAAAACTCCGATGATGATAAAAGCAAGATTCACATTGTTTTTGTTGTTGGTGGTAGTTGTGTGTTCGTTTTAAGGTACTGGGGATTGAACCACATTCTTGTTTAACATTTTTTAGCAGTTATTTATTAAATTCTAGCTCTTTGAAGAGCCTAATGTTTTAGATATCTTAAGATGTCTGAGAGACAGCTCTTGCCCTCAAAAAGACCACATTGTGGTATCAGATCTACATAAGTAAATATACAGCAAGCTAGTTTGAGTGGAAAAGTCCTAATGAAGATTTTATTTAATCTTACAATTTGGACAGCTACAGAAAGAAGGCAAAAATATTTCATGATAGGGAAATGAACCAATCAGGTGCATGAGAGTTTGGGGGAATGGTAATTTTGGGGTTTTTTTGGTACTGGGGATTAAACTCAGGGGCACTCGACCACAGAGCCACATCCCCAGCCCTATTTTGTGTTTTATGTAGAGACAGGGTCTCACTGAGTTGCTTAGCGCCTCGCCATTGCTGAGGCTGGCTTTGAACTCGAGATTCTCTTGTCTCAGCCTCCCTAAGTGCTGGGATTACAGGCTTGCGCCACCGCCCTGGCTTGAGGAATGGTAATTTAGCCAAGCTGACATTGGTCTAATGTTCTTGCCATAGAAGTACTGACAGGTGATATTTGAAAGCTAGAGCAGACCTTTAATATTGTCATAACGTGTTGTTTCATATTGACTCCTGTAGGGATCATAATATCTGTGTTGTCCTTTTTTCTTTGGTACCAGAGATGAACCCAGGGGCACTTAACCACTGAGCTACATGTCCCCAGCCCTTTTTATTTTTTATTTTGAGACAGAGTCTCACTAGTTGCTGAGTCTGGTTTTGAACTTACAGTCCTCCTGCCTCAGCTTCCTGAACTTCTGGAATTACAGATGTGTACCACCACAACCAGCCTATCTTTTCTTTTATTCCTTAACTAATTCTATCTAAGTTCTGTGACTATGCCTTTTTTAAGTCTAAGAAGGTGGCTTTCTGAGCAGGAAAATGAGTCATCAGAATCTGTAAAATTTCCTCACATATGTACTTTTGATATTCTAGCTTAATGATGAAGAGAATACCATATCAAAGGCATCCTCCATAAATCTCACCAGTACCCTGAATGCCTTATCTTGGAAATTGCTCCTCCTCTTTTATTCTTACCATGTTATTTTCTGATGGTAATGCCACATGTGTTATGTATCATATGTAATCTAATCATTCTCACTTAACTATTTACCTTTACATTGTCTTCTTTCATCCTCTTTGCCAAACAGCTCTAAGTAACCAGCCATACCAACTTTGTTTCTAAATCATTTCCCACTTACACTTTAGTTCATTTCAGTCTAACTTCTGTTCCTACCACTCTACCCAAAAGGATTATTTGATATTTCTGTAGCATTCAATGCTTTTGGCCACTGTTCCTTAAAATGTTTTTCCTTTGGCTTCTCTGGCATATTTTCCCTTTTTTCTACCTAGGTTTCTGGCTTCTTTGTCAGCTTGATTTTTCTCTGTTCATTAAATGTGGATGTTCATAAGTGTTATTTGCACTTGGAAGGGGACCCCCCCTCCCAATAAAGGAAGCTCTCTCTATAGGTCTTTTTTTTTTTTTTTTTTTTAAATCACCACTACATTTCTCTTGGTTTAGTTTTCACTCACTAAACAATGACAACACGCAAATTTTCTTTCTCTCAAACCTTTCCTCTAAGGTCTAATTCTGTATCTAGTTACCAACTTGTTATTTCCAATTGACTGTTTCAGACAGATCTCAGATACATGTTTAAGACTTATAACTTCTGTTCTTCCACATTCTCTTTACTACCAAGGTCTATCAGATTTTGGACTCTATATTGTAATTGTGATGGACTCATCCTCATTCCACCCCTACAAACTGTAACCATGGATAATTAAGATTTAATCTCATCATCTGTAAGATGGAAAAACTATAGTGCCTATCTTAATATAAGAAAACATCAGACAAAAGGAGAATATGGAACTTATTCTTCCAGTAAAGATGATGGAGTAACAGGGACTAGATTTACCCACTAGCCATAAAGAATTAGAAAACTCTTGTAGAGCTGTTGTGAGGATTAAAAGAGTTTGTATTTATAAAGCATTTGAAAGGGGACCCTTCATAAAAGAAGCTCTCTACGAATACTTTTATTAGTAGTAAATACAGATGTGACTTTTAAATGATTTATTGATGATCTTGTGGGATTAAGCTAAAGTGCTGCTGAAAGGGTAAATTACAGTATTAAGTGCTTATATTATTAAAAACAGCTCTCAAATCAGTACTCTGAACTTACATTTTAAGAAACTAGAATCCAAAAACAAGCAAAAAGAAGGAAACACTAGAAACCAATGAAATAAAATAGTGCAATACAATAAAGGAAAATCAGATGCAGCAAGATCAATAATAATGATAAAATTCTAGCCAGATTGATTAGAAAAGTAAGACATAATTAATAGTAACAGTAATAAAATAGAAATATGACCACAGATTCTTCAGCCATTAAATTGGACAACTTAGGTGAAACAGATAATTTCTTACACAAATTGTCAAAGCTCATTTAAGAAATGTGTAACCTGAACAATGCTATATCTGTAAAAGAATTTAAATATGTAATTAAAACCTTCTCTCCAAAAAGACCCATCCTAAGTCGGACACGGTGGCACACAGCTGTATTTCTAGTTACTCTGGAGGCTGAAGCAGGAAGATCACAAGTCTGAGCAATTTTACAAGACTTTGTCTCAAAATAAAAAATAAAAAGGACTGGGTTGTAGTTTATTGGTAGAGTGCTCCTGGATTAATCCCTGTACTGGTGATCAGGGGACACACATCCTAGAAGAGTTCACTGAAGTGTTCTGTGAAACATTTAAGGATGAACTAATATCAATCCTGTACAGTTGTGGGGGAGGGTACAGGGAATTTCTAAACTCACTTTTTACAGTCAATATTACCCTGTTATAAAAGAAAACTATAGACTAATATCTCCCATAAAAGTAGATGGAAAATCCTTCATTGGAATTTTAGCCAGCTGAATCAGTATATAAAAAGGATAATACTTAATGACCAAGTGAGAGTCATTCCAGAAATACAAGATTGATTTAATAATTGAAAATCAATCAGTGATGATCATCAATCACATGATCCAACTAAGAAAGAAAAACTATATGGTTATCTTAAAAGATTCAGAAAAATTACTCAACAAGAGTTCAACACCCATTGAACTGTTAAAATAGTATAATCCTATAGCATATGTCATGCTTAGCAGTGAAAGACTGAATGCTTTCTCCCTAAGATCAGGAACAATGGAATGATGGTTTACTTTCACCACTTATATTTATCATCATATTGAAATTATATCTAGTATAGTGGTATAAGAAAAAAATGCAGGGGCTGAGGTTATGGCACAGTGGTAGCGTGCTCGCCTAGCACGCGGGAGGCACTGGGTTCGATCCTCAGCACCACATAAAAATAAAATAAAGCTATTGTGTCCACCTACAACTAAAAAATAAATATTAAAAAAAAAGAAAAGAAAAAAATGCAAATATATCCAAATTAGAAATGAAGAAATAAAACTACTTGTGAAAAATCTCAAAAGAATACACAGGAGACAACTAAGATGAATAATTGAGCTATGTACAAAGTTGTGATAGAAAAGTTAATTGTATGTATATATATACTTGCAATTATAAATGTAAATGAAGTAAAAATGTTTATGTTAACATGTAAAATTCAAGTACTTATGTAGAAATCGGACACAATTTTGCAAAGTTTTGTGTCTTGGAAATATAGAACATTGCAGAGAAAACTTAATAAAGAACCAAATAAGCAGAAACAAGCACATGTTCATGAATCAGAAAACTCAACTATTATACAGGTTGAGCATACCCAATCCAGATGCTTCTTAATTCATACCTTTCAGGAACATTATGGATTTTAGATTTTCAGATATGGGATGATCAACTTGTGTAGAATGATAAATACTGGGTATTCCTGTGAAGGGTACCCAGGAACTCTACTGTTTTTACAACTTATGTGTGAGTCTAAAATTATTTTAAGATAAAGTTTAAAATGTGCCAGGTGTGGTGGGGCACATCTATAATCGGAGCAACTCAGGAGCCTAAGGCAAGAGGATTCCAAGTGCAAGGCCAACCTCAGCAAGTGAGTGAGGCCCTAAGCAACTTAGTGAGATATTGTCTGAAAACAAAAAATAAAAAGAGTTGAGGATGTAGTTAAGTGGCAGAATATCCCTGTGTTTAATCTCCAGTACCAAAAATAAATAAATAAATAAATAAATAAATAAATAAATAAATAAATAGAATTTAAAGATTTTTAAATGACACTTTAAAAAATGTAAGGTAAATCACAGACTGAGAGAAAATATTTATAAAAGATCTGATAAAGGATTATATCCAGAATGTAAGAATAAATATTACAACTCAAACAAGAAAACAATAGTATTTTTATAATGGGCAAAAGAATTGCATAAGTACTAAAACAGCAAAGATATTTGAAAACCTATTAACACATTTGCCTTTGCTAAGTAATGATGCTCAGTAATCCAAGTGGCTGAGGCAGTAGGATCACAAATTCAAAGGCAGCCTCAGCAACTTAGCAAGGCTCTGAGCAACTTAGTGTGAGACTCCGTCTCAAAATAAAAAATAAGATGAGCTAGTAATTAAGCACCCCTGGATTCAAAAAGAAAAGAAAATGTGAATGTAAATTATAATGAAATACCACTATACACTAATATAGATAAAATTATATGATAATTTCAAACAATATAGAACAACTAGAACTCTCATACATTGCTGGTGAAAATGAAAAAATGGTATCACTACTTTGGAAGATAACTGGGCAGTTTATAAGTTAAACATAGGACTCATCAGTTCCACTCCTCGATATTGACTCAAGATAAATTTTTCCAAAAACTCCAAGTGTTAGTTCTAGCATCATTTATCATAACCCCCAAACTGGAAACAGTGCAAATGGCCCCATAGTGCACCCACACAGTAGAATACTATTTAGTAGTAAAAAGGAATGAAGCACGGGTGAATCTCAAAAACATAACAGGTGAAAAAAGCTAAACACCATGGTGTTGCGTGCTGTGTGATTTCATTTATGTGAAGATCTAGAAAAGGCACAACTAAAGTTCAGTGGTGACAGGGGAAAGGGGCAAGGCCAGTGGAGTGGGGCAGAGATTGACCATTCAGAGAACATTTTAAGATGATGAGAATGTTCTGCATCATGATTTTGGTGGTTAAAGTATTATATACAGTTATCACAACTTATTAAATTGTATAGTTAGAGTTGGTGAGTTTTTGGAGCCTTTTTAAGTGTTATTTCTTTTGCCTAGAAAGCTCCCTTTTCTCATAGTCATTGTTCAGATCTCACTTAAATATCATATTGTCAGAGGGATTCATTTGTCCAGAGCCCATGCTAACATAGCCTTCGTGACATCCTGCCCCTAGGTTGCCCTTATCACAACTTCAGTAATAATCAAGTTCTCTTTTTCTGTCCTAACTGCAAATCCTAGGAGGAGCTAGATACTGATTACTATTGTGTTCTTAGTGCTTGAGTTAGATATCTAGTAAATATTGCAGGACTGAGTGTAAAATGAGTAGAGTTTTCTGTCTCCTGTTCTTAGGAGGGGCATCCTAAGTTTCTGCCAAGGGCACCACTGGCTAAGACTTTCTACTTAGCCTTGTTGCTTTACTTCTGGGGAGTTGATGACTATTGATGTTCAGCTGTGACTTTGCTCAGAATTCATGCGGGCACTGTTACAGGATCTCCATGCAGTTGGTATGTCATCCCATTCTGGGAATAAAGAGAAGCCCTTTCTTGCTGTTATTCTTTAACAGAAAGGGAAAACAGCCCTAGGGTGTGCCTCTGAATCTACTCCACTTCTTTAATATCTAGCAAGTTGAGAAACTTCAAAATACAGCCTTTTGTTGCCTGCTTTGGTAACAGTAAGTCAGCTCCTATGAAGCACCACAGAATACCCCTTTCCCTCCTGATCTAATGTTCAAGAGAAGAATAACACTCCAGCAACTAGGCTTAAGAAATCTAAGCTGCAGTCAGTTTGAATGCTCCAGTAAAGGCCTGTTTAACTTTTTAGGAGGTGAAAACAGCATTGATGCTGTGCCTTTTGATCATATTTTTTGTTGTTGTTAGCATTGTCTTATAACCACACACATACACACAAATAATTCTTTAGACCTAACTGGTTTCATGATTTATTGGGATGGTGGGTAGTAGGTAAGAATTGTCTCGTGTCCATTTTGCCCCTTCCCCCAACTCAGCTGACCCTTACGTAGCCTTTTCAGTGCTGTGATTATAGGTGTGTGCTACCACATCCAGCACGCACATTTTGAAATAGACTACTTTTAGCTAGTAGTGGAGCTAGTTTGTCAGTCTCTAGTTTAGTTTATACAATCAAGTAGAAAAAGACTACCCTCACTTTTGATTTGATAGGTGGTAAAGAACTGTTGTCAGAATTTAGATGATACTTTTGATCCTCCAAACAAGTTAGAGCAGAATTGTTTTTTATATTAATATACTAAATGCATCTCTCTTCCTGATCTTACATCGTCTGCCCTACTTTTCATCTTTTCAACATTATAGCCTCAGCATGTATATTGCACCAGGATGCAGCTATTAGGGGTCAGAAGATCTGACATAATGAAAGCAACTTGTTTGTTAGGCAGGTGCCACATGTACTGAACAACTTACTAGCCTGGATTTTACTTTGCACTAAATGAGATGGTTAATTATTTTTAATGAAAGTTTATTGATTTCTTACAAAAATTATTTCAGTACTCTAATATATTAAGCATTCAATTTTAACCTATGAAGATGTTATTGATTGGTTGGTTGCTTGCTTGCTTGGTTGATACTTAACCAAAGATTGAGCCAAGAGGGGTAAACCACTGAGCCACATTGCCAGACCTTTTTATTTTTTATTTTGAGACAGGGCCTTGCTGAGTTACTTCGGGCCTCATTATATTACTGAGGCTGGCTTTGATCTTGAGATCCTTCTTCCTCAGCCTACCAGGTTACTGGAATTACAGGTGTGTGTCACCTTGCCCGGCTTGAAGATGACTTTTAGCGCAAGTTTAATTATAATCATTTACTTTCTTTTGTTAGTATTCTGTAAGTTAAGTATGTTTTTATACCAGTGACTTGTAGAGAAACTGTTTATGCTAATAAAAGTTAAAAAAAACCCAATAAGTCATTTTAACTGTGGCATATGCTAACCAAAACCCTGTAATATTTTTTCTTAGTGTTTTTTAATGAAGCAACACTTAATAACAGCAGTCTATGTTAATACCAGTCAATATAGAGTTGGAATTTTAAGATTAAACAAGTTCATTTTGTTAAGGTCACATTTTGTTTCATTTTGTAGCCTCTTGGTGAATTTTTGGATGAAGCCATTAAATTGATTTCTTGCCATCATGAGCAGAAGCAAGCGGGACAACAATTTTTATAGTGTAGAGATTGGAGATTCTACATTCACAGTCCTGAAACGTTATCAGAATTTAAAACCTATAGGCTCTGGAGCTCAAGGAATAGTATGGTAAGTTTTACTTCCAAAAATGAATTAAAGAAGCATTAACAGCTACCTTTTCTCCTCTTGTAATATAGAGATCGTGGTAAATAATTAACTTGCCTCATATGAGTTGCTATCTTTAAATATAAACTATGATTAAATACTTGTTTATAAGCCTTGTAGAAACAGATAGCTATATCAGAAAAGGATGAGAATTTGTTAATTCCACGTATACATCTATTCCCATACCTAATTACTTAATAAGAAGCCTTACTTAATCATTACTCTCTGGAACTCTAGAATTTCAGAAATCTTATTTTACGTGGGGGAATGAAGTCATCTGGTATGTCTGGTATGTTTCAAAACTCATGTATATCTTTAAAATTGATTTACAAGCTAATATCTACAAAAGGACCAGGCTTTACAGATTAGCATAATTTCTTATAAATTGAAATGCAGAATACTCCTTGGGGTAGTTCTGCTGATGATTCAAAACCATTAAGTTAGCATAATACGCTGGTGTTATGGGGAATTCTAACCCACACTGAAGTATAATTGTGTCTTTATTATCTCTTCATGAACCAAGTTTGTTTTGAAATTTATTTCAAAAATCAGAAGTTTTTATAATCCACCACTTCTGCCAGGTTCTTAGAAAAACTCTTGCATATGTACATAGATCTATTCTTTGCAGCATCATTTATAATAGCAAAAATTGAAAACAGCATCAAATCTGTCAATAGGAAAATTTAAAATTGTGATATAGTCATACAGCGCAATACTATACAACATTTAAAATGAACTGAAGGGGTTGGGGTTGTAGCTCAATGGTAGATGCTTGCCTAGCATGTGTGAGGCACTGGGTTCAATCCTCAGCACCACATAAAAGTATATAAACAAGGGGCTGAAGATATAGCTCGGTTGGTTGAGTGCCTGCCTCACATGCACAAGACCCTGGGTTCAATCCCCAGTGCCACCAAAAAAAAAAGAGAAAAGTAAATAAATAAAATAAAGGTGTTATGACTATCTAAAACTAAAAAAATTATTTAAAAAATAAATAAAATGAACTGGAGCTATATGTATAAATGAAGATAATGTAAGTAGAGTTGAGTTTAAAAGCAAGATGTAATATATACATATTTGTGTCATTTATCTATACTTTAAAATATACAAAAACAATGCCATGTATTTATAGATGCATACATATGTAGAAAAGGTAAAAACATGCATAAATACTAAGGATTTTAGTCATCTCTCAGAAAAAGGAGGATGAATTACCTAGAAATCATTTTTTTAAAAAAAATTCAGAGTAATTATGGTAAAAATTGAAATCTAACAGATTTGTGTAATGAAAGAACATTCTCTTTATTCTTGAAGTAATTTATGATATCAAAAATTACAGAAATTGGGGTCATTTTATAAACTGTATTGCCTGGCTCTCATTTTATTCAACTGATGTTGACCCCCATTTAAACAACCACAAATTAAATTTTTAAAAATATCAATTAGTATTAGAATTCAGAGAGTTAGCTGTTGGTTCAGATTCTAGGTCTTTGCTTTGGCTTTGTGACTCTTGGCACATTAACAGTTTTAAGCCTGCTTTCTCACCTAGTTTACAGTTGTTGAGCATTATGCTATATAATTTAGAAAAATACTTAATAATGTTTAATGTTATGTTCCTTCACTTATCCTCACATAAGTACACTTTGAAATTTGTGTATCAGAATTAAAAATGCTTTGGAAAGGACCTTGAGTCCCTTTAGCCACTCTATTCTAAGGAATAAATGTCTTCAAATTTTTACTTAAAATAATAATTTTATAAAATAGTATTATATTAAATAGAAAAATTTCAAAACTCATTGTGTTACTGTCAGAATCAAATGAAGAACCTAATTTAATAAAACATCAATAGTAAGGTTTATGAGTATGGACTGGGGCCTCTGAATTCCCAGGTATTTGTGATTTGTGCACATTGAAGAATGAACAATTAAAAATTGAATTTCCTTGCTGATAAAATAGTAGAATCCATTAAGACACTTTCAAACTTTTATAGTTTGAAATATTCTTTTGATTTGGCAGATAGAAAATTAATAGGGATGAATTTAAAAATAAAATCTGTATTATCTGAAGATACAGTTCTAACAATTTTGCATGACCCTTGATATTGTTTTGTTTTGTTTTATTTTTTAATTTGGGCAGCACATATCTGTAAATATGGTACTATTAAAGTAAGGATTATATTTATGTTTATTTTGATATGTGTATGATATGCAATATATTTATTGTAATAATGTGCAGTAGTTACAGTATATATAGAATTTAGAGATATATACATTTATGTTGTACAGTGTCTTAATCTATATAGCTGTATAACAGATATCAAGTAGATATGAAGAGATAGCTACAAAGTGTTCAGTCAGGTGAAAAACCATCAATAGTGCACTGACTTTCCAAATATTTAAATAGGAATAGACTTTTATAATGTTAAGTGGTTCAGTATGAAATGCACAGCTTTGTCTTTTTTAAATATTTTTTTTAGTTGTAGATGGACATAATACCTTTATTTTATATATTTACTTTTATATAATGCTGAGGATCGAACCCAGTGCCTCACACATGCCAAGCAAGTGCTCTTCCACTGAGTGTTATGAGCGACAACCCAGCCCCTCATGTCTTAATCTTCTAGCCTCAGCTTTGTTTTTAACTTTTTGACTAACCTTGAACCAGTTACTTAACTGCTGATTGTCTGTAGGTGTAGATGAATCCACATTTTTAAAGATCTTTCAATCATAAAATTCAGTAACACAAAGATGGGTTGCCTTATTTGTGCTTCCTATTCTCAAACCTGTCATACACGAAAGATATGTATGTGGTCAACATCACAGGGCAGAGGAAGTAATGAAGAATAATGAATATATTGTGATATGTATGTCTCAGTTATGAAGCAGCTTCTGATGTTTTCAAATTTAGCATTCATATTTATAAACACCTTGATTTCTTAGTTTCTTCTCCAAAACAAAAGGCTTTGTTTTTTAAAAATTTAATCTTTTATATACATACTTCCGTATATACCTTCTTTCTGTATTGTGACTGAAAGGATGGAAGTAATGGGTTTATGTAGTATTCTTTAGCACATATTTTGAGTAGAATTACATGTTTATCCTGCCTTTCTTTGATCTGGTTGCAGAGTTAAGGATTCCTTTAGGCTTTAAGCTGTCTTAGTAAACCTAAATATCTATAAAGCATTTGTGTATTCATAGCATATACTTAGCATAGCCAATTATGCTAAGTGTTATCCTGGAGGACACACAATGAACCAGCAGAGTATCTATCTATTCAATCCATTGTCTCTTTGGATCCATTATTATTTCAAGAAGTGATTGTTCTTCACCATAGAATATGCTGTCATAAGTGTAGAAGACACACATTGAGCATTACAGACTGGAGAGTGATCTAGTTCCACCTGTCTTTGGAGGAAGTGAGGAATCTGCATGAGTATTTCATAAAATTGATTTTACAGATTTTTACTTTTTTGTTTTTGAATTTCTTGTTACAGTGCAGCTTATGATGCCATTCTTGAAAGAAATGTTGCAATCAAGAAGCTAAGCCGGCCATTTCAGAATCAAACTCATGCTAAGCGGGCCTACAGAGAGCTAGTTCTTATGAAATGTGTTAATCACAAAAATGTAAGTGAATATTTTTGATTTCTTACGTATAGATGAAATCAAGATTTATTCATGAATACATAAATATCAAAGTCTTTTTATACATTAGAGACTTTAAATTGTTAATTCTGGATTGAAACATTGTTTAAAGGGAATATGTATCCACAGTGTGAAATTTTTACTCAACTTTATTAGGTGATATCAAAAGAAAAATGACTTCTGAAATTTAGAAGAATGTTATGCAAATTTTATTTCTTATTTTGCTGTTTATTCTCTATTAAGCTGACATTTCAGAAAATAGTAGTAGCCTTAGCACAGAGATAAAATTGTTCAAATTTTATTTTGACCCTGGAACTTCCCTTAATTGTAATGGGATAGAAAATGCAAATCACTTCTCGCCATACCACTTACACATCTTTAGTGATGTCAGTATTTACTGATCATTTTATGTTGAGGGTAGCCAGTGATTATAAAGCAATTTAGCAGAAATATTTTTGAAAATATTGAAAGAGAATTAGGAAAACATTTCTAATTATATTTCCTAATGATTAAAGACTTAAATATATAACTTTTACTCATTTAAGGATAAACAGTTATACTTTTTAAAATTATATTAAGCACTCTAATACTTTTATGATTATTTTGTGGAATGATCACTTTAAGCTGAGAGGAAATAAAATAAGAGTATATTGTGCAAGGGACAGTGTTATGAAGCACTAAACTGAAAGCGCTTCACTGGAGACATTTTGTGGTGTTTGTCCAAAGGAGTTTATATAGTATAATAAGCTCAGTACTTTCTGATGGCAAATAATACAATTCACCACATTGTATTGGAGTTACAGGTTTATCACCAGGGGGAAAGATGCATGGACATTAAGCCTCCTTATTTGGGTATCGTGTGAAAGCAAAACAAATAATGTAAAGTTAAATATCAAACATCACAAAGCAGGAGTAATTTAGCTGTCAGTTGGTGGTGGATGGTTAATAAGTTCCAAAATCTCCATAGAGAAATTTCTGTGAGCCTTAATGAATAGGGAAGGCTTTGGGAAAGAGTCAACTTAGGCCAACTATTAAAGATGGGATTAAAATTGGATTGTTGTAGAAAAGCCCCGCCCCCACCCCCAGAGGAGAAATGGCATAAAAAAGGCCAGATAGTGTTAAAGTTAGTCATTGACAGGAAGGTAATTGTGGTAGCGATTCTGTTTCTAGGTGTGAGTCAGACATACTGGTCACCAAAATTTTGCTGGTGGCCTCCTACCCTTGGATAATGCTGCTTGTGCCTCTTGTAGCCTATGGATTCAGTTTTATGATGAGGGCTGTGGTAGTGTGGTCTTAGTTTTTCCTTTGGAAAAGAGTCCAGTTAATCCTTTCTCCCAAGCCTGGGTGACTGTAAGGAACGATAGTTCCTTCTACTAAATAGTGCATGTGTCACAGAATTAGCCCTCTAGCAGGAGAGGCACAAAGTGTTCAGCACTTATTTTGTTCAGTGAAGGAATTTAAAACTAAATATAGTTAGCCAGGAATGATGACTATATTTTTCTACTCCCTGATAGATGAATGTTTTTGGAATGTCATGTCTCAAACACTTTTATCTTCTGCACAAATGATCTCTTCATTATTCTCTATGTATCTCTGGGTTTTTCTGCCCTTTTCAAGATAGTCTTGAGTTTCTTTTTTAACTTGATTACTTATCTGAAAACACACTTTGATAAGTCATCTAGCACAATCCTCTGATAGGAGCTGAGGCAAGTCATCTCACCTTTACTGCAGACATTAAATACTATTTGAAGATGATCTCACCATTGGCTAATAAGTAATTCTTTGTCAAAGGCCTATTAGTGAGTCTCACTGATCCTCCCTCCCCTGCCACCACCTTTTCTCTTTTTGATTTTGGCAAATTAAATAGATTGCTTTTTTCCTTTGTTTTGATTTACCATTTATTGGCTTTACTTCCCAGTTTTGCTCAGGATGTCTTCATAATACCTGGGTTAGTTCATAGGAAACTTTGGGTATATTGCAAAAATTATGTTTTCTAGAATCAGCCAACTCTCCCTAATTTTTCATTTTATTTACATAGGTATTGTTATTAGAGCCATTTTCACTGTATACCTTTTTGAAATCTTCATATATTGTATCTAGTTGCACTTCTTTCATTTATTGTCATTGTTCTTTGTTGTTTTTTCCCCTTCCTCCTAGAAGGAAACAGTATTTCTCAATGAATTTTTATTTGCTCCTGGTAATTAACTAGTTCTTTCAGTTAGTCTTATAAAACCCATTAATCAGTTCTGGACTTTTGTTTGACCAATCTATGATTGATATAATTTCCTCTCTTGAAAAATGGGACAGTTGTTTTATAAAATCTTATTTATTAAAGCTTAAATGAGATATAATTTATATACCATACAGTTCATCCATTTAAAGTATACAGTTTAATATGTATACCCACTGATATGTGTGACTATTACCACAGTCAATTCTAGAATATTTTCATCACCTCAGAAAGAAACACTGTGTCCTTTAGCTATTGTTTCCCTATCTCCCATGCCTCCCCAAGCTCTAAGCAACCACTAACTTCATTTCTGCCTCTCTGTGCCTCTAACATTGTTCTTTTACTCTTGGATTTCCCAGATATTAATGATAACAATTTTACCACAACTCCAGATGAAATTCAGCTGGTTGTGAGACGTGAATTTATTTAGAGTATCAGATATTTTATTATTATGGCTTCCTCTACCTAAAACAAATTTTGTACTTTGTTTGAATATTATTTTTCCGAATTTATCCACTGAACATATATTTAAATGCTTTCTATAGGAAGAGCTTAATGCATAGGTGAATAACATGTATTCTGCCCTCATGAAGTTATGTCCAGAAAAACTTCCCCTAAATCATTAGCAAACATTTTTAAATGTATCAGATACATTGCTATGTACAGGGCTCTAAAAGTAAATAAGCTACAAATCTTTCTAGCAAGGATCCTGTGTGGTCTGGATGAAGCTGTTGTGAAAATGCAACTATAGTACAATATGTTGGATGCCATAATAGCATAGAAGATAACTACAGACATAGTAGAGAGAACAATCAACTCTGTCAGGGACTAGGGGTTGCCAGACTCTACCAAAGAGGTCCATCTTGAAACTAATTAAATTCAGTTGATAAACAACAAGTGTAGTTTAGAATAGTATGTTTAAAGATATTAAAGATTTTTTAAAATGATATTCTTGAAATTAATTTAGTTTGGGTGAATTAATACTGACTGCTTACTGAATGAGGTGATGCGCTAGCATGGGTTTTTGGAACTTGTTGGCTTTAAGTTTTTGAAGAGGTAAACAATATGATCAAATCTTTTTTTTCTTTTTTTCACCATACTACAGGAAATAAAGTAGTAGCTGGGTTTGCAGAAAACCATTGTTAACTCAGGCTCCCATAACAAAGTACTATAGACTAGGGGGCTTAAACAACAGAGATTTAGTTCTTACAATTCCAGAGGCTGGGAAGTCCAAGATCAAGGTGCTGGCTGACTTGGTTCCTGGTGAAGGTGCTCTTCTTGACTTGTAATTGGCCAATTTCTCACTGTATCTTCACATGGCCTTTCCTTAATGTATGGATGTGGAGAAAGAGAGATTTTACTCTCTGTTTGTCTTTTCTTTTTCTAATTGTGTTTTTAAATTTTTCTTTTTTTGAATAGAGAACCCAGGGGTACTCTACCACCAAGCTACATCCCCAACTTTTTGTAAAAATTTATTTTGAGACAGGGTCTCACTGAGTTGCTCAGGCAGGCCTTAAACTTGTGATTCTCTTTTCTCTGCCTCCCAAGTAGCTGGGATTACAAGTATGTACCACCATTCCTGGTTTTGTTCTTATGCACGCTAATCCCATTATGAGTGCCACACCTTCATAATATAAACCTAATTATCTCCAAATGCCCCATCTTCATATACTGTCACATTGGGAGTTAGGGCTCCATGTGTGAATTTCAGGGGACACACACATTCAACCTGTAATACTAGTGTTAGAAGTACTTATAGCATGAATAGTCTAGATAAGATTTTAAACTCTTTAGCCTGTACAGTAGTATAGGGAATGGAAAAAAAGATTGAGGTATAGACTGATGTAGAACTGACAGCATTCTTTCAGATATTTACTATGGTGCAGATACTAAAAATGAGTAAAAAAAAAATCACTCTTGAGTTTTCTATTGTAAAAGGGAGGGCGTACTGGAAAATTAAGGAGTTTGGGTAGGAATGAAAATGAATTCAATTTTATATTATTTGTGATATGTCCATGTAAGTGGCTATGTGTATCTGAAACTTATGATGCTAAGCATTTAATGCTTATTTGGAGATTATACATATAGAGATTTGGAGAAGACGGCACAGATAATATATCATTCAGGGAAAAGGTAGACAGAAAAGAGAAGGCTTAATGACAATAGTGGAAAGGAGAGTGTGCCTTTGGATAAACCATTATATTTGACTGGAAATGAAGAAAACTGGGAAAGTATGACATTATTAAAAATCAGGGGCTTGGGCAATGGTGCATGCCTATAGTCCTAGCAACTTGGAAGATTGAAGCAGGAACATCACAAGTTCAAGGCCAGCCTGGGTAACTTGGCTAGACCCTGTCTCAAAATGTGAAAGGAGGGCTAGGAATGCAGTTCAGTTGTGGAGCACTCTAGCTTCAACCCCCAGTATTGAAAAGAAAACAACCAAAAAAATGGTCTAAGAAAACCATTCTGATATTATACAGGAATATTGAGTTGAGTAAAAAAGCTAGAAGGTATTTAAGATTTGGTGACAAATTATGTAGAGGTTTGTGTAGCATAAGAACTTGATGAGTGCTCACAAATGGAATGAGTTATGTGAAACTCCTCTATTCGTAAAGTTTTTATTTCTTTTTAAGACTGTTTTAGAGTGTCTTTAAGTTTACAGCAAAAATTGAGAGGAAAGTACAGAGAGGTCTCACATATCCCCTGCCTCTACACATGATAGCATTACCCTAAACCAGCATCCTCCCCAAACTGGTACTTTTGTTATAATTGATGAACCTACATTAATTAATACATTATTTATTACCCAGTCTGTAGTTTATATTAGGGTTTTCACTATGGTTTTTTGTTTGTATTTTTGTGGTTCTAGGAATAAACCCAGGGCCTCATGATGGCTATAGGAAAGCACTGTGCCACTGAGCTACATCCCTGGCATAGTATATTTATGGGTTTGAAGAAATGTATAATGGTATATATATACTTTTTTATTATCATACAGAATATTTTCACTATCCTAAAGATCTTCTGTGCTATCTTTTAATCATTCTAATTCCTGGCCATAAAAACTTTAATATATAAATGAGATTTCTTGAACTTAGAACACAGAATTTGAAAGATTTTAAACTGATGTATTTTTTTGAACCCAGGTATTTATAGTTCCCAAATGAAGTAGAAAGTTGTTTCTAATTTTTCTCTTTGTTTTTACCACAGATAATTGGACTTTTGAATGTTTTCACACCACAGAAATCCCTAGAAGAATTTCAAGATGTGTAAGTGTGATAATTAAAACTTGTTAGTTCAAAACTTTGTTAGTACATTATTCTTAGATTGTGGCTGTACACTTTAGCTGTCATCTTTTTCCACCCATGAAGTTACATAGTCATGGAGCTCATGGATGCAAATCTTTGCCAAGTGATTCAGATGGAACTAGATCATGAAAGAATGTCCTACCTTCTCTATCAAATGCTGTGTGGAATCAAGCACCTTCATTCTGCTGGAATTATTCATCGGGTTAGTAGAAAAAAGTATCACCATATTTCTTTTTTAAGTCATTGAACTGAAATTCACATAACAAAATTAACCATTTTAAAGTGTATAGTTCAGTAATGTTTAAGCCATTCACAGTGTTGTACAAACACCATCTATATCAGAACTAAAATTTTTTAATCCTCCAGAAGAAAACCCTGTGTCCTTTAGTCACTTGACATTATTGTCTGTCTAGCCCCCACCATCATACTGATTCACTTTCTGTGAATATACCTATTTTATTTTATATGAATAGAATCATATGATATATGACCTTCTGTGTGTGGCTTCTTTCACTTAGCCTAATGTTTTTAAGGTTTTTCCACGTTGTAGCATGTATCAGTACTTTATTCCTTTTTGAGACTGAATAATATTTATACTACATTTCACTTATCCATTTATCCATTGATGGAGATTTGGGTTATTTCTACCTTTGAGCTATTATAGGTAGTGCTGCTATGACTGTTGTGCAAGTATTTGTTTGAATATCTGATTATAGTCTTCCGGATATATATGCATTAGAAATGGAATTGCTGGATCATATGAGAATTTTGTGGTTGAATTTTTTTGAGGAAGCATCAAACTGTTTTCTAAAACAGTTATACCATTTTACATTTCCAGCAGCAGTATACAAAGGTTCCTTTCTACAACCTTGCTAATACTTATTATCTAACTTTTTGAATCTAGCCTCCATAGTGGATAAGAAGTATTTTATTGTGGTTTTGGCTTGCATTTCCTTAGTGAGTAATGATGTTGTAGTTAGTCAGCTTTTTGTAACTATGAATGAAATACTGGGCAAGAACAACTTAAAGAAAGAAAGGTTTCTTTTAGCTTCACAGTTTCAGAGGATTCAGTCTATGGTTGGTTGACTACATTGCTCTGGATCTAAAGTAAGGTAGAACATTATGGCAGAAGGGCATGGCAGAGGAAATCTTTTCAGCTTATGGCAGCAGGGAAGCAGAGAGAACCTGGAAGGTGCTGGGGAAAAGATAAACCCTCCCAGACATGCCTCTAGTGACCTAGTTCCTCTGACTAGGTTCTACCTCCCAGTAGTCCATTCAGCTATCAGTGGATTAGTCTAAGTGAATGAGGGCTAAGCCTCATGATCTAACCATTACCTCAGAGTCCCACCTCTGAACCTTGCTACATTGGGCACAATGCTTTCAACACATGAGCTTTGGGGGAAACTCTAGATCCAAACCATAACACATGTCAAGCATCTTTTTATATGCTTGTTGGCAGTTTTTATATATTCTTTAGAGAAATGTGTATTTAAGCCCTTTTGCTTGTATTTTAATTGAGTTTTCTTTTTGTTATTGTTTTAGAAGTTCTTTGTATATTTGATATAGTAAACCTTTATGGGACATATGATTTGTAAGTATTTTGTTCCATTCCATGGCTTTGCTTTTCATTTTGATTGTATTTATTCATGTGTTAAAGTTTTTCATTTCTAAAAAGTCTAGGTTTTGGTATGTATTTTTGGTGTTATATATAAGAATCCATGGTGAAATTCAAGGTTATAAAGATTCAATCTTATGTTTATAAAACTTTTATAGTCTTAGCTCTTACATAGGCTTTTGATCCATTTTGAGTTCATCTTTTATATGTGGTGTAAGGTAAGGGGCCCACTTCATTTTTCCACATGTGGGAATCCAGTTGTCCCAGCACCATTTGTTAAAGAAACTTTTCCCCAGTGAATGGTCTTGGCACCCTTGATAAAAACCAGTTGATAATAAGATATATTATCAATTGGTTTATATATAAACCATATGTATTATATGGTTTGATTTCTGGACTTACAGTTTCATTTCATTGGTCTTTGTGTCTGACCACACACCACCACATTATTTGGATCACTATAACTTTGTAGTTTTGAATTGGGAAAGTATGAATTCTCTTTGTTCTGATAATTCAATATTGTTTCGAATGTTCAGAGCTCCTTATGATTGAATATGAATTTGAGGATCAACTTTTGCATTTCTGCAGAAAAGGCTATAGGAATTTTGGTAAAGATTTCATTGAATCTGTAGATTGTTTCAGAAGTTTTATTATCTTAATAATACTTAGTATTCCAATAGATGAACATAGGCATTTTCTTAAGTTGTTTCAAAGTCTGCTTGTGTTGTCATAATAAAATACTACCATTGTATTGGATAGCTTTAACAATGGAAATATATTTTCTCACATTTATGAAGTTTAGAAGTTCATGATAAAGTTGACAAAATGTTTGGTTTCTGGTAAGATCTCTTTTTGGCTTTTAGATAGCCAGCCTCTATATGGCCTTTTCTCTGAGCAATATGTGGCTAAAAAAATGCTTTGGTATCTCTCTTGTAAGGACTGTAGTTCATTTGGATTGAGGCTTCACACTTGGGATATTATATGTAATTAAGGTTAAAATAATGTCATATCTCCAAATATAGAAAACACTGGGGCTTAGGACTTCAATGCAAGAACATGGAAGGGAGCAAAGCTTAGTCTAAGACATAAATTTTCTTTAATTTCTTTTAGCATTGTTTTATAGTTTTCAATGTATAAGTCTTTCTCCTTAGTTTATTTCTAGGCATTTTATTCTAGAGGATGCTATTACAGATAGAAATCTATTCTTATTTTCCTTTTCAGATTGTCAATTGCTAGTATATAGAAACACACCTGTTTTTTGTGTGTTGTTTGTATTTTGCAACTTTGCAGAATTTAGTAGCTTTAATTGTTTTTAATGGATTTTAAAAATGATTTTCTGTATATAAGACCATAAATCATCTGCATCCTAGTTTTACTTCATCCCAATTTGAATGTCTTTTTAACTGCTCTGGCTGGAACAGAGATAGTAAAAGTGGACACCCTTGTCTTCTGATCTTAGGTGAAAGGTTTTCAGTGTTTGACCATTGTATTCATCTGTTTTCCATTGCTATATCAGCATACCTGAATATTACAAAGAGAAGAGTTTAACTCACAGTTTTAGAGACTAGAAGTCCAAGATTGGGTGGCCTCATCTGTTTGGCTTCTGACATAGGCCCCCTTGACTGGATCACAACATGGCAGAGAAATAAAAAGGGAACCAACTGTGTGCAGAAGGGACCAAATATGGAGTATTCCTACTTTATAACAACTTACTCTCCTGAGAGCTAATCCACTCCACAACACCAGCTTTTACTTCTTCCTAGGGCAGTGTCCTGATGAACTTATTACCCTGCATTGAGTCCTACCACTTACAGTCTCCACCACCTCCATATTGCCATATAGGGGATCAAGCTTTCAGCACATGAATGCTTGAGGGACACACTCAAACCATATCCAAACCATAGCAACCATTAAGTATCATATTAGCTATGGGGTTTTCATAAATGCTCTTCTGATTGCAGAAGTTCTCTTTTGAACTGGAGTTAGTCACACATTATAGTTGGAGAATACAGACCACAATAGACTTCCCTTAATTCATATGCCAGCCATAATTCAGGAGTCTCCAGGACCATCCTCACTTCAGATCAGCTGACTACAAATTCACTATTTCCCTACAACCTCCCCAAGGTTCATGACCCATAGGACTTCCAAAAGTGCTATACTTAAATTCATTTTATTATAGCAAAAGGGTGCAAATTAGTGATGTTTTAGGCTAGCTTTGGTATAAAAATGATGTTGGTCTCAAAATGAGTTAGGAAGTATTTCCTCTTGTTCTTTGGAAGACATTAAGGAAAATACAACTATAATTTCTTTCTTTTTTTTTTTTTTTGGCTCTTTTTTTTTTTAATTCTCAAAAATTGCATTTTAATACATGTTATGAAACCTAACAGAAAAAAACAAATTTTCAGAAGCTGTACACACTGTTCACTGAAAACATTTGAGGCAAATAGAAAAAAATTGTTACAATCATAATTTTTCTAACTTTGCACAAAATTATAAGCAGATTAAATTCTTCATATTAAACATCTTTATATGCACTTTCAATCAACTATAATTTCTTAATGTAATAAAGTTGAGCTACGAAGAGACACATTGGGGGCTGTTTTACCTATGATGACCATATTTATCTTAGATTAGGTGGTATGGAAAACTCTAGGATAGAGATATTCATGAAGTTTATTGGGGAGTTTCTGTAGGATCAATACCCCATGGGAGAATAAAGAAGTAAAAATGGACAGAAGAAGAAATTGAACTGAATACAACTACTTCAGAGACCTCAACTGGTGACCCAACTAGCCCATTACCCTTGGAATAGCATGATTTCTGTGGTTGAGGACAGTTCCTGGAGAGATTTACTTGAAGTCTGTCAACAGCTGTCATGCCTAGGAATTGAGAGAATAAATACCTCAAACCAGTACCAGGAATCTGAGCAGGCATCACAGAAGCTACTACAGGCCACCCATTGAGCTGCTATTTCTCTTTTAAAAACAAACAAAAAATTCTGAAAACTGCTTGTACCAGATTTTTGTTTGGCCCCTTTTCCTGGAGCAGCATCTAAGAAGTTTAATGTAATGAAACTGTTTAATTGCAGCTGATCTTGAAGGCAAAATTGGTACTTATCTTTTAGTTTTACTGCTCATTCTAGACATCTTATTCTCTGCTATTCTGTGATTACTTGATAAAGTAACCTGGCCTTCCATCCCTTAAGGGTTCAGTGCAAATCAGGGCTGGGAGTAGGTTTCCACATAGTCACTCAGAGACCCAAGCTGAGTAACACTGCTTCACATCTAGACATCAGAAGAGAAAGCTGGGTTGTATGCATTAGCTTTTCTATGCTGGGGCCTGAAATAATAATACACTTCTGCACAGATCCTGTTGGCAGAACTACCCATAATTGTAAGGGAACTGGAAAATATGAAGGGAACAGATTTCAGAATGGCAGTGAGCACCAGTCTCTGCCACAGTATACCCTACCAATTATCAGACATTCCTTTGTTGTCTTTTTTTCCATGCCTCCCTAATGGAGATAACCCAAAGTACTGTTCCATCAAGATGTTTAGTATCTACATCAACCCAGACATTGCTTCTTTTGGTTCAGGAATATAGGAACTGGAATAGCCAAATTATCTATTCATCTCCCATGTCAGCTCCCCACAAATACCTTACAGTGGTCAAACCACAATAAGCAATCTCATTTGGAAACTAAAAAATTGGTCAGTTGCATTTAAAATTCTGGGCATTGTGAGGGTTCCTTGCTCTGGAGTGGAAAATAGTCTGCAGTTTAGCCCTAAATCTGATATTTGTGAGGAACACCCTATCTGCTATTCTCTTAATGCCCGACTGTATGAAACTGTATGAGAGTGTTCTTTTTCTGTTATCACCTTGAATATATCTGAAGTGAATAATGAAGGATATGTTCTCCTTGGGTGCTCTCAGCTTTCTCAGACTGTTCCAGATGCTAGTAGCTCTCCCCACTTGTGGCAGTCAAAAATGTTCCCTGACATTGCCATGTGTTCCTTGGGGCAAAATTGCTTTGAATTGAGATCCACTGTCACAATCAGAATGGCCACAGACTTAGGGAGTTTTTTAACCTACAGCAAACTCTCTCAGAAATATAAGAGGAATCATGTTTTTGATAGATCTGTTTAAAACATATTTATCAGCTCATAGGCCCTATATTGGACTTAATGAAGGGTAGCCTGAGTCTTCCTTTAAATTTTCAGACGTCTGTTAGCAAAGTGAAGCAATTTCTTCACCTAAAAGATTTTTATGTGGACTGGCAATGTGGTAGAACACTTGCCTAGCATGCACAAGGCCTTGGGTTCAACTTTCAGTGCTGTGAGAAAAAGAGAAGAAAAAAAAAGATTTTGCAGACTTTTTCCTTCAGAGTCTTTCAGAATTATGTGAAAATGATACCTAGAAACAAACCCAAGGTATCACTGTTTAAAACAACATTTATTATTTGCTCAGGCACTTGTAGGGTTGACTTTGTGGCACTGCCCAAACCATGAGTCAACTTCAGATTTGTTCTGTTTTCAGGTCTCATCATCTAGGTGAAGGATTGCTTTCCAGAGACATCCTTTTCCTCATGTTGAAAGGTAGATGAGTAAGAGCCATGCCAAATCACGTTTACAACTTGTCTTCATATCTAGTGAGCATCACATTCTCTCACATTCCATTGACTAAAATAGGTCAAGTGATTGAACCCATCAAAAGGATAAGGACACCAACTCAGGCACTCAGGAATATTTGCTTAACTGCCGTATTTTGTTTGAGGGGGTCTAGTAGTATATAGCTTTTCCAAAATGGTGAAGCCCTAAAAGTCTAGACTCTGTTCCCTTTCATTTGTTTTCAAAATGGCCAGTTCTTTCAAAAGTAGCCAATAGTCACCAACACACACAACTAAAGTTCTGTGTTCCAGTCTCCTCTAGAGCACAGGTCAGCAAACTTTTGCTATAAAGGCCGGACAGTAAATATTTTAGACTCTGTAGATAATACAGTCTCTTTCACAGCTAAAGGACTCTGCCATTGTGTCATAAAAGCCTTCATAGACAATATGGAACTGAGTAAGTATGGTTGTGTTTCAATAAAACTTTCTTTATATAAGTAGGCAAGCCTCAGTTTGCTGCTCACTGTTCTAGAGCTTCAGGTATATTATGCAAGTGTTGACAGCTTTATAAATTGTTTGGCTACTGGATAATTTGGATCATCTTTCCACCTTTGATATTAGTTTCCCTGATGTTCAGTTACTAAACCATGATCCTGTGTTTTTACACAGTTTGCATAGAATACAGTTTTCATAGAATTTACCAGTTGAGCATCTTAATCTATAATCTGAATACTTCAGAATACAAAGCTTCTTGGGCTTCATGACAGCATTCAAAAAGTTTTAGATTATGGAACATTACAGATTTCAGATTTTCAGATTAGAAATGCTTAACATGTATAACTAAGGAAGTTGAAAGAATGTGGGGAAAACATGGAAGCTTGGGTTAGTTCTAGTGCCTCTGCCACAAATTTATGTAAATTCTAAGTTACTCTTTTCATATATAGTTAGCAATGTTACTAACTTATGTAGAAAGATACTGGTATACAAGGATGAATTTCAGTTAATACTCTTTGAAATATTTTTGACCAATTATTTTTTCTTAATAAAATCTATTTTTAAAAGAGTATATTTGCTCTGAAATTTATTTCTAAAGTGCACTAGTACAAAAGAACCAGTAATCTCCAGCCATTACAAATAGATATTAGAGTAGTATGAAAGCCTGTTTATTCTTGAATATGCAGTATTACTTTGTGATATATTGTACTTTAGAAATATTAGCAGTCTTATATTTACAGAAGAGAAATAATGAAATTTTTAGTATTTCATTTCACAGGCCTTGTTGAAGTCATTGTATATTTAATTTCATAAAGTGATTATCTTATATGTCTTCTAAACCCATCCATAATTACCTTTCAAAATATGTTAAGGACGACATACATGCTTTTCTGGATGTATACATTATAAAATTAATCTTTCAGACTAGCTTTTTTTCCCTTTGATGTTAACAACTGGTTTTTAATTGTATGTACTGTTCATTAGTACAGGTAATGCAGTATATTTGTGTTATAGATACATGCTTTTGTTCATTTTTGGTTCATAGTAGGATTCACCAAGGTTAACAGGCAAAGTATATTGAATGTGAAGCTATGGGTGTTTATGCCACTGCTGCCTTTTAATGAACATAGCACAGATTTTCTCCAGTTGAGGTCATGTGGATAATTCTTCACAGACATTATTTAATATTATCAACAGCAAGTAAGTTTGTAGACTAGTGGCATCAAGACAATGTGTCCTGTCTTTCCAGGCAGATAAAAATTTTATGAGCAAATTTTTATGATTTCATATGGGAATTCAGATGGGAAGACTGATAATGGCTATGTGGGTCCTTTAGGACTGAGTATCATGCCAGTTGAAAAGGTCAAATTATATATGCCAGCATTGGCAGAATGGCCCATTGTTGATCTGTAATAAGTATATAAAGTTTATTGTGAGATTAAAATGAGAATTTTTAGCCCATTAAGTTCTAAGTTTTCAATTCTATGACTATTTCCGCAACACAGGTATATTACAGTAGGTTAGAAATTATAGTCATAACCTGTGTCGTATTGACACAGTGACAACAGAAATATAATCATTTGAATAGGAACTGGGACAATATACTATCTCCCCCACCCTGCCCTTTTTGCAGTATTGGGGGTTGAGCCCAGGGGCACTCTACCACTGAGTTACATCACCAGCCCTCTTTATTTTATTTTTTATGTATTTTATTTTAAAAGTTGGAAGAATAGTTTATTAAACATTCTAAAATTGTTTACATAGATTTACCAATTATTTACACTTTGCCACATTTATCTCTACACACACCTTTTTTTTTAAGTAGGATATAGCTGTCATATTTCATCCCTAAATATCTCAATATGAATCTCCTAGAAAAAGAACTAAATAACCACAGTACCACTACTATCACGCCTAAGGTAATTCATATTCATTCAGTAATACAATTTAATATATTATCTATATTCAGAATTTCCCAGTGGTCTTAAAACTGTCTTCTAGAGTAGACTTTTTCCCCTCTGCAAGTCTGGAATCTAATTAAGGTTTACACATCACATTATATTTGGTTGTTATCTTCTTAATCAATTTCACCCCTTCTCTCCCTTTTTCTCTTCTCTCCTCCCTCCTTCTCCTCACCCTTTCTCTTACAAGCTCTCCACCACTGAGCTATGTCCCAGCCCCCTTATTCTCTACTTATTGGTGTTTTCCATGACATTGAACTTTTTTAAGAGTCCAGGCTAATTATCTTGCAGATTTTTCTGAATTCTGAATTTGCCTGTTTCCTTAAGTTTATGTTCAGGTTAAATATTTCCAGCAAGAATCTGCATAGTCACCACCATGCCCATCTAGTATCTCATATACATATATATGTATGTATATGGTTGTGTGTGTGTGTGCCGTTCTGTGAATAGGACATCGGCCACCCATTATATAATATACAAAGAAGTCATTTTTTAATTTGTTTTAATTAGTTATACATGACAGTAGAATGCATTTTGACACATCGTACATAAATGGAATGTAACTTCTCATTCTTCTGGTTGTGCATGATGTAGAGTTACACCAGTCGTATAATCATATGTGCACATAGGTTAATAATGTCTGATTCATTCTATTCTTTCTACCTCCATAACCCTTCCCCTCCTTTCACTCCCTTTTGTCTAATCCAAAGTTCCTCTGTTCTTCCCTAGCCCCTATTGTGAATTAGCATCTGCATATCAGAGAAAACATTCAACCTTTGGTTCTTAGGGATTGTCTTATTTTGCTTAGCATAATATTCTTCAGCTTCATCTATTTACTAGCAAATGCCATAATTTCATTCTTCTTTATACCTGAGTAGTATTTCATTGTGTATATATACCACAATTTTTTATCCATTCATTTATGCCATTTATTGAAGGGCACCACGGTAGGTTCATAGTTGAGCTATTGTGAAGTGAGCTGCTATAAACATTGATGTGGCTACGTCACTGTAGAATGCTGATTTTAAATTCTTTGGATATATATTGAGGAATAGGATAGCTGGGTCAAATGGTGGTTCCATTTCAAGTTTTCTGAGTCTCCATACTGCTTTCCATAGTGGTTGTACCAATTTGCAGCCCCACCAGCAATGTATGAGTGTACCTTTTCCCCTACATCCTTGCCAACATTTATTGTTGCTTGTATTCCTGATAATTGCCATTCTGACTGGAGTGAGATGAAATCTCAGTGTAGTTTTGATTTGCATTTCTCTAAGTGCTAGAGATGTTGGACATTTTTTCATATATTTGTTAGTCAACTGTATTATGGAGTGTCTGTATAGTTCCTTAGCCCATTTATTGATTGGGTTTTTGTGAGGGGGGGGTTGAGTTCTTTATATACCCTGGAGATTAGTGCTCTATCAGATGTGCATGTAATAAAAATGTTCTCCCACTCTTTGGGCTCTGTCTTCATGTTATTGATCATTTCCTTCATTGTGAAGAAGCTTTTTAGTTTGATTCCATCCCATTTATTGATTCTTAATTTTACTTCTTGTTCTTTAGGGGTCTTGTTAAGGAAATCAGTTCCTAAGCTGACATGGTATAGATTTGGGCCTGCTTTTTCTTCTGTTAGGCACAGAGTCTGTATTTTAGTTTCTTAAGATCTTGATCCACTTTTAGTTGAGTTTTGTGCAGAGTGAGCAATAGGGATATAATTTCATTTTGCTGCATATGGATTTCCAGTTTTCCCAGCACCATTTGTTGAAGAGGCTATCTTTTCTCCAATGTGTGTTCTTGGCACCTTTGTCTAGTATGAGATAATTGTATTTATGTGGGTTTGTCTCTGTGTCTTCTGTTCTGTACCATTGGTCTATGTGTTTGTTTTGGTGCCAATACCATGCTGTTTTTGTTACTGTAGCTCTGTAGTATAATTTAAGGTCTGGTATTGTGATGCCTGCTGCTTCACTTTTCTTGCTAAGGATTACTTTGGCTATTCTGGGTCTCTTGTTTTTCCAAATGAATTTCATGATTACTTTTATTATTTCTATGAAGAATGTCATTGGGGTTTTAATAGGAATTGCATTAAATCTGTATAATGCTTTTGGTAGTATGGCCATTTTGGCAATGTTAATTCTGCCTCTCTAAGAGCATGGGAGATCTTTATTATGAATGGGGTTAGTTTTCCTAATTTCTCTTTCAGTGGATTCATCACTGAGGTATAGGGATGTATTTAACTTATTGGTGTTAATTTTATATCCTGCTACTTTGCTGAATTAATTTATTAGTTCTAGAAGTTTTCTGGTGGAATTTTTTGGATTTTCTAAATATAGAATGATGTCATGAGCAAATAGTGATAATCTGAGCTCTTATTTTCCTGTTTGTACCCTTTACTTACTTTCTTCTGTCTAATTGCCCTGGCTAGAGTTTCAAGGACAATGTTGAATAAAAGTGGTGAAAGAGGGCATCCCTGTCTTGTTCTCATTTTTAGAGGGAATGTTTGTAATTTTTCTCCATTCAGGATGATGTTGGCCTTTGGTTTAGCATATATAGCTTTCATAATGTTGAGTTACATTCTTGCTATCCCTAGTTTTTCTAGTGTTTTGATCATAAAGGAGTGCTGTATTTTGTCAGATGCTTTTTTTGCATCTATTGAGATGATCATAGGATTCTTGCCTTGAAGTCTATTGATGTGACAAATTACGTTTATTGATTTCTGTATGTTGAACCAACCAAGGGGTGGACTTTTATTACCTATTCAGCATTTATTTTTGGCAGAAAGGAGCAAAACACTTCAAATAAAGGATTGCATTCTTTTGTTTTGTTTTGTTTTGTGGTACTGAGGATTGAACCCAGAGTTGCTTTTACCACTGAACTACATACATCCCCAGCCTCCCCCGACCCTTTTACTGTTTTATTTTGAGATAGAGCCTCACTGCTCAGGCTGGCTTCAAACTTGTGATCCTCTTGCCTCAGCCTCTCAAATCACTAGAATAATAGGTGTGTGCCACTATATTCCTATGAATGAAATCTGATATCTTGCACAATCGTTCTGGGAACATCAGGCTTTCTTTTTCCTAATGGGTACTCATTCATTGAGGTATGCTAAGCAGAGGTTGCTTTTGAAATCTAAAAAATTGATGAAATCTTTCCTATCTGTATTTACAAATTTGTAAATAATTTATGCATTTATAATACATGTTATTCAAGTCAACAAATACCCATTTTTTAACTCAAGTAGAATATTTGGAAACTAGACAATCGTGTTTATCCACACCACCACTGAAATTGTTAAAGGTACCAGCTAACGTTTCAGTAAGGTACTTTGGCTGTACTCTTTTTTTTCCCCCACCATCAGACTTTGCCAAGTGGTTTCACTGTATCATAGTTCATTCCAACAAAGATACATCTATTATCTAACCATTTTGTGATGAGAATTTGTATCAAAACTGTAATAATGCAACCCTTTAACTTGTGTTTGCATCAATATTGCTGATTTCAAAGACATTTGTTTAGTCTGTTGTCTCTCATGATGCCTGTAGCTTGCAAATATTGAGATCTGGTATTTCAAAGGTGTTACCAGCAAGTCATAACAACAAAGAGATTGTGGGGAAAATATCATGATTGTGGATTCTCTACCACATCAAGCATTTGTAGAACTATCTTACTCCTAAGGAAGAAAAGGAAAATGGATTTTGAGTAGATGACTAAAAATATCCACCTATATATATCTTCTGTACTTTATTAGGCATAAAATGTTGCTTACATATATGTAAAATATTCTATGTATATACATGTATGTATGTGTGTATATGGCTTACACTTACATATATGGCTTGCTATGAGACTATTTCTCAATGGCAATATACTAGACAGGGCCTCGGCAGAAAGAAAAATGGCATACAAGCCAGGCATGGTGGCGCATGCCTGTAATCCCAGCACTTTGGGAGGCTGAGGCAGGAGAATCACGAGTTCAAAGCCAGGCTCAGCAACGGCGAGGCACTAAGCAACTCAGTGAGACCCTGTCTCTGAATAAAACACAAAATAGGGCTGGGGATGCGGCTCAGTGATAAAGTGCCCCTGAGTTCAGTCCCTGGTACAAAAAAAAAAAAAGCATACAAAACAAGTAGGTATTTGAAGGGAGTGTAAAGAAGGAACTCTTTACAAAGGAAAAGGATAGACAAGATTATGGGAACTAACCAGATAAGGTGAAAAGCTCATGGATGACCAAGAGAAGGTCAGTTATTGACCCCCTCATTATTTTCAGCTGCTAGCAAAACCAGCAAGTCCTAAAGCAGCAGAAGCTATGTCTCTGGGTAGGTATTCTGCCTTAGCCAGTTTGTAGCATGTGGTGTAAGGATCACAGAGAATAAATACCCTGACCTCTCTTCTCATTTCTGACAGTGCATTGGACAGGTCCAACAGAAAACAAAGAAAGAAAACATGCTTCTATTGACATGATCCTTAGGGGTCTGCCTTCTAGAGCTCAAGGGAGAGTAGCAAGGGACAAAGATGAGTTTCCATATACAGTGGGCAAGTGTTATCTTTTCTGTGGCCAGCCTGCACATTTCTATGCAATATACCTTGTCCCAGTGCCCTATTTGTAGGACAGCTATTTTCTACCATTGATAATTTGAAATATAGTGCATCCCTCAAAATAAAGTGACAACCTAGTTCTAGAAAATACTTTCATGAGTGCATTGCTTATATTACACGTCAGTTTATGTATATATTTTGTTCAGTTGAACATTGAGAAGTAATTTTCACAACAAAGTTTATGCCATTTTCACAGTGAATTTAAAAATAGTTTCAAACCCTCTAATCATTCACTTAATTTCTTTTGTCAAAAAAACGAGCCTCTAAAAACATAAGAATTATTTCAAAGTTGCCATGAATGGTATATTTATTTGTTACTTGTTTTAAATTTTTATGGATGTTCTACATCTGTGAAGATGGGATGAAATGGGTCAAAAAACTAGTAACAATATGCAAATGAATATAAATACTACTGTGACTCTTTTATCCTAATAGTTGTTGTTAGAACTTTAAATGCCTTTTCAAATCTCTTATTTGGTTAAAAACTTCTAGCTAGGGGCTGAGTATATAGTTCATTTGGTAGAGTGCTTGCCTCGCATGCACAAGGCCCTGGGTTCACACCACAAAAAAAATTTGTAGCTAATAATGATTAAAAATAATATCTAGAAATTATAAAATTATAAACTAGCTTCTCTAATAACTAATAATTACTAATATTTCTAATAGCTTGATAAATTTTAAAAGTTATAAATTTTTAAAATACCATAAAGCTGACTTCTCAAGTTCGCCTTTTTCTGATGAAACTGTGCAGTAATATTATAATAAAAAAGAAGGAACAGTTAACATGAAGACTTAATTGTGAACTGCAGAATTTTTGTATATATTTTAGCAATCATTTCTTGTTTTTATATTTTTAAGGACTTAAAGCCCAGTAATATAGTAGTAAAATCAGATTGCACTTTGAAGATTCTTGACTTTGGACTGGCTAGGACTGCAGGAACAAGTTTTATGATGACACCTTACGTAGTGACTCGCTACTACAGAGCACCTGAGGTCATCTTGGGCATGGGCTACAAGGAAAACGGTCAGCACACACTTTTTATTTGAAATACTCTTCTAATTTAGTTTTTTGTTATTGTTGTTTATTAGATTTTTATGTAAATATTTAAGTTAAACTGCATGGAATTAGATGTGAATCACTGTTTGAAATGTGTGTAAAGTTTGAAAGTAACTATAAGTTTATCATAAATGGAAAAACATGGGGCCCTTGTTTATTTAAATACTAATACTTAAATCATCAGCACTATCCCTGGATAAAGCATTTATTTTTTCTTGGCCTCTGAAAAAGGAAATATATGTATGGCTTTTGCTTGCCCATAACTTGAAAATGAGCAAATACTTTTATATAAAAGAAAGTATATAGTGTACCTTAGAATTCAGTCTTAATAGTAATTTCAGTGCACATTAGTGAGGTTTGCTCTTATTTCTAACTCTAGGAAATCAAAATTAATAGCAGAGCATTTAGTGTAAAGTTTGAGAACTACAGTAGTGCCATTCTGCAAAACTGAAGAATAATTAAGAATCTTTTGGAGGAAACAATAATGTTTCATCAAAGCTGTGTGTCTAGTCTTAAGGAAAAGGCATATAGTGTTATGTGTGTATATAGTGAATTAAACTATAACTTTCTAAGTGTGGTAACTTCATCCAAAATACTCCTTTGAATAAGATATAGATGTTTTCTGGCAAAGGAACTGGAACAGCAGTTCACTTTGACTCAGGGAGCTATTAATCAACCTTCACTTTTTCTTTTACAAAAGATACCTTTGAAAATAGAATTTTAAGCAGGGTTTGGTGATATATGCCAGTAATCCCAGCAACTCAAGAAACTGAGGCAGGAGGATTGCAAGTTTGAAGAAAGCCTCAGCAACTTGACAAGTCCCTATCTCAAAAAGTAAGAAGGACAGGGAATGTAGGCCAGTTGTAAAGCACGCCTGGGTTCAGTCCCAGTACCAAAAAATTTTTAAAAAGAAATAAATTAGGATTTTAGCTTAATTTCCTTTTCTTTTGTGAGCTCATTCAAAACGAATACTTTAAACAGTGACAGTTAATCTTTTATTCTCAGGTAAGCATGTTATTCTGTTTTCTTGCTTTCTACCCAAAAGTTGAATGTTTTGTTGGTGAATTGATACTTAAAGTGACCAGCATGAAGATTGCTTCTGCATTTGCTGTGAAATTATTGATTATTATAGGTATTGTCTAATGTGTCAGTGAGGATTCTGTGGCAGCTCCCAATGAGAAATTATCATCAAGAAATACTATCATGTAAAGAGCTGACATATTCTTCTCTCTTAGATAAGAATTATGAGCCAGGTGCAGTGACGCCTGTAATCCCAGCACTTAGGGAGGCTGAGACAGGAGAATCGCAAGTTCAAAGCCAGCCTCAGCAACTGTGAGGCGCTGAGCAACTCAGTGAGACCCTGTCTCTACATAAAACACAAATTGTTCCTATAAGAAGCTGAAATATTTGTAGGCTGGGGATGTGGCTCAGTGGCTGAGTATCCCTGAGTTCAATCCCTGGTACAAAAAAAAAATGTAGATGATCTTACTGCGTCCCCATCCATTCCCCAGGAAACTGAGTCAAGTGTAATGATGGCTTATAATAACTACACTAGCCAGCAAAGCTAAACATAAATATTTTTTCATTTTAGTGAGCCCCCTCCCCCCATTTTACCAACTTTATTTTATCTTTATTTCATTGCAAGCTACTTTAGACTATTTTGGAAAATGTAGGATAATCAAATATATTTTAAACTGCCTAACAGTAAGCAGTTAGACACTTACAGCTCAGTTTTATGTACAAATCATAAAACTAAACTTAATGTCTTAGTTTCTTCACCATCACAGTATTTTCCCTGATACTTGGAGTTTTTAAGATCTTTGTGTTTAAAATTATGTTTTTTAAAGGTTCTCCACGTAAGTTCCATCCTGGCTATTTAACTAGTTTGTTCTATTCTATAAAGTCTATAGAGAAGATTTATTTTAACAGATTTTGGCCAAAAATGAAAACCCTGGAAAAAATTGTTCTCTGATCAATTGATTTTTTGATACTGACTTTTCTGCTAAAATTTTATCCTCAAAAGTTAAATTATACTATAAATATAAAAAGGTTTGCATATGTTAATGTGAAATTTTAAGGAAACTCTAGTTCCACAGGATTTCCAAAAATTACTCTCAGTTTAGCTCCTAACACACTTCAGTGAATTGGTGGTCTGCTTATAAGAATGTACTTGCAAGTATAGAATTGGTGGTCTCCTTATAAGAATGTACTTGAAAGTATAGACTTAAATTTCCTAAATCCTCCAACATGGATAAAGAACATATCTCTCTAAATCTGGTCCTGCCCTTCTTCTCTGATGCTCTTAAAGAATTTGGGCCTTCAGACTTCAAGATCCAAATCTAAGTTTCTAAGTCTTTTTAAATTGCTCATTCTTTTCTACTTTTTCTATTAAACTACAAGTGCCTACTCTTCCTCCTTTTATCTGATGTTCAGACCCAAAGGTATAAGATGTTAGGATATGTGGTTAGTTTTAATAAACATGTGGAGATCCCAAAATTGCCTCTTTCTGTGTAACAGATTGTTTTCAGTATCTTAATTAGGGCTCTCCTTTCAAGCTGGCAAGGGTAAGTGCTAGGAAATTTTTCTGATAAGAACTTTCACAGTTATTTCATAAGAACTATTTCATAGTTTCATAGTTTTGTGTCCAACCAAAACTAATTTCTTAAACCCAAGCAGTTTGGTTTTATGAATTTGAAAAACCTTAAGTAGGAAACATAAGAAGTACACTTTTCTTTACTGTTTTCTTCACTCTCTATGTACTTGTTCCTTTGGCATAATAGGGTAAATGTAGAATGATGTTGCCAAGAAAATAACTGATTTTTAATTCAGAGTAAACATAGCACTTATTAAATAAATAAATTTATGAACTCTGGTTTGACAATTTTGGTAGAGCTTTGCATTAATTTTTTGTAATTATTCAGTGACAGTTTTTCTGTTAAATATTTTAATAAGCTAAATTCTGCTCATGCTTTTTTCTTTTATTTAACTTTTAAAGAAAGAGTATAATGCACAGTTGAACTTTAAAATAATGTATAATATTATAATTTTCCTATCTTATATACATTTTAGCCTTATTTATAAAGTTTGTGTTTGATTCTTATATTTTATAAACAAATTCTCAGTTAGAAAATATGCAGGTTTTATGCTATTTCTGTGCATAGCTCTCACTTTAAAATTAGATATGTAGTTAAAATGCCACACTTTGTGCTTTCTTTTGTGAACCAAGCTTTTCAAAAAATATTTTGTTTTTTAAATTATCCCATTAGCTGAAATTAAAATCACTTTTTTCTTTTTTGTAATATTTTGCAATTTTTATATAATGCAATCATATTATGCTTCTTTGATTTTAATGACCTTTTGCTTTGCTTTTCCTTCTTTTGTGCTGCAAACATAGTGGATTTATGGTCTGTGGGGTGCATTATGGGAGAAATGGTTTGCCACAAAATCCTCTTTCCAGGAAGGGACTGTATCCTTGTGCTGCTGCAGCAAATTAGTAGTTAGGTGATGAACTTCCTTATGTTCTTTAATGAAAATGAATATGCTGCATTCATACATACAGGTTTTTTAAACAGACATAAAGTTTGTGGCTGTTATAGTTCAAAAAATTGTTCCTATAAGAAGCTGAAATATTTGTAGGCTGCATCTGGCAGTAGGACATACAGTCTCTGCTGGTAGTCAGAGCACATTCACTATCACTCATTTTTATTTTATACTGCTTTTTATGATTTTAAAGTATACATGGTGTGTGTGATTTTTTTTTTTTTACTGTTTATATATTTCTTTTTATTTTAACCAAAATCTTTATGTTAATGTCATTGCATTTTGTTTTCAGTTGACATTTGGTCAGTTGGTTGCATCATGGGAGAAATGATCAAAGGTGGTGTTTTGTTCCCAGGTACAGATCGTATCCTTATCTTTGGCCTAAAATGTAGTTTCTAAAGGTCAAAATGTATGACAGTACTTCAACTCCATCAGGTATAAGGTATTTTGTCTCTCCCTAATATCAAGTATTGCTAAATTACTCTTTCAAAATACCACCTGCTATTGACGTAGACTTTTCTTTTCCCTCATTTATTGTTTCATATGTTAATTCTGAAAAATGCTCAAGTGTAATTATCCACAGTTACTTGCTGGCTTTTAGTTGATTTATTTAACCTAAATTTTTAAAATCATGGCTTGCATTAAATTTCTAGTAATTTGTACACTTGAGTAAGTCTGGAAATATTTAGGAATTACTTTCAGTTTTGAAATTGTCTGTTGCTGCTGGCCATCCTTTTGTTTTGTCCCCTCACTTCCTTTTTGTTAATGTTTTTGTGTGTTTTGTGTCTTGATTGTTGTCTCATTACTCAACATAACATACTGATTCTTTCATGTGAGAATTTGAATAATAATAGTTTTATATGGTGATTATAAGATTTGGATTTATGGGGTTTTTTCCATCTGGCTACTTTTAGTATTTATATCAATAGTGATGTATATATCAATACGTGATGCTTAGAATTGTTTCAGAATGGAAATATTCATTAGTTTACAATAAGAGTTTTAGGCCTCGGTTTTCAGGGGCTTAGAGTATAAGATCCTAGGAGGCATTAAGATCAAGGAGTTCTAATCTTACAACTTACTGAAATACTAAATCTTTTTCATATATCTCAGAGCTTTAAAAAAATTATTAATGTAAGCTAAACAAAGAATAGAAAAATACCAGTTTTATAAAAAAGTTATTTTTATTTCTGAATATTTTCTGTTAGTGTAGAAAACAAAGAGAACAGATTGTAGAAATATTTATCCTCTAGGAAATGCTTTCACATTTTCTGATAATCTGGAAGAAAAGGCAAATTTTGTATATTAGGATTATGTACCGTTTGCATTTAGAGTCTCTGTGGGTAGTAATAATACTGTATATTTATATTTATTTATAATTTCTACTTAGAATTTGTGAGTTTAAACTTCCATTTTGGGGGTAAAATTAGTATTCATATACACATACATGGCGCGCACACAGACAATAAATAAGGTCAGCAAAACTTATTTATTGCTCATTTCTGTCCACCTATAATCATTACTCTTTGCAAGGTGGCTGTGAAATATATGAAATTTATAACTGCCACATTCTTTTTAGAATTTTTTAAATTTCCATTTTCTTGTTTTAATATGAATATTGACTAATGTGTTGAACATTAGAAACAGTATTTTTCTTAGCTACGTGATACTAGATATTGATCAGTGGAATAAAGTTATTGAACAGCTTGGAACACCATGTCCTGAATTTATGAAGAAACTACAACCAACAGTAAGGACTTATGTTGAAAACAGACCTAAATATGCCGGATATAGCTTTGAGAAACTCTTCCCTGATGTACTTTTCCCAGCTGACTCAGAACACAACAAACTTAAAGGTAATTTTTATAAACATACATCGAATTACATTTGCATGCATGCATGCATGTTCATATTCTTATGGGATATAACCCAAGATTATCTCTGGGTGGTAAAACAAAGTGAAATTTGTAGTTATTTTTACCTTTAATCTTATACTGTTTATTATATATATGATCTGGTTTTAAAGTTAAAAACTATACTTTTTAAAACATATGCTTCTTAAAAAAAGGACAATCTCAAGTTTGTGAAATCAGTGATAATTTAGGGATCTTTACAAATAGGTACACATTAACATCATTATTTTTGCAGCCAGTCAGGCAAGGGATTTGTTATCCAAAATGCTGGTCATAGATGCATCTAAAAGGATCTCTGTAGATGAAGCTCTCCAGCACCCATACATCAATGTCTGGTATGATCCTTCTGAAGCAGAAGCTGTAAGTTGTTTTTCTCCATGTTTGAAGAACAGAGTGCATTCTTAGAGTTAGAATTAGTTAGGTTTGGAGGAAACCTTTGAAAATGAAGTAAAAATATAGACAGATGATGATAGTGCTTTTCTGTTTTTGCATGAAGATTACCTTAAGCTAATGGGCATACCCAGGCATTCCCTACACAAAAGTAAAGTTGCCTCTCTGTGTGTGTTTCACCTTTTGGCCTTGCTACCTGATCAGTTGAGCTAGGATGATGAGTGCTCTGTGGAACGTCCTAACTTCATTATAAAACAAATAATCCTGTCCAAAATTCTATAATATAAATGAAATGTGGAAAGTGTCAAAAGCTAGAAGGAAAACATAAATATTTCTTCCTGCATTGCAGGAGTCTTCCAGAACTAGTTTACGTGAGAACATTGTTGATAATTGATCAGTCTTACATTTTTCAAGTCTTCTGTTTGACTAATGGTTAAAGTAATTATAAACTCATGTACTTATGTAAAATTATATACTTCTAGTAAACTAACAGTTACCACTTTTTATTTTTCAGCCTCCACCAAAGATCCCTGACAAGCAGTTAGATGAAAGGGAACACACAATAGAAGAATGGAAAGGTAACATTCATCAGATTCTTAGAAAACCAAGAAAGTGTCTGGCATATTGTAGTGATTTATTTTTTATCCTAGGGAAATTAATGATATTTTCCATTTTCATAAATGATATTTGGTAATTTGATTATTCTTTTTACAAAAGTATAAAGTAAGTCTCCTTCCCATCCTAACTTAGTCTTGATTTTCCAAGTTCTCCACCCTGAACACATTAGTGTTTTCTCCTGTGTTTTTTCATAGTCCATTTATACAAATGTGGTATCTCCACCCTGGTGGGGTTTTTTGTTGTTGTTATTTGTTTGTTTGTTATTTTTGATACCAAGGATTGAACCCAGGTGTATTTTACCACTAAGCTACATCCCCCAGCCCTTTTAACTTTTTTATTTTGAGACAGGGTCTTGATAAATTGCTGAGGCTAGCTTTGAACTTGGTATCCTCCTGCCTCAGCCTCCTGAGCCACAGGGATTATAGACATGTACCACCTTGCCTGGCCTTCACCCTTTTTTAAATCACAGATGGTTTTAAACTCTGCGTGCTTGCTTTGCTGATATAATCATACCTCTTGAAGATGACTCTTGATCCACATAGCTGCTTCATTTGGTTTAATAGCTGGTAAATATTATTCAGTAATCATGTGTCACAAACTCTGTATCCAACTTCCTCTTGAAGAGCATTTAAGGTAGGTCCTCTCTGTTGCTATTATAAACAGCTCTGTAGTATTCATGTGCACATGTGCACAGTATGCATGAAAACATGCCTGTAAGAACAGTCCTACATGTGCTGAGCCAAAGGCTATTTTCAATTACTTCCAAATTCCTTTTCAAAGAAATTATAGTAGTTTACATTTCCATCAGTCTTGTATAGGAGTATCTGTTTTACCCCGCCCTCAGCAACAGAATGACTTAGTTTTTAGTCTTTAGCACATCTAATGTGGTAGTTTCAGTCTATCTTATTAATACAGTTGAACATTAATAATGCTTTAGCAGTCATGGAAATGTTAAAATATGTATATATTTTAAGCTGTCTTGGGATATTTGGACCAGGTAACTTTTAGATCATGTTTACCTCCATCTGTGTTGTTGTCATTTAGTGTTTTGACCATTTTTGTAGCTATATGACTTCTGGGCAAATGACTTGACCCCCTTTTTTATCTACCTTAAAATGGAGGCAGAATACCTGTTAAGAAGAGCTGAGTATCTCAGGCAAAAGAGAATAGGGAGGTATAACCATGAAAAAATAACTCCATCTATAAATTTATTTTGGAAAGATTGGATTTGATACTTTATTCTTAGGAATAAAAAGATTGCCTGTAATCTCAGCACTTTGGGAGACTGAGGCAGAAGAATCACGAGTTCAAAGCCACCCTCAGCAACTGCAAGGAACTAAGCAACTCAGTGAGATCTTGTCTCTAGATAAAACACAAAATAAGGCTGGGGATGTGGCTCAGTGGTCGAGTACTCCTGAGTTCAATCCCTGGTACCAAATAAATAAATAAATAAATAAGTAAATTTTCTCTGAGTTGATCTTGGGAGAGTCATGGTTAACAGACAGCAGAATGATAGACTTGGGTAGAGCCTAGTGTATCTGAATATGTACTAAGTGTAATATATAAAGATATAGCTCTGGACCAAAATAGTTATTAAAATATTCACCTGATATTTTTATATCCCATTAATTTATAATAGACATTTGTGGCATTTCATAAAATCATAATAGGAAATGCTTCCACTTGTACTCTACCACTGATTATAAAATTTAACCAGTTTTAGAGATATTAAACTGGAAAAAGAAACACATCTTAAAAGCATGGAATAGTATTTTCATTTAGAGTATTCTCATTTACAGTATAAAGATATATTGTGAGCCAGGTGCAGTGGCACACGCCTGTAATCCCAGCAATTTGGGAGGCTGAGGCAGGAGAATCACGAGTTCAAAGCCAGCCTCAGCAGTAGCGAGGCACTAAGCAACTCAGTGAGACCCTGTCTCTACATAAAACACAACATAGGGCTGGGGATGTGGCTCAGTGGTTGAGTACCCCTGAGTTCAATACCTGGTGCCAAAAAAAAAAGATATATTGTAGTCTTTCCGTTATGCTAAAAATGTTTGCTTTTATTCTGAATCTCTTTCTCCTAGCCCCATGTATACTTCTGTAATTATCCACAAACACCTTTTTCACTTATGTGAAACTCCCCTTTTCAATATCTGAATTTGAGTTTAAGCTGTCAAAGCAGATAGAAAAATCCACTGCCAGAGCCATTTACAATAGATAGCTTTATCTTATTAATATTTCTTACTGGTTTTGGTCCTTCTGTCTGAATCCTTTTTCACAAAAAGTGCTTTTTCTCTTAAAGAGAAATGTTTGTCATTTCTTTTTGTTTCTTTAAAAACAAAACAAAATCTCCTGTTCTTTCATCTGTCAAGACTTTGTATTTTTCTCCTTCAAAGTCCAAGATTACCATAGCATGCAAATGTAGATGTCTCTAGCTCTTGTTCATTCCAACATCTCCACTTATTTTATCTTTTGCCAATATAAATGTTGTCATACCCTGTAATCAGAGATTCTTTATAAGAATTTTAAACTTCAGAAGTTATATAGACTTCTTGAAATTCCATGTATCATTTTCAGCTTGTACATTTTTCTCAGAAGAGGTTTCATTGCTTTTGTATAATTCTCAAGAGATTCTATGTGAACCAGAGATAATGACTAATGATGATGTAGCATTTACCAGAGGTTAGTAAATGTCCAGACCCACACCACACTCAGCATCACTTAGAAGAAAATGGGGTGCAAGGAGCATACACCATCAGATAGCACCTTGTGTCTCTTCAGCTAGAGCCATTCTCACAGAGGCCCACCTGTTATTCCCATAGAAAGAGAACAGAATTCCCATGAAGGAATGGTCTTGCCAGTGATAGCATATCATGCTGGACTACACATAAGGAACTGAAGTGTACCTGCTTTTTTTTTATATAAATAAATAAAATTCTGTTTATATTCTTCCATAAATTCTTTGCAGTGAGTATCTGGTTGAGCCATCTCCATTGTACCATACACTATTCCAGGGCTCAGGAAGTAGAATTTAACAAGAGAAACACTTAATTCAAGCCCTCACTGAGGCAGAAGTAAGTATCTGTAGTACAGAATGCTGGGTGGTGTGGTAACAGTGTAGTATGAGGTCTTAGCAGAGTAAAAAGATAAAACTTCTAACCCCAGCTCTGTCCTTAAACCAACTTAAGAAACATTAGTTACCGGTTACAGTAGAGGTTTTTACTTTCTTTGAATATAATTTGTGGTTGAGAATCAAGAAACTATATTGATACCCATGAATCTCAGGCTGACATGGTCCCTCTGTCATTGTAAAGATAATATTTAAAGTATTGTTAAGTATATTATACACTTAACGTGTGTAAAAATTTTGACTTAAAACATATGAGATTGGCTTTCGGACTTTAAAGTTTATTTTTGTTGATCTCTTTTTCAGAATTGATATATAAAGAAGTGATGGACTTGGAGGAGAGAACCAAGAATGGAGTTATACGAGGGCAGCCCTCTCCTTTAGGTTGGTTACAATATAAACATGGTTGAGGGTCATTTTACTTCTTGTGTTGTAATCTTCAGTGGCCTAAAACCTGCAGTTCTTTCCATACTTGCTACCTTATTATTCAAATTACAATTGGGGTGTTTTCAAATTTACAGATACACTGTTGTCCTGATACATTGTAGTGATATATCAGTAACTGACTTCATAAAGCGCTTATCTTTTTCTCTGATACTGACATTCCATTGAAGAACTTAAAGCCTTTTTGTTGGCATTTTTGCCTTGTATTTAAAGAAAATTTTCAAGATTCAATATATTTATCTTTTTATAGTTTTAACAGTCTTTACTTTGGATAAATAAAAGCTTCACTGTAAAATTTGGTACATGTTACTGGTACATGTTACATGATTTTTGGTACAAAGTTACTGTCTTCCTCTTTTTGGTATTTTTGATTTGTTGAACTAAAGCATGCCATTAAGACTACCCCTAGAAAGCATTCTCTCTTTGAAGAAAACTGGTTTGCAGAAGTTAAAACATTTTCTTTTGTTGTAAGTTAGTCTTAACTTAATTTTGGTTTACATAAAAGTTTAAAGAAACGAAGGAAAAAGTTAAATAAATGTCAGGAAATATGTACATGTTGAGTACACACCATCATAACTAGACACTGGTGATTCATGTTCTGTATTTCATTCGTCCCTTAGAATCTGAGAGATTTTTATGCACATTTTATAGATGAGGAAACTAATATTTTAGGGGAAAAAAACAGTGTAAGATTAAAACTCTGTTATGTGGAAGATCTAACAAAATAAATTCTTAGTATATTGCCCTTGGCTACAGGGGTTAGGACAGTTATATGAAAGAGGTAAGATTTGATCTGAGTTTCAGACTAGTATTTCTTTAGATAGGTCTTGATTTTGAGTAAAACTATGCCATTTTAATTCTTCTAAAACCCTTCTATGACCTAAGGGGAAAAAATGGGTATCATATCTAGCACTTTATAGGTAAGATTTTTAGCTATAGTTTCAGGTTGTACTGTAAACATAATTTAAATAATTTTGGTAGCCTCCTTTGACATTTTTGGTTATATTTTATTAGAACTGTATGTTTTAGGTCCTTTATCAGGAATACAGTCTTTTAGATCTATAATATAGATCCTGTTGAAAGTGTAAATTGGTTTTGACAGCTTTAATCTGTTTTGGTAGATTTTACTTATGACAAATTAAAAGCTTGGATAGTATAGTTGTTAATCAGTTTTGTATTGCTAACATAGTGGTAGTGAAGTGAATTATTTGTGATGGAGGCTTGGGTGGAATTTGGAAAGTCCTTTATTTGACATGATTTTAGACTTGGCATACTATCATGGTAAGTGGCACATCTTAAATGTGTTCAATTTGAATGTAATAATCTCATGATACAGAAAATCTTTTTTCTTCTTAATTTATGTGAATAGTCTGAATCCTAGATATCATTTGCTTATGGTCACAAAATAAGTAGAAAAGACAGAACTTGAGGCTTCTAGACATTTTCTGGATTCTCATTTCATGGCTTGTAGTCAAGAATGTAAGTAAATTAGTCTATCATAAAAATATTCAGTTCTTGATTATGGATAAAACCAGAAAGTATCAGATAATTACAATACCATTTCCACTTGATCTTTAAAATGAATTATATTATTTTTCCCAGTGGATTGCCTACATATAATTGTTTTTATTTGGTTGATAATTAAAATGAGTTTGCCTGCCTTGAGGGTATAGAGACTCACCTGAGAAGGAAGTCACTCACTTATCTGAGATTGAAGATTTTCCATAATATTGCCACACAGATATTTAAGAATTTGTTGTATGGCTTTAAAGTTCAGAGAAAAAAAGTATTTTTCTTTTTCTTAGGTACTTGATTTTCAGATTAACAAGTAAGTTAAGTGATACATTTACAAGTTCATTTGTATCAGGTTCAGAAATTTGGTTAAAATGAAAGGGATCCTGAACTCTAGAGGCCTATATAAAAAGTGCGTATGATGGAATTCTTTATGATTTGAACGTTTTGGAAGAAGTCCTAGAATTAGCAGTAGTGTACTACTTAAGGCATAGAGTATATACTATATTGTTCTGTCAAAAGAGGCACATTCTATAGTGTCATAATTGATTGAACTTCAAAGAGTATACAGTCTCAGCTCTGCTTTGGCTGAGAACCCTGTGGTCCTTTCTGGAACCCAGGAGCTTATCACCCTGTTCTTTCATCTGTCAAGCTTCACATCCTCACTCTGCTTGCCTTTCCTATTTCAGCTCTCAGAACTTGTTTGCCCCCTGTCGTTTCATTCTTTTATATCTCCCTCTTCCCTCCCCACTGCCCTAAAGATTTGCCTTTTCCTACTACCTACCTGTTTGTTACATTTGAAGACAAACTCTCAGAACACCCTCCGTATTTAAGTGATTGTTGCTAATCATTAGACAGAGTCAAACACTGAGACGTGCTGGGCCAAGCAAGAAGCAGAGTTTTTAAATCTGGTTTCAGCATCTTTGGGTACCTGATCCTCACCTTCATAAATTCTGCTCAGTGTTTGGTTTGATATCATTGTTTTGTGGTACTGGGATTGAACCCAGGATGCTTTACCACTAAGCTTCATCACCAACCCTTTTTGTTTTTATTTTGAGACAAGAGTCTGCCTAAGTTCCCCAGGCTGCCCTCATACTTGTGATCCTCCTGCCTAAGCCTCCTGAGCAGCATTACAGGCATGCACCACTGCATTCAGCTGGTAGCATTGTTTTTATATAAATGTGTTCTTAAGAATTTTTGTGTAACTTACATTATTCAGATTTGGAATGACCCTTGTTTAGTTGATCATTTGGTTCAAAATTATTTGCCTAGTGTATGAGTTGCTATTAACACATCCCCTACCCTCAGTGTCAGATCTGCCACCATTCCAGCCCAACTTCCTTCAGAAGATTTCTCTCTCTGGTCAAGTATTCCTATTACTTTTTAAAATCCAGGAAATGCTTGCTAGGTACTACTTGGGGGCAAAGGAAACAGTTTATACCAGTCTTTATCTATTTTGTAAATGCATATTTTATTTATCAAGTATTTATTAGAATTGAAATAAGACTGAGTTTAATAACTAGACCCCTTGAATTACCCTGTCAAGTCACATAATCTCGTGCAAACTGGGTCAGTTGAACTAAGATCCCTCCCATTTAAAATGATTGTTATTCTTTGTGTTGGCTTTTGCGCTACCACAAAATGTATCAAAAGTATCATTTGGTCTGTCTTTTTAGTAAGAGGATATCATAAATAATTTTCTATAGGGCTGTAGTTTTTTAACTTTTTTAGTTACTCAGTTCTTTGAGATCCTCTCTCCATCAAAATGTAATAGAGTTTTACATGTATTTTCAGTATTATTCACACACACCCTAAAGCCCTCCTTCATGGATCTTGCTGCAGAACTATTTCTAAATGTGACCTGGTCTCTAAATTCTTGTCTTAAACTGAAAAACAAGTTAGTGAAAAGGACAGGACTCCAGGTTTCCAGGTATTTTCAGAATTCTCACCTCAGAATTTGCATATAACAACATTTGTAAATTAGTGTTATGTTCAGTATCATTTGTGGATTATCTTTACTGAGCCTTCTAAACACAAGAGAAAAATTATATCAACCACTAGAGGTAGTACAATGCAAGAAGCTCGGTCTGCAACTCTGTCTGCAACTGATTTGCTGTTTTGTTTCTCATAGCACAGGTGCAGCAGTGATCAATGGCTCTCAGCATCCATCGTCATCGTCGTCTGTCAATGATGTGTCTTCAATGTCAACAGATCCGACTTTGGCCTCAGATACAGACAGCAGTTTAGAAGCATCAGCCGGACCTCTGGGCTGCTGTAGATGACTACTTGGGCCTTGGGGGGGTGGGAGGGATGGGGAGTCGGTTAGTCATTGATAGAACTACTTTGAAAACAATTCAGTGGTCTTATTTTTGAGTGATTTTTCAAAAAATGTAGAATTCATTTTGTAGAAAGTAGTTTATTTTTTTTAATTTCAAGTGATGTAATTTAAAATTTAAGTTGTGTTTTAAAACAGCAACAAAACTGTATTGTATTTTTGCTGTAATTAACTGTATAATGTAAACCTAATTATTTTATCATGGTTTAAATTTTTGCATATTTGCTTTATCTTATGCTGCTGATTTTTTTTTTACTGAATTTGTAAGATTTTGTTTATCAAAGCAACTATTATGTGGTGACTTGCCTATATCATGAATTATTATTTAAGATTTTTATAGTTTTTTTATTAGAATTTATTTCAGATGTTTTGTTCATGATGCTATCCTTCAGGGTTATATGCTTATCAATGAAATAACCCCAGAGGAGTGAGGGAAAATCACCTGTAGCCAGTTATATTCAGGAATAACTACTGTAAATGATGAACGTGGCAAGAGACCTCCATTGTTTGCTACCAGCCAATCCTAATTTAGTTACAACAATGGGTAGGCAATTCTACCTGAATTTTAGCAAAAGCCCCATCATCTAAATGGCAGAATAACTGAGAGCATGTCTTTGAAGTGCCAGGAGTGTACCACGACCTTCTTCTTTCCCTACTCATCCAACAAAAAGTCAAGGAATATGGTGTATTCTGCAAATTTGTGGCATGCTCAAAGCTATGATCACATAAAGCCAAGAGGATACTTCATGAATAATACATTTCAATGCAAATAAACAGATGGTTCACTTATACTAGCTATGAGCCTGTTTTTGTACACACTGAGTTAGTCTCAGGCTGTAGGTCCTAGCAGTGGTCTAAAGTCTGGTCTCCCCATTTCCTGCAGCCTTGTCCCTTAGACCTTTCTGGTTTTGAAACTTGGAGGGTCAGTCAGTTGAGCACCAGTTCTCATGGTGTTTCTGGCCATTTGATTCTGCCTGTAGCATAATCATTTATATTAGCTGTCAGGAGGTTTCAAAGCCTACTTAGATTTGTGTAGGTGATGTATCAAATGAGCAATATACCGTTCATCTGAAAATAGTAGCACACAGCCATATATAGGATATCATTTTCTAAGGACTGTTTCTTCACATCGAGCAGAGCAGGCATAAATGGTGGTTATTTAGTCTGAGTCTTTCATTTTTTTATACCTGATTTCCAGTATAACATGCAGTGTGGACGTCGAGTAGTGTAAGAATGGTGCTGCTCCTGACAGGTGTGTGTTAACTGTTTACATTTTATATCTGCAGAATTATTTCTCTATAACTGAATTTTTCCTAGGTAAAGTGTCATTGAAGTCTCAGTTATTTCTGAAATACATTGTCTGTAATGGCCCAGGCACCTTATGTTATGTTTGGAACAAGAGGGATTTCATGTAATGAACTGGGAAATGCTTACTTACATAAATGGCAAGGTTCTGGGCAGAAAGGCCATCAGGATTCATGACCAACAGGAGCAAGAATAGGTGCAGCTCAACAAATGTCTGAAAGTTCGCTTGGTGTTTTATTCATATATTTAGTGCAAAATTCCTTTTGAGTTAGATATTTTAGGTCATTGTTAATGTGCAATATTTAAGATTAAAATACATTAGCCTTTTTATATACTTTGAAATAGCAAGCTTGTTTTTGATGGTTTGAAGTCATGATTTCTTGCCTCCCAACCTTTGTAATGGTCCCTTTTCTATTCATACAACATGGTGCATTAATTTTATTAGGAAAATTAGAGTTCTGAGACTGTAACCCTCTTGAGTTGTATGAATGCAGGATTGGATTCACTATTTTAGAAATTTGAGCCTGAGTATGTTCTCAGTTCATATTAATTTTATAGTTAATTAGCTTTATTTTCTCTAGGGTAGATTATATCACTATTGCACTTTAACAGTTGACATGCCTTCAAAAGGTTCCCATATTTTATATTTCATTGCTGATAAGCCATCTCTATTGATACAGATGTTGTTTAAGCAAGGAAAACCAGGTGTTCTGACTGTATCATTTGTTGTAAATGCCAGCTCCCACTTGCCAACCATCACATTTCAGTTGAACTCAAAAAAAATTAACTTATTACTTAATGTAAACCAAACCACTAACCAATTATATCCTAAAACCAAGGTCTGTTTGTTAAATCTTGAGTGCCCTAGGTCTTAAAAATATATTATCTAAATACAGCTTCCCCTTTTTGCTTCAATTTATTAAGCTAACTATGTACTGGTACTTTTTATTTTAGAGTCTTAGAGCGTCTTAAACATCTGTTTTTGAAGAATTACAAATAATATTGTCAAGCAGTACTTGTGTTAAGCCACTTTCTTATAATTTTGGTTTTCCAGTTTTATACCCTTAATATACCTATCGTCTTACATTTAGAAAATTATTTGAACCAAGATTTATGATTTAACTTTTCACCCGCTAATGTATATTAATCATTTGTAAACTGATCATGTCTGAGATTGCTAAATTATAATATGCATAAATAGAGCATCTAAGCTCTTTCATACTCTTTGCTGAACAGTTTTCATTATGTCATGCACCTTCGGCTGCTGATTGCTCCTGGTGTGCACTCTTCCAAATTGGTAAAGGCACAGTGTGCTTACACCAGATTTTCTATGAAAGACCAGCCTCTCAAATGAGAAAGCTACCACGCAGCCCCCTTAACAATACAGAGAAGCTTGATTGTGTACAAAGCAGCAGACTTTCTTGTAAGCTTTTTTGTTATTCTGTTCTGGGCTAATCCCGCTGTGTTGTCCAAAAAGATGAAGGTGAAGAGGACATCAGTGTCTGGTAGTGAAATCAGCAGCAGGCAAGTGAAGCTGTTTCCTGGGTTACAAATACTATTGGCCAGTACCTGCTACATGTATGAAGACTTAATTATTCAGTGTTGCCTAGGCACTAGCCTGCACAACATTTTGAGGTAAAAACATAGTATATTTTCAAGAATACTGTCGTAGTTTGTGAGTGTTGTTCATTAGTCATACATTAGCTGTAGAGTGGATGCATGACACCCCATAACCCCAGTAAACCTCTCTTACTAGTAAAGTAGAAAACCAAGCACCACCTTCTGTCATTAGCAGCCCTCTTAAATGTTGCCTCTCCATATAGCCTGTTGCATTTCAGTGTGCATCGTGTTTCTACTGATCTCTTGTAGGATTTCCTGACTCACAGGAAACTAACTTGTCCTTAATAAAATAGCAAGAAAGATGAAGAGGTAAAGGGCATTGAAGCAGAAATGTATAGTTTGGGGTAAGATTGGAAAACTCGTAAGGAAAACAAAAGTCCTAGTCAATTTCAAAGTAACTGCTCTTAGTGAAGTGCTCTTAAGGAGAGTCTAGTAAGAGTAACGCTTTCTGGCCATTTCTGATGTAGATTCTCTTCATTACTGAAGCTTCTGAGAAATATTACCTGTGGATTAGTTTTGCACAATGTTCTATTCTCACAATGACTTAAAATTAAACTAGGTTTTTATTGAACTACCTCACACTAATTTTCTATGCTTTCCCAAGTACGCTGTTGCCCTGTTAGACCTTTACTGAGTGTGAATTATAAATGTGCTTTGAATACTTTATAGCCAATGTTGAAAAAATACCAGTAAGTATGTAAAATATATACCTTGCATCAGTAAGAGACACTCACGTGTAAAATTTTTCACTGTATATCTTGAAAATTGTGTTAGATGTGCTTGTTGACATTATTACTGTCTGTTTTTGTAAGTAGAAACCTGCTCGTGATATCAGTCCATTCTTTACATTTTACAAAAGGAGTAAATCTTAGTAAATTTTACGAAGAAATAAATTACTTTTGTAGGCCCAATATTTGGTATATTTTTGAGAAACTGTTAATCTTTTAGCCAAATGATGAAGTTAAACTGAAGTAGCTGTCTACCTGGACTGTGACATCTATTTTCTCATTACAGTTTATCCTATCCAACAGGTTTTTGAACCTGGAAACCTAAGTATAATTACTGACGTTTTCTTTTCTCCCTATACATGTCATTTCCTTCTGCACTGCCCCCTCCCCTCATGTTCCATTCCCTCTTCTCTTCTTTCTAGACAAAACAAAATGGGGCACTTTGTAGGGAATGCTGAGATCATTATTGTGGTTTTTAATCATTCATGCCCTAGTCATTAAACATGCACCACTGGAATGTAAACATTGTTATCTAGTATGTCAATTGGTTATAATATTTTAAATAAAAAACAAAAAAAGTGGTATGAAAATTATGAACTTAAGAGTTTTTTCATTGAAAATAAATCTATGGTAAGTTTTTCTTGACAACTTTAGGAATTCCTATGGCTTGGGATAAAAGGGATATTACCACCAGGGCAGTTTTCTTAGATTTGGATTTTATGTACATTATAAAGAGTAAATTATTACCCTGTTTTTCTGTTTCGTCTATACTTGTTTTTCTGGTGTTTGAAATCACCACGGAAACTTTATCTAAAAAAGACACTTTGCTTCCCTGTCCTCAACCTAGTTCTTCATAAGTGTACAAGAGGGCAGCCATCACGGCCACTTGGCCAAAATAAGTGTTTAAACAGGTACGTTTCAGAACGGACTTCAGCCTGGAGCACGTTCCGTGCGCGTCTCCTCACTGCCGCCTCGTGTGGGCTGTGCGAGGGCATGCAGGATGCCTTGCTGCATGCCCTCAGCCTGTGTGATGACATTTTTACATCTTGCTGGGTTCTGGCTCCAGACAGCCCTTGGCATGCACACTGTCCCTCCCCTCACCTGCATTCATGTGTCCCTTTCTTGAGCAGGTGGACCAGTCACACCTGATTACTGCCACTTGATCAGCTATGTGGTGGTGGGCCTGATGCATTGTCATCACAGTCATTTGAAAGGCCTGCAGTGACAGCTGAGTGGAAAAGGCGGACATAAGAGTGTTGTTTAAACTTTTTTGAGTGAATTTTAAGATTGCTACCCAGTCTTAAAACAGTAATTCATACTTGTCAATTTAGGTGCTACTTTTTTTTTTTGTACTGGGGATTGAACTCGGGTACTCAACCACTGAGCCGCATCCCCAGCCCTATTTTGTGTTTTATGTAGAGACAGGGTCTCACTGAGTTGCTTAGCGCCTCGCCGTTGCTGAGGCTGGCTTTGAACTCGTGATTCTCCTGTCTCAGTCTCCCAAAGTGCTGGGATTAAAGTATTGTACCTAAAAAGGTCCATTAGCTTTATGTAACAAAGATTGTTTTGCACTGATTTTGTGGTTTAAAAAAAAATTTTTTTTTTTAGTGGCCACTGGTTCATATCAGTTTCTCTCTTAACTTCATATTAAAAATACTTCAGCTAGGCTTTTTAAAGGTTAGGTTTTATCTAATAGGCATTTCACTTCAGTTTACCAATTAATGAAAGCATATATAACTGAGACTATGTGCTGGAAAGGAGTGAGGAAAGAAAAAAATGGACAGCAGAGTAGTCCTAATGGCACTAGTGCTATGTGGAGGAATACTACCATGCTATTGAATAGTACCATGAGAGGAAACGAGGAGGGCTTGGAAAGGAATGATATTCCAGACTACGGGAAAGCCAAGGAGATTTAAAAGCTCATGAGTAAGGATTGAGGGACAGTTTGGCCTGGGCATGGATATATGAAGAAATGATGAAAACTATCCTATTTGCAATAACCTAAAAAAACAAAACAAAACTTGGGAATCAATCTAACAAAAGAGGTAAAAGACATACATAATGAAAACTATAGAACACTAAAGAAAGAAATTGAAGAACTTAGAACATACATAGACCTCCCGTGTTCTTGGATAGGAAGAGTTAATTTGTCAAAATGGCCATACTACCAAAAGCAATACACAGATTTAATGCAATTCCAATTAAAATCTCAACATTTCTCATAGAAATATAAAAAACAATAATCTAATTCATTTGGAAAAATAAGAGACCCAGAATAGCCAAAGCAGTCCTTAGCAAGAAGAGTGAAGCAGAAGGCATCACAATACCAGACCTTAAACTACACTAACAGAGCTATAGTAACAAAAAATGGCATGGTATTGGCACCAAAATAGACATGTAAACCAATGGTACAGAACAGAAGACAAACTCCCATAAATACGGTTATCTCTTACTAGACAAAAGTGACAAAAACGTTGGAGAAAATACAGCCTGTTCCACAAATGGTGCTGGGGAAACTGGAAATTCATACGCAGCATAATGAAACTAAACCCCTATCTCTCACCATGCACAGAATAACTCAAAGTGGATCAAGAACCTAGGAATTAGACCAGAGACCCTGTGCATAATAGCAGAAAAAGTAGGCCCAGGTCTTTATCATGTCTGATTAGGTCCTGACGTCCTTAACCAGACTTCTAAAGCACAAGAAATAAAATCAAGAATCAATAAATGAGATGGATTCAAACCAAAAAGCTGCTCAGCAAAAGGAAGTAATCAGTAATGTGAAGAGAGAGCCCACAGAGTTGGAGAACATCTTTACTACACACATCAGAGCACTAATTTCCAGGATAAAGAACTCAAAAAAACTTAATACCAAAAAAACAACACAATAAATGACTAAGGAACTGAACAGACACTTCTCAGAAAAAGATACACAATCAATCAACAAATATATGAAAAAATATCCAGCATCTCTAGCAATTAGAGAAATGCAAATCCAAACTAAGATTTTATCTCACTCCAGTCAGAATGGCAATTATCAAGAATACAAGCAACAATAAGTGTTGGTAAGGATGTGGGAAAAGACGTACACTCATGCATTACTGTTGGCACTGCAAATTGGTGCAACTACTGTGGAAAGCAGTATAGACATTCCTTAGAAAACTTGGAATGGAACCACCATTTGACCCAGCTATCCCACTCCTTCGTCTATACTAAAAGGACTTAAAATCAGCATACTATAGTGACACAGTCACATCAATGTTTGTAGCAACTCAATTTCCAATAGCTAAACTGGAACCGACATAGATGACCTTCAATAAATGAATGGATGAAGAACCTGTGGTATATACACACAATTAAATATTACTCAGCATTAAAAGAGAATGAAATTATGGCATTTGCAGGTAAATAGATGGAGAATATTATGCTAAGCAAAGTAAGCCAATCCTAAAAAAACTGAAGGCTGTTTCTTTCACATAACCCATTGCATTCATGTTTGCTCACTTTATTCATTCACTCCCTCCTCCTCACAGATGACAAGGTCACATGTCACACATCTCTGCAGTTATGTGATGGTAGCATATGTGTTTATCTGCTGCTAAGGCCTCACCCTGGAATGCCTTGGATGAAAGAGCCTCACTCACAGATAACAATGCCCACAGGTAGCAATTCAGTGTGTTGGGCTGGGTAAACCAAAAACCTGAACCTATCTTCTACACCATTTCTAGCCTCTGAAAATGCAGTATTCATGGCCCTCAAAATGTGAATAGAAGAATGCTGCATACAACACTGAATTACTACAGTTTTATGAGCATGGGCTCTGAAGCCACATATCCAAAGCGGAATCCTGTCTGCTAATCACAGCAAGTGGCTTAAGCTCTCTGTGGCTGTTTCCTCATCTGTAAATGAAGAAAGCCTAAAATGGAAGTTCAGGGTTTGCTATGAAGATTCACTGCTTGTATGTATAGGACAGGAAATGGTGTGTGCTCAGTAAAAGGTGGCTGCCATGGCCATGACAGCCACTATCCAGAGTTCTTACTCCAACTACTGTCACTCTCTCGTCTCTAAATGGCAGCTATGTCTTTAGGTAAATACACCCGGAAGAGTTTGATATGAACTAAATACTAATTTTCCCCTTGATTTGATGTGCTGGAAAGAAGAGACCTTTTGGAACCCACTCACCCACTCAAAGTGCAGAAGAGCCAAAGAACTTGCATGTTGTGCCTGCAGCCCCAAGTGACCCAGACACTGCCCCTTGTTTCCTTTTAATGCTGTGAATGGACAGACACCAAAAGCCTGCTGAGAGAGCAAAAGGAAGTGATTACAGAAAACACATCTCTACCAGGCACTCCTGCCAGCTGCCACTGCCCTGATGGTGGCCAGGCCTGGCAGCCCTGCCAGCTGTGGGTGAGATGCACCGTGTGTGTGTGGAGGGATGCTTATGACTTACGATTTCAGAGGGTGGAACGGCTGGGTGGTGATCTCTCAAACCTGACTCCCCAGTGAAATTCCTAGGTTGTTTTAAGATGTGAACACCCAAAGGACATGGTGGAGATTGGCCTGTCCTGGAGCGCCAGCACTCATCCTTCAGCATATGGGACATGCTGGACCCAGGCTCTGCACTTGTGTAGGCTGGTCCCAGAATCTTGACTTTTTAACTGTTGTACTCCACTGCCCAAAAAGTTAATGTGAATAAAGGCTTTCCTGTTCAAGCATGTTAGGGAAAATGCTACCATTTTTTTTTTTGGTACCAGGGATTGAACTCAGGGGTACTCGACTTCTGAGCCACATCCCCAGCCCTATTTTGTGTTTTTATGTAGACACAGCTCTCACTGAGTTGCTTAGAGCCTCACCATTGCTGAGGCTGGCTTTGAACTCGCGATCCTCCTGTCTCAGCCTCCCAAAGTGCTGGGATTACAGGTGTGCCCCACCTCACCCGGCTGGGGAAATGCTACTTAAGTTAAACACATTCAAAACTTTTTCAGGATTTCAAAGACTAATATGCATCTCTGTATACCGTCTGCAGGTGTCTCCCTGTCTTCTTCCAAAGACCAACCTCTCCACTCTTCTGCCTTTTTGCTGACTTGCCTCTTTAGGTACCATCTTTCTTCATCATTAATTTTGCCCCTCCCGCTGGGTCATTGCAGCAGCATACAAACATGCTCTAATAGTTCACACCTTTAAGACAGTCTCCTTTGCCCCCCATCCCTTGTTTCTCTGCTCCATTCCTATTGGGACTTGTTGAAAGATGTGCCTATGCACTTCTTACCTTCCTCTCCCTCATTCGGTCTCATTTCTTTTCAGCTTCTGAGCTCCCTGAGTAGTGTCCCTGCATCTACTTTTGTCCCCATAAATTCATCCACTCTATATTCATTCAATGGCCAAAGGAGTCTTGTTAAAATGCAAGCCAATTCATGTCAGTTGATTTAAAGGTCTTGGCTGTCTCCTTATCTCCCTTAGAATAAAAATAACTTCTTCACATGTGTAATGGGCCCATGCAGTGTGGACCCTACTTGGTTCTACCCACATCTGCCTCTTTCTATCTGTATTTGGTCAGTTTTGCCTTACTGTAACAAAATACCTGATATAATTAACTTTAAAAGAGTTTGTTTTGGCTCACAATTCTGAAGGCTTCAATCCATGATCTATTAGTCCTGTTGTTGGGGCCTGTGGTGAAGCAGCATACGACCAGGAAGGAAAAAAAAGAAAAGGATGGGTCTGGGTTCCACATTTCCCTTCAAAAGCACACCCCCAGTGATGCAATAATTCCCATGAACAAAGTTCCACCTCTTAAAGACTCTACCACTTCCCCATAGCACCAAACTGGGGACCAAATCTTTAGGACACGGGCCTTTGGGAACCTTCCAAGGTCCATCCTAAGCTCCTCTTGCCTCAGCACCTATACTTCCATAGCTCCTCTTCTGATAGCAGCAGTCAAGGATGGCGCATCCTTGATGTCTCAGTTCACATGTCACCTTAGGACTTCCTGACCAAATTCTCCAAAATAGGCATCCTGGGATCCTCTTATTCCAGAGCATGTATTACAATCCAGATGTATATTATACATGTTTTGCTTACTTCCTTGTGGTCTTATTCCACTAGAATGTAAGTTCTGTAAAAGCCATGACCTCATGGTCTTATTGCCTCTACCTGCACACAGAGGAAGAGCCTGTGGCTCTCTTGTGGACATTGTATGTAGGGGAGGAAATCCTGTCCTGAAGCATGAAGCTAACAAGCAGGATATCTCAACCCCCATGACCAGATCCCTGCCTCCTTCTATAGCCCTCCATCCCCCCTTTCTCACCACTGTGTGCACACAAACACTTTCCATTTACTCTTTTGCCTAGAAGATCCCATTTTTATTACAAACCTGAGTTCAGGTGTCAACATTCATCAGGGCACCTTCATGGACCCCTTGGTCTCTAACTGATGAAGAGGTATCTGCTAGAGCTCTCATTTGGCCTCCTGTGCACAGCATCCATTGAAGCATATTTAATACTCTATCAAGCCAGCATCTTTTTGACATGGACTAATAGTTAAGAATGCAGGTCCTGACATCAGCCTGTCTGGGTTCGAACAACTCCACTACCTTGTGCAGGGTTGTGGGCCAGGTCTTTAACTTCTCTGTGATTGCATGTCCTAGTTATATAGCACCGAGAATAATGTCACCAACACCTCTAAGGAGCAAATAAGATATGCCTGCAAGGAGTTTGGAACTGCTGGCATGACAGCCTCTCTGTGAGATATCTTCCTTTAGACGTGAGGGAACTGAGACCTCAGTCTCACAGCAACAAGAGGATGAGCCCAGGCTCTTTGCTGTCAGTCAAAAAGCTTTCCATGGCTTTACTTCCTGACTTTGTCACAGACCACTACACATCTTGAGACCTCATGGATTCAACTGTCACAGGGCTTGGTGGGAAGTACAAAGAGTAGCAACGTGCCTGGTAGGAAAAGCTGTGATTCTGGCACAGGTAGTTGTCCTTAGTGTGTACAAGGAAGAGGCAGCAGCTGTGGGATAGACAATGTCATGGTTGCTCCCCTGGGAGGTCATACTAGGCAAGTCCCTGTCCCTTCAACAGAACTACTTAGGACATTGGGAGGGTTCTGCAGAATCTGGGACCCTAAAGCCAAAGAAGATGGGGAGAGTCCATGAAGCACGTTGTTATTGTTACTAACTCCATTTATTATCACCCCCGGACAGGAGAAACACATGGATTCCATTCCAAAATTCTTTTTTCCTTCTATATGGAATGAATATTGTTCATTCCTAGTTCATCATTTAAAAAAAGATCCTTTCAAGCTGGGCACGGTGGCGCAAGCCTGTAATCCCAGCCCTTAGGGAGGCTGAGACAGGAGAATCGCGAGTTCAAAGCCAGCCTCAGCAATGGCGAGGCGCTAAGCAACTCAGTGAGACCCTGTCTCTACATAAAACACAAAATAGGGCTGGGGATGTGGCTCAGTGGTCGAGTGCCCCTGAGTTCAATTTCCAGTACCAAAAATAAAAAGGATCCTATCAAAGGACCCCCCTTTTATATGTAATTAAAATTGTATTCTAACTTTAAATACATTTATTAGTCAGACTTTTAATCTAAGCCCTTTTTTCCCACATAAGACTTCTACAATGTCCAGGGTTTTGTTTTTTTTTTCTTTAAAGTCAAACACAAATTTTGAAGCAAACATTGAGCAGCAGACTCTTTAGGTTTTTCTTTTCTTTTTTTTTTAGCCAATTACTCACTATTGTATGGTTGATTCATTTATACTTAATTTGACAAGGTTTTTTTTTTCTAGCAACTTGTCTTTGCTGAGTCTTCCTAAAACATTATTAGATTTCCAGATAATTAATTCCCTATTTTCATTCACTACTCGTCGGTTTACTTAAATTATGTCATTACTGGTGGTACAACCAGAACCCACAGGTTTGGGAACAGGTTGAATAAATGTAACCCAGTTGGGTAGAGCAGAAGGGGATAGGCATGGAGGTCCCAGGCCGGAGCCCTCATCTCAGGTCAGCCTCAGAAACTCTGTGCTTTATGGTTATTTTCCAAACAGAGATTGGCAGGCAGAACTGAATAATGCCAATTAATTTTCATACAGAAGTTGCACATTCAGATCCTAGTCGGGCCAGCAGGTGGCAGACATGGCTCACAAGCTGCCATCCCCTATAAGGGACTTGGCAGAAGGCTGAGCCTTTTCTGGGATTAGTGGCTGAGACCGGACAGTCCCTTTCATCTTGTGAAACCCACGTGAGGGGCTTCAGCTTATGGTATTTTTGTCTCCAGGTTAAAGCAATTCCTAGATCATGGTGGGAGAACTCAACAGGATTATAAAAACACACTGGTGTTCCCACCTACTTTCTTCAAGCCTCAGTTTTCCTTCTGAATAGGATGCAAGGGACCAATTCCTATCTTACTGAGTTGTAGGGAATCAAAGTTGACTCAGTCTTTTTCTTTTTCATAAATAGAAGGGGAGAGCAGTATTTAACCTTTGGGGAAAAATTAGTCCCCTGGAATGTGGCTGGCCACAGCAGTGCCCCAAAACTTAAGAATGTTTCCACTAGCCCCTCCTGAGTGCCCAGCAATGCTCTAAACTTGCCCACTGATGCTGCTTTGGCAGGTGTCCTGGCTGTTGAGGCCTTAGTCAGTTGCGGGGACAGTCAGCTAGCCTACCTAACCACCAGGGGAGCGACCCACCTCTGGCCTCAGTCCTATAAGCTTGCACTTGACAGTGGGCAACCACTGCTTCCTGGGAGCATTGATTCTGGCATTTGTCACGTGGCCCATTCTAACCGGCCAAGTATTGTCATAGACTATGCCTAACTCCAGGTAGATGGGTGTTTGGATGGGAGTGAGTTCTTCAGTGGTCAGAAATGGTGGCACTTCAGTGACTACTGCTCTCCCTGCAAACCACAGGAGTTTACTCCCTGGGAGTAGAGAGATCACATGTGAGAACAGTGTGTAGAGTGGTGCACTGAGCAAACACGCTAGCACCGACACTGCCGTGCTTGAGGCTTGTCATCTCCCGGCCTGGCCGGGGCTGGCTGTGTTGGGGTGGGAGAGGCGATCCCCCTGAGGGATGAAGGCTTAAGATCTCAGAATAAACTGGAGGAGGGTTTGTGGGCACGGAAGTTGCAAGGTCAGCACTTGCTCCTGGGGACTCTGGAAGGAAGATGGCACCTGGGCTCCATGTGAGGTGGGGGGCAGACACGTGCTATGCTGCCCTGCACCTTGCCTGCCTGGGGTACACCACTCCTGTTCTCCAGCTCATCAGCTCTAGCCCTGGCCCTCTTTGCTTGGGGCCTGCAAAGAAAATCAGGTTACAGTGGGAGGCTCAGGGACCTGAGCAGGCAGAAACCAGCTGCAGAGGCCAAGAGGCAGGGGTGGGGTAAAGGGGGCTGGCCTTGAACACTAGATGACAGCTAAAACACAGATTTGCATAAATCCAGTTTCCCTGACGACAATGTGAGGTGATCCTCAAGGGGCTCCCAACCCTGCTATAAGGAGAACTTGGTCAACCCCTTGTGGCACAGACATAAAGAATGAATCAGGTACAGCAACATGCTTTCAGAGCAAATTTAATAAAGAATGTAAAGTGTTCCTGGTGGCTGCTTGCTCCTGAGTGCCACCTGTTTGGGTAGCCACGGGGGACTCTTCCTGGGTAAAAGGTTAAATGCTGCTCTTGTGGCAGGCACTGTCCCCTCTGATAGCCATCAGGACCCGCATAATACAAGCAGCATCCAGATCCCACCTGGGGTGTATGGGGTCCTGACAGTCCCCATGGGGGTGTCAGGGTCTCTCTCCAGCTGGTTCCAAAGCACCTGGCCCTGCCAACAGCCTGGTCTGAGCTAGAGGCTTTTGGCTCCTCATGTGGCCTGTGGCCAGCTCTACTGAGGGAAGAGTGGGGCAGTGGTGGCAAATGAGTTCTGCCATCCTTTCACTTTGGGGCTCTGGCACCTTTGACTCCAACAGTCAAACTTCCCAGGGTAGAAAAAAACTCCTCCATCTCCTTCTGCAGCAGCTGGTTCCTCCTCTCTGCATCCTCCCGTGCCCGCTCGGAGTTCCTCAGTTTGATTTCCAGCATAGTATACTTCTTCTTCTCCTGGTCCAGCTCTTCTTCTAACCGTGACATCTGTTTCCTTAGGTCAGCACTGTTTGCTTCAATGCTTAAAAAATCAAGAGGAGAGTTATCAGACTCTGGCTCACTGGGTTTTGCCAAACAGCATCATCTAGGCAGGGGTCGCCCTGGCCAAGTTGGGCATGGCCCTTGAGGGAGGGACCTCACAAGACCTGGCATTCTGCCAGAGAGCCAACTGGGCCTGTATGAGGATTTGTGCCTTCAGCACTGGGGGCTGGAAGCCACCATGAGTCCTCACTAAAACAGAAAGACCCTTGCCCATCCAGCCCCATTACTCGTCTCACTGAAGGATTACCTGCCCTGGCTAAGAGTAGCTCTGGTGCCTGTAAGGAGGTAGGGGAGGGCTCCAACTGTCTCTTGGCCTTTGTTCCTTTGTCCCTTTCCTTCCTGCTGCTCTCACACCACCTACCACTCCAGCCATTGAGACTTTCAGGAAATTCCCGCATACCCTTCATGTCCCAGCTTAAGTGCCCCCTTGATGCTGCTTCCTTGGTGGTCCTCCCCATAGGTCCCTGTGGTGCTTCTTGGTGCAACCATAGATCCTCCAAGGAGGTTTGTGCCACATTCTTCAAAACTTCACACCTCCATATTTTTGACCAGATGACCAGCTCCTGTCCACCCCAAGGGACATCTGAGCCCAGCTCCTGTGACTCACACACCGCGACTTGGGGCATATAAGCCCCATGGTGGTGGGTGAGACAGAGTGCACAGAGCCCCAGCATCTTCCTCTGAAATACAGAGGGTGACCCCTTCCTAAGACAGTCACCAGACAGGGAGGACAATGTGTGCCCAGCACAGGACCTAGAAGATGGCAGGTCTTGAACAAACATCAGCTCCCCACCCTCCAAGATAGGGCCCAGGCTTCTATCTGAATCACTGAGCCTAAGTTTGGAAAAACGAAACCACCCTTCACCAGAACAAGGGCATGCTGTCAGAAACCAGATCCCCACGTACTTCTCCTCATTCCTAGCCCGTTTTTTGCTGGCATCTCCTCATTCCCTGCTGCCCCAGGGCCAGCCCCCCCCCCGCCCCTCGCCTTCCTCTCTATTCCCTGCTTGAATGACCCTGTCCAGTCTCTTGACCCTAAGCCCCCTGTACATGATGCTTGGCCTATCTATTAAGCGTATCCCACTTTCTGGGTCCAAAACTGAACTTCTAACCCTATGTTCCAAATCACTCCCAGCTCAGCATCCCTCCAGGGAGCATCTTCCTCCAGCTGTTCCGGTGAAACTACCATGTCCTCCCGAAGCTGGTTCTTTTTCCTACTCCCACATCCTATCAACCAGCAAAACCCACTGGCTCTACATTCAAAATATGCTGAGAATCTGGCTGCTTCTCCCCACCTCAACTGTTGGTCCCTGTGGTCCATGCTACCTATATAAGGAACCTGGACCCTCCTGGCCTCTTAACTGGTCTCTGTTCTGCCCTGGACTCCCGATGGCCTCTCCTCTGCAGGGTAGTGGCTAGCTATACCTGTCAAAGGCTACTAAGTATCCTAGACCCTCCATTGCTTCTCATTCATTCTCACCTCCGCTAAACAAGACCTGGACCTCACGCAGGCTAAAGGGCCCTCACGCTATCCTCTCCGCCCATGGCTGAGGTCCTGCACCAGCCTTCCAGTCTCTTCCCCAATGTGTCCCCCACTTCCCTCCATGCTATTTTATTGTGTACCTTCTAACACACCAGACATTGATGAAAATGTATCTTATGCATGATTTTTCTGTCCTTATCCTCCCACCAAAAGAATGAGGGCAGGGGTTTTGGTTAGTTTGAGTCATAGCTGTGTTCCCAGAGCCTAGCCCAGAATCTGGTACTTCACAGACAACAGTCTCTTCAGGGAATGCTTGAAGCAAGACCTCTATCAGGACACGTGGAGGGGCTCCAAGTTCTGAGAGGCAAGATGTAAAGTGGGTCTCAGATGTGCCCTCGCTACCACACCAGGCCAAATGACTTCACAGCCACTCGATGAGAAGGCACATTCCCCAGAGGCCTGCTGGATGGAGCAAGGTGCTATCTGCCCCCTCCTTCCTGTGCCCTAAGACCGTCTTCGCTGTAGATCTTCCCTCTGATCAAGACCATATCCCCAGCCACTCTGCCAATGAGGATACCACAAGGGTCTCTGCAGAGGTCCCCCTTCCTCTGGGAACCTTCCTCCAGCCACAGAGCCACACTGAACATGGGTAGCAGAGGCTCCTGAGCCCGTGAGACATGCAGCACTATGCTGAGCTAGCCCACTCAAGTGAGGTGCCTCATCCTCAGGACAAATGGGTGAGCCTGAGGAACACTGAGACAACACAAGCCAACACCAGGTGGAGCTAGGACTTGAACCCAGGCAGTCTGAGCCACAGCCCAACCACCAAACATTGCACTTGCCCCCAGGAACCAAGGCACACTGTGCAGGCGACAGGGAAAGGGTCAAGGTAGCTCCACAAGCAGGCAGGCAGGGAGAGGCTGGTTCTGACCTCTGGGCCATTGTGTGGGAAGGTCATCCTTCCCACACACTCTGCAGTTCACCCGTCAGTTCACCTTCAGCAGTCCCCAGTTTCCACTGTATTCCTGGAGGTTGCCCCTTGGTCACCTTGGAACCAGGGCTTACTTGTATGGTTTTTCTATTTTATACCCTGGGTTTTACTTTTGTCTCCTTTCTTCTCTGCTCAGGTCCATCCTATTGGCCCTTCAAGTCCGGCTCAGGCACCACCTCCCATGACCTCCCCCTCCAATGCCCTTTCCTGTCCCTTCCTGCTGTGGACATGGTGTCTGCATACACCCAACACTATGCAGCCCAGAAGATGGCTGCCAGCAGAACAAAAGGGCCAGTCGCCGCCCTCCCAGGTCCCTGTGGCAGTCCCAGGCTAATGGAAAATGGAGCCCTCAGACCCCACTGGAGGCCTGCAGGGGTATGGGACCTGAACTTAAAGGGGGCCTGGGCTGCTAATGGAAGCCCCATGCACTGGCTGTCAGTGAGATCTGTATTGACTTCAGGTGGAGAACTCAGCTTCTTGGGACTTAAGAGGAGAACACCCTCCTCTCTGGGTAAATGGGAGGATGGATCTTCGACCCATCTGTGAGTGAGTGAGCTTGCAAGCCACAAGGGATGGCACGACAACTCTGTGACCAGGTTGGATGGGAGGGCTTGGTTCAGCACAGCAACTGAACTCCAGCCCCTGAAGTTTTCCCTCTCCACCAGGCTGGCCTGAACTCGCATGGGCCACAGAACACAGGGTCAGTGGAAACCAGGGACCTGCCTCTGGGGAGGCCTGCCTCTTCCCTGATTGAGACTATTTACCTGCTCTGGTTGGTGGAGGCTGACATTCTTACTCACACTGTCATGGGCATTGATGGAGCACTGACTACATGCCAGGCTTGTCAGCTCTGGAGTTTCCAAGGTAGAACACCTAGCCCCGCCAACTCAGGGGCCCAAGGGGCACCCTCCTGGAAAGGCAGGAACATCTCAGTGCTCCTGGCCCTGCCTCTCAGAACCCTGTTCCAGAGTTAGCAGCCAGGAAGTCAGAGGCTGTGGCTGGTGCAGTGGCCCTTTACCTTTTCAGACTTGTCTCATACTCAGTCCTCTGACGGCTCAGCTCTGCTCTGAGTTCAGCCACCAGGCCCTGGAGAGCCTGGCAATGGCGGGAGTGGTCCTGGGTAGGGCTGCCTGGGTCCTTGGGTTCACTGCTGCTGCCACCACCTACACCTGCCTCATCCAGACTACGACCCAGGTCCAGGGATCTGCGGTCCTCGCTGCTGCTGGGGAGCGGGGAGGGCTCAAGGGCCCACTCGGTGTGCAGGGAGCTGCATGTGGATGAGTCACTAGCCCGGCAGGCTGTGCAGCTGCTGATGGAGGCTTCCCGGGAGGACAACGTGCTGGTCACACTCACAGTGCTGGGAAAGAGGCTGGGTGGGGGCACATTGTCATAGGTGGAGAGTCTCTGTGTGGAACCTGAGTTCTTGAGCCGGTCTCCTGAGGAGGCCCGGCGGTGACCTCGCAGAGAAGACAGCCCGTTCATGAGCCAGTTCCCGCCAGAGGAGATGATGGGCACCTCCAGGGACGAGCTGCCTCCCTTTGGGCTCCCTGACCGGGACCCTGGCTGCCGGAAGGAAGACTTCCAGTTGGGCAGAGTCTGTATCCTCTTCCCAGGGCTGGTGGCTACAGGGCCACACTGGCTGCCTAGGCTTGTGGGGGAGGTTCTAGAAAGCACTGCTGCAGCTGGCCCGTCCAAAGATGAGGTCCTGTGTGTGGGCAGGCTGGGGCCACCAGGCTCCCCCTGGCTGTCTCTGGGGACCTCTTCAGAGCCCCACTCCACTGTGCACTGTGGGACCCCACAGGGGGAGGCAGGTCTTTGTGGGGCAGGCGTGGTGAAGAGCTGGCTGTGTTTACGGATGAGGACGGTCATCAGATGCTGGACTAGGGAAGTACCTACCAGAGAGAAAAAAGAAAGGCTTTGCTGTGAGTGGCCCCAGCCCAGCATCTCTAAAATGGTCAAGGCTTGCTTTGTTACAGCCTGGACATGGAGTACCTGTTCCCCCGAAGAAGCCTTCACCTGAGTCTAGAGTAAAGGACCATCCCATGCCCTCTGGATCTAGGCATGGACAGAAGAATTGTGCCCAAGAATCCCATTCCCTGGATGCAAGTCTTGAGCAGGGAAGAAGCAGGGATGATTCGCATCAGGGCTGTGGCAGAGCAGCGGGCAGGTTGCAACTGAAAACCGAACCTGGCACATCCGAGCCCTGTCAGCTTCCTGTGTCGCCCTCCTGGGCTACTGGTGCTGGCTGTGCCTGACTGTCCACTCTCTGGGGGCAGAGGGCCTTGGCACAGGAATGGAGCTGTCTCACATGTGTGTGCACATGTACCATGCACACAGCACCTTCCACAAAATCCCACGGACACACAAAAATCTCCCTTCTTTAGACCAAGTACCCTATGACACACCCTCTCTCAATTCTGGGGACACAGCTCCTGTGATGGTGGGGCTGGTGTCAAAGGTAGGCTTTCAGGAAGGACTGTGACAGATATCCAGGAGCCTAGCTTACTCCTGTTACCCACAACCCAACAGAGACCACCCTGGGGAGGTCTGCCAGGAGATAAGAAAGGTCGAATGCTTAGATGGACCGTCTGACTGAGGTAACTAAAAATCCAGGGAAGAATTACATCAGGAATTCTCTGGTCAGAAAACTAGATGAAGCAGGAACTCAGAGAGGTAGGCAGGCAGGTATTTACCCTTGGGCATTTGTGCAGCCAGGCAGGTGGGAGCTTGGGGTTTTCCTGGAGCAGGAGACTCAGGCCAATGTAGAGGCCCAAGCAAAAGGCCAAAGTAGAGGCTACACCCTAGGCTTGGGGGGAACCAAGGAGCTGCACTCATCCCAATACCACTCTATCTTACCCATGGTCATGTTCAGCAAAGAACTCCGCCCTCTGCTCACCCAAAGTCAGGATGACATAGCCCCAGCTTGTGTTTGTCACTGTGTGAGTCCTGGCCAGCCTCTACTCATCTGCTAGAACCTCAGGAGAAACCTGCCTGCTTGGTGTGGGTTTCCTGCCTGTGAACAGTAGGACTCTACCACTAACTCTGTCAGCTAGTCTTCCGAGGTGCCTATGAACACAGGCTATAATTTCCAGGCCAGCCTAGACCTGTGCCCTTTTGTTTTGTTTTGTTTTGTTTTTTGGTACTGGGGATTGAACTCAGGGGCACTCGACCACTGAGCCACATCCCCAGCCCTATTTTGTGTTTTATTTAGAGACAGGGTCTCACTGAGTTGCTTAGCACCTCGCCGTTGCTGAGGCTGGCTTTGAACTCGCGATTCTCCCGTCTCAGCCTCCCTAAGTGCTGGGATTACAGGCTTGAGCTACTGCGCCTGGCTAGGCCTGTGCCCTTTTAGTCTGGCTGGCTGACCTCACCTATGTTAGCCTCAGTTTCCTCATCTAGAAAATAAGGGCAATTACCACAGCCCAGGCTGCTTGTGAGGACTGAAGGCAAGTGATACAGTGCTAAGGAAAAGAAAGCAACGCACACTGAAAACAGTGACCACGCTGCTCTTTTCCTTTTCTCTACTTTCCCCTGGTCTTTCTTTCTACACCAGGTCTTAATATATTGCCCAGGCTGGCCTCAAACTACTCGGCTCAAATGATCGTACAGCCTCAGTTTCTCCATGTTGCTTTTCTTTTTTAAAAAATTCATATTATTAGTTACCATGGAAGAGAAATCCCTGGGATTTTACAAAGCTCTGACATCCAGGAATCTAGGACAATGACTTCATCATGAAAGTAAAGCAAAAATGTCTGTGTGTTCTAAGGGCAAGGGCACTGACCTCTCCCTCTCCACTCACAGTAACTAGTGGCCATTCTAATGACACCCAGTAAAGACTGCTACAAGTCACAGGGTGAAGTTCCTTTTACAGCCAGACCCTAAGGGGGTGGGGTCTGGAGAGGCTCCTGCCAAGTCCCCGGACGTGGAGGCACAGCCATCTAAGGTATCCTCCCCTCGGCCTGGCTCTGTGCTGATTCTGAAGACGAACCCTAGAAAGAGATGAGCACAGACCCAGAAGCACCCAGTACCCCAAGAATCTTCATTGTTACCTTCCATGATGGTCACTGGATCCTCTACCTGTGGCCGTAGTATGTTAGGTCCAAAAACGGTTGCCAGGTTCTGGACACTCATCTTGTTGATATTTGAATGGGACTGAACTTCATCTAGAAACCTGCAAAGCAAGGAAGAAGCAATTGGCAAAGAAGTGAACTCTGAAGTCCAGCTTGCGTTGAGATTCCTGGTCCTCTATGCTCTGCTGATCCCAGCCACACCCACTCCATGTCCAAGCACACCCCCACACCCAGCCAGGCCTCCCACGGGCTTCCAGGGTTGCTGGACACAGCCAGCTGCATTTCCAGGCTTGGATCTGGGCAGAGCTTCCCCTGAGGTCCAAGGAGCCCATCAGAAACAAAGGCCAGTGGGACAAAGGAAAGATTCGTGACTCTGCAGCCTACAGTGGGGCAGGTGCTCTGGAAGACCCAGACCCCCCAGGCATGAGGCTGAGTGGGAGCTACCTATACACACCCCCTGCCAGGGCCTAGGATGACACATGAAGGGTTGTGATCAAGGGGCACATGCTTGAGGGATGGGATGGTGAGAGGTACCCAGGGCAGAGGGTATCTTTCTTCCAGAATGATCCACCTGGGACTGATTAAACTGCTTACTTTCAAGGGACAGTAAGCTCTGTGAGCTCAGGTTCTGGGTTCTTTCGTGCTCTCTGCTATACCAACACTTGGCAAAGCTGTGCGGGGTGGCTGAGTAACCCAGGCCTCCTCTGTAAAGGACAGTATGTCTATGGGGGAGCAAGGGATGAACACAGGACCAGAAAGGGTGGCCTCCCACCCCAATGCCACTTACTTGCAGATATATCTGAGCAGGTTGTAATTGGCCTGGGGAAGGTTGCTCACTTGTTTAGCCAACTCCAGAGTCCCCTTGGGAAAGAAGAAGAAAAACAAAGAATTTCAAACACTAACAATGAGGTCCTTCTCTGACTGGGGGAAGGGCTGGATATGGAGCAGGGAGATGGGGGCCCAGCCTCAGATGATCACCTCCATGCCCCTCCATAGAGTGGCGGGGCCAGGCTGTGACCTCTTGGGGGAGGCTGATTTCCTTTCTGGGAGCTGGTGTGAGGGGTGAACCCCTTGCCAGGCCACAGAGGAATGTCTCAGCTCACTTATCAAGGCACAAATATTTGCCAGATAACAACCCTCATCTCTAACACAGCCACAGGGAAGGCAAACAGTGCTTCTCCTGCCCCAGCTGCCCAGGGTTGCAGACTTGCACCTGCAGGGCTGTACAGGAGGAGGGACCCTCTGTCCTGGGAGCTATCTCAAATTCTTTCCAAAGGAGGCAGGATATAAATAGGTAAAAGGTCTCCTTTTTACTGAGCCCCAGGGCAGGTCTGGGTGGCCTGAGGCAGGCAAGGGAGAGGGCCATACCATAAGAACACTCACTGTAAGTGGCCAGAACTGGGCACTCTAGATCATCGTCCCTCTTTAGGAAGGACCTGTCCCTCCCAGACATGTCTATGCATGGGGAGGGCCCTACAAAGACAGCAGGATGCTCCAGCTACCTGCTCACACAGACAGAGCAGTCTTGAGGCCAGGAGCCATGCGCCATTGAAAAGCCAAGGAATTTGTGTCCTGACTCCACATACCCACCACCCCACCAGTCCACCTCCCAGGATGGGTCCCCAGGAGGCACTAACCTCCCCCTCGTCCTTGGTGAGCAGCTGGGCGCAGCTGAGGAAGTCCTCGTACCTGGCGAAGGGGATCACAGGCTCAGGGAGCTCCCGCAGGTAGAGCTTCAGCAGGGAGGCCACCGTGTGCACATCTGTCGTACTGGGGATAGAATAGGAAACATGTGTGAGACCCAGGACCCCAGGGAGCTGCAAGAGTGACACTCACTCCATGCCCTACTCTCCAAGGACAGCCTCTAATCTTAAATGGTCCATGTGTATGCATGCAGTGGGACTACATCTCAGCCAGCTGCCCCTGGCTGGAGAAAGGCTCAGGCTGACTGCCAGAGCAGCAGACAGGTGTCCAGTGGGGTGAAGACTAAGGCTGTGGGGCTGTGAGCTCCAGCCCAAGAACACTCACTATGTCCAGACACCTACTCTGAACTAAATTGCCTGTCTGTGCAGTCTAGCTGGAAGGCTGCCTCTCCAGCACAGGTTGCGTTGTGTTTGGGTTCTATGGCACTGCACCTAGATTTCAGCTGGCCTCTACTCTATGCTTGCATTTCAAGCAGTATCTGGAACCCATGGGGCTTATCTGCTTTTCTGGGGCCTAGATTTAAATCCTGGAACTGAATTGCTCTCATGAGAGGCTCTCAGGAGAGATGGGCTTGAGGCAGGGAGACTTTGGTTGTGCCAAGTCCCATGTGGCCTCACTGAGATAGGCACTGGTGTCCCTTTCAGCCCTGACATTTGGGATTGTAGGGATCCATATGCTCACATCCCCCAAATCCATACATGTGAGGCTCTCTCCCTGCCTCAGGCCTGGTGACTCTTGGTCTAGTCAGGGTTAAGCAGCCTCCAAACCCTGCCCAACCTCCCTTCTCCAGCCAAGCAAGCTGATGCCCCCCTGTCCCCCACTGCTTTCTCCAGAGCCACCTTTGCTACTGACGCCCCAGGGTGATTATAGCCCTAGTAGGTGCTGGGTCAAACACAGTGGCCCCTTTCCCACTGGGGCCCTTGTGGGTTCAGTGGCAGCAGCTGCCTGAGTGGGAGCCTGCGGAGAATGGGGAGAGGAAGGAATTAGGGAGGGACATCAGGTATGCCCTGCAGAGAGACATGTGTCTAGAAAGAAAAGTGTGAAGGAGAGTCAGCTTCACTCTTCCCCTTCTGCAGGTGCCAGGATGGAAGCACTTGTGTTTGGGACCATTGGATGCAGTACGGCCCCTGTACTCTGCCGACCCTGCCTGAGGCCCCTTCCCATGGTCCCAGTGCCCTGCAGGCCCTGCTGTGCCCAGGCCCCTGGCCTTTCCCCACACCCTGTCCTGACTTTCTCATGGTCCTCCCCCAGCCCTCCTTCCATGCACTGCAGAGGTCCTTCCTTTAATGGCAGCTTCAAGGCTTTTTTCACACTTGTTCCTGAATTCCCTTCCCACACCCGCTGAGAATCCAGTCCCCCCACTGACACCAGCACCCAAGGAGAACATCCCACAGCCCATGGCACAGTGGGAACCCACCAGCCTGTCTCAGCACAGATGCAAGCTGCTGGAGGAGGGAGCTGGGTGCAGGGTGGAGCAGACACAGCCACACAGTAGACCTAAGCAGGGGTCAAATTAGATGCCCAAGTACAGTGAGGCAGATCAGTCTGGGCCAGGTTCCTTCATCTGCAGGTTCTTGGTCATTCTTCCTTCCCAAAGACCCCTTTCACCCACGCCAACACCAACATCCATCAGAACATGGCTGAAGCCACTTGCCTGTTCCGCACATGCCACATTCCCCTAGAATCCATTCACAGGTATGTACACACACATGTGCACCCCCAAGGCAGCTGGGCTCACATTTTCCACCCCAGACCTTCTGATGGCTTCTGATCCTCCTACCCCACCTCTTCTGCCTGGCCCTGTCCTCCAGTGGCCTCCTACAAAGGAAAACACTCCATTCTGCATCCTGGGTAGAGCTCCTATCTGAGAACTCTCCCGCCCCTAAACCCCATGTCCTGTGGGCTTGCCTGCCCCAGGGATTCTATCATATGCCCTACTGGTTTCCTATTGGCTCCCCGGGTCAGGGCAGGGGTTCCTGAACATGTTTCTTGTTATGTTTGCCAGGCCCCTTAGGAGACAGCTGCAGGTGGGCACAGACCTCATGTGTCTGGTTCACTGGCCCACCTGGAGCCCATGGTGCTTCTCACACCAGGGAGAGGCGCTGAATGAAATCAGAAGGGAGTGCTGCAAGGTTCCACGGGTTCTTGTACAGAGGACCCTCAGCGGCCAGCCACAAAGCAGCCAGCACCAGGAGAGCTGCAGCTGAGGGCCCAGGGGAGGCACTGTGGGAGGGACAGGAATGGGGCGGCTGGATCTGGGGGCTTCCAACCTGGTGGGGGCCCTGTTGGGGGAGGGGCCCAGGAGCTGGAGTGGACATTCTTATGCAGATGAGCAGGACAATGAGGAGGGGGTTCCGTGGTGGAGAGGGCCCAGGGCAGAAGCCAATACCTCAGCTGGCAGGGAGGCTATGCAGAGTGCAAGGGAGGCTGCAGCCTGAGAGAGGGAGCTTTGCCCTGTACCCTCTGTGAGCATGTGGGCAAGCAGCGGAGCCCTGGGGACCTCTGCGAGCAGGCAGACACAGCTGCAGGGCCAGAGCTGCAAAGGGGATAGTAGAAAAAAAAGAATAGTTTCAGTTACCCCAGGAAGAATTTCTAAAGGGGGAGGGAACCAGAGCCCATGGCAGCCATGGCTATATGGGAGGACACTGCTAAGAAGAAGGGCAGCTGGGAAAGGCTCAGAAATCCTGCTGCGACAATGGGCCTCTGGTTACAATCCCAGGAGGAGGAGGAGAAGTGGTCAGAAAGGGAGAATGTGGACAGGAGGTCCATTTGGCATGCAGGGATGGTGTGCCCCACCCTGCTAAGGGGCTGGGGTTATGACTCTGTAAGCCAGGGCGGTGGAGATGGTAGTTCAATGTACTCTGTGGGCATCTGGTAGTCTCTCCAGTGGGGGTTCAACAGACAGGCCAGGAAGAAGAAAAGCCAAGCACAGCCCACCTGGCACCACACCATGGGATAGCACCGTGCCAGGACAGAGACATGCAGGATGGGTGAAGTGTGGAAGGCCTGTGGCCATGCCAGTAAGCCCCAGTGAAGTTTGAGTAGGAAAGTGGGGAGGTCTGATTTGCATTCACAGAAAATCTTCTGGTATTATGAGGCACTAGGACAGTGCATCTGATCCTTGAGGAACTTCTAAAATCTGGTTCCCAGGCACTACCTATGAAGCATTTATTTGAAGCAATCTCCAAGCCTGATACCAGGCTGCATAGGACAGAAGAGGCCTGGCTGGTAGAGGTTCAAAATGGACCACAAGCTCATTAAGAGTTAGCACTGGCTGGGCACGGTGGCACACGCCTGTAATCCCAGCAGGCTGAAGCAGGAGGATCATGAGTTCAAGGTCAGGCTCAGCAACTCAGTGAGACTCTGTCGCTAAATAAAATATAAAAAAGGGATAGAGATATGGCTCAGTGGTTAAGCGCCCCTGGGTACAATTCCTGGTACCAAAAAAAAAAAAAAAAAAGTCAGCGAGTCAGCACTAGATGGAATTTCACAAGGCTTGAGGGGAACAGACCACTGCATCCTCCCTAGGCAGACCACAGACCACTTGTAGGGAACAGTGGTGTCCTGAGCTCCATATCCAAAGAAAGAAACTGACAAACTTTTGCCTGTGGTGATGGGCCTGGACAGAAGCTGAAGGGATGAGTATTCTATCCCGAGAGAACACGACCCAGGAAGGTCAGAGCTGCCATGAGTATCCCTGAGCCTTTCCTGAAGCAGAGGGGTCAAGTCTTGAGGGCAGACCTGGGTTGGCTTGATGGCTTGATGTGAGAACTTTCTATGAAAAACTGCCCCACCATGGGTGGGATCCCATCAGGGAGAAGAGAGCCCTCAAACATCCCTGGGGTGAGGCAATCCACACCTCTTTCACTCTCAGTTTCTGGGCTATAAATGTAGTTGCTTCTACGTAGGAAGTGGCACCTCGGCTGTGGGTAAGCCCCAATGATGGGTTAGGATGGACACAGACAGAGGGAGGGTGGAGGAGAGTGGCTCCCCCATGCCTGAAACCTGAGTGAGGGTGGGATGGAGCTGCTGTACCATCTTGCCACTGATGGAGCCCGGGGTGAATCACCCAGAAGAGGCACAGCCAGAAACAAGCCTGGAGTCCCGGATGCATCTGGGTCTAAACTACTCTAGCCTAGCAGCCAACAGGCTGAACCATGATCAGGTTCTGCCTGGATCAGGCTTATGACCAGTGGAAGCAGTCCAAATGGATGTGACTGGCCCTTGTTTGTGGCATCCATCCCAGACAGGAGACTCAAGGCTGCTGGAGGGATTCTGTGCCCTATGCCCTGCCCCCTGGAGGGCTGGTGGAGTATACAAATGCCAACATGGGCAACTAGCCCACCTGCCATCCTGCTGCCAGGCTTCCTGGGTACTGGCTCACCCCTGAGCAATGGAGTTGGTGCCTGAGGAGAAGCTCCTGCAGGAGAACTGGACAAGTGCCTCCATCTGCACCTCCCTGGACCCCCAGTGCTCACCTGTCAAACAATGGCTTCTCTCCACAGTCAAAGGAATCCTGCAGATCCCTCACCAGGTTGGCCTGGCCTGGCATGCGGAAGAGCCCTTCCTCGGTGAGCCCACGTTCCCGGATGAAGTCCACACACTGCTCCACCAGCAGGGGGGCGAGGCGGGGGCCATACTTCCGCTCATGGTGAACTGTGTCCTCTAGGCGCTGCCCAAAGATCCCTGGACACAGAGAAATGCTGGTCATACCCTTGGCCCACTGCTAAGCTGTGGGCAAAGAGGATGCTTGGGACAATGGAGGACAGGTGTGATACTTTTAGGACCAAAGGAGGATCCTTCTGACTAAACAAATTAGACAATGGGAGGACACACAAGGAGACTGGGCCCAAGGCTGCTGGGACAAAGCCCAGGAGGGAGCAGCGGGAATGTGGCCTAGTCCATGCAGTTCGTCCAGACCAGGAGCAAATGGCCCTGAGGGAGCTTGCATGATCCATTTTATTGATTGGTTTTGCAGTCAATCCAAATAGGAAGCCATCCGACACCCATCAACAGAACGAGGAAGAGAGCTCACAGGGGATTCTCACTAGGACTTGGTACAGCAGTGAGAGTGAATGGGGACACTCTGTGGACCAGACAGATGGCACACTATATGAAAACCAGAATCACGACTCAACATCACTAGTCATTAGGGAAATGCAAATCAAATCCATGAGCCACCACCTCACCCACATTTGCTACTGTCAAAGAACATAAAATAAAAAGCGTTGGCAAAGATGTGGAAAAACTAGGGCCTTTGTGTACTGCTGGTGGGGGAGTAAAATTGTGCAGCCTCTCTGAAAAACAGTGTGGTGTTCCTCAAAAAAATTAAAAATAGTCAGGCACCATGGTGCAGGCCTGTAATCCCAGCTACTTGGCAGGCTGAGGCAGGAGGATCACAAGTTTGAGGAAAGCATGGGTCACTGAAGGAGACCCTATTTCAAAATTTAAAAAAAAATTAAACAAGGTCTGGGGATATAGCTCATGTTAGAGTGGCCCTGGGTTCAATCTCCAGCATCACACACTCACACAAACAAAATTAAAAATAGAATTACTCTGCCATACATGCCAGCAATTCTTCTGGATATATACTACAAAGAACTGAAAGCAGGATCTGAGACTTGCATACGCATGTGAACAGCAGCACTCTTCAGAGAACTGAAACGTGGAAGCGACTCAGGGTTCCTTCAGTGGATGAACAGATTTTTAAAAAGGGCATATACACAACGTGGATCATGGTTCAGCCTTAAAAAGTAAGGAAATTCTGACGCATATTAACAACACAGTTGAACCTTAAGAATATTATGCAAAGTAAGCCCGTCACAGAAGGACAGATACCATATGATTCCCCTCCCACGAGGGTGCTAGAGTAGTCACATTCAGAGACAGGAAGTGGAACGGGGATGTCAGGGGCCAGGGATGGGGATATGAGGAGTCAGTGTCTGGTGAGTAGGGTGTTTTCAGTTGGCAGGATGAAAAGGTTCTGGAGACGGATGGTGGTGATGACTGCACAACCCTGAGGATGTACTTAATGTCACTAAATTGTACTTTTAAAAGGATTAAGAAGATGCTCAGTAGCTGGGCATGGTGGCGCATACCTATAATCCCAGCACTTTGGGAGGAGAATCACAAGTTCAAAGCAGCCTCAGCAATGGCAAGGTGCTAAGCAACTCAGTGAGACCCTGTCTCTAAATAAAACACAAAATAGGGCTGGGGATGTGGCTGAGTGGCCAAGTGCCCCTGAGTTCAATCCCCAGTACCCTCCCCGCAAAAAGGATGTTCAATTGTATGTTAGCTATACTTATGGAAAGTTCTAAAAATTAAAAAAACAAAGCACAATAAAAAAGCAAAAGTAGCCGGGCGCGGTGGCTCACGCTTGTAATCCCAGCATTTAGGGAGGCTGAGACAGGAGAATCGCGAGTTCAAAGCCAGCCTCAGCAACGGCGAGGCGCTAAACAACTCAGTGAGACCCTGTCTCTACATAAAACACAAAATAGGGCTGGGGATGTGGCTCAGTGGTCGAGTGCCCCTGAGTTCAATCCCCGGTACCAAAAAAAAAAAAAAGCAAAAGAAGCCAGGTCCAGAGTACATACTACATGACTCAACTTATAGGAAGTTTAAAAACTGATCGGTGCTGTCAGGCCAGCACATGGCTATCAGTGAGTCAATGACCAGAAGGCGCCTAAGGACTTCCGGATGCTGGTAATGCTATTTCTGGACCTGGTACTGCTAACCTGGTTGTGTTCACTTTGAGAAAAGTTGTTGAGCTGCACACGATTATGATTTGTATAGTTTTCAATATGCTACATTTCAATGATATTTGTTTAAACACACACACACACACACACACACACAAGGAAGATCCAAATACAGGATAAGAAAACAAATGAAGGACAGAAGACTGAGAGAGGAAGAAGGCAAAAGAACTACTAACAGAAAACCCACAAGTAAATACACAACTGGGCTAAGAGGTTCCTGGTAGCCCAGGTAAAGAGTGAAAAGAACTGAGATCTGGAAAGCTCTCTACCCGACACTGAGTAGCAGGAGAAACAGACTTCTCTTAGCCCCAAGCTCTACGAGGCCTTTGGAGTTCCTGATATTATTCACATCCACAATGCAGAAATCTTCCCTGGGGCAGCTTTGGGGTGTGCCAAGAGTATGACGCCAAAGCAGGCATATGGCTTCTCGGGAGGGTGAACCAGCTGGCTGAGGGGTCAGCTGGTCCTCTGGCAGCCTACTCCCCTCCTCTCTGCAAGGGCTGCCTTGAAATAAGATGCATAGTCCCTGGGTTGGAGATGCAACTCAGTGGTAGAGTGCTTGCCTAGCACCCACGAGGTTCTGCATCCCATCCCCAGCAACACACACACACACACACACACACACACACACACACAATACCTCCATCCCTAATATGGTGCCTGGCACACAGTAGGACTCAGCTACTCTTGATCCTCAACCTTCTCTATCCAAAGACAAAATATGAAGAAGGGAGGGGGAAAAACTCCTTCTTTCTAGAAAAATGTCCATGTGGGCTGCACCTGGTGGATACCATCAATCCTTAGGGTGAAGTGTGTGTGTGTGTGTGTGTGTGTGTGTGTGTGTGTGTGTGTGCAAGTGCGTGCACACATGAGAGGACATGCGTGAGTGAGGGGGTGCTCTGAAGTCTCTAGGACATAGTACTGTGGTGCCAGGTGCTGTTCTGAGCACTGTACACATGTTGACATCTAATCCTACTGAGCTTGGTGACTTTGGAATTATTACTATCATCGATATCACCTTGACAATTCAGGAGCAAACTGAGAGGCAGAGGGTTTAAGAATGTGCCCAAGTTCTCTTTGCATGTGGAAGGTCAAAGTTTGAGCCCAGGCAGTGTGGCCGCAGGTGCGGATGGAGAATGTCACCCACACTGAATCTACACACCACCATCCTCAGGTCTTCCTGACTTCCTTTATCCTGTTTCCTCAGAGCAGGTCCCAAGGACATGGGTCATCTGAGCCCCTGGTAGAAGTAGCACCTTTTGATGGACACACATTTGCCATTTCACTGTTCCTTAGTGCCTCCTACTCAGCCTACACTCTACTCTAATTTTGCATGGATTCATTCACTTCCGCTGCTCTGAGCTCCAGGGCACAGAATTCCCCCAGGGACCCTGGGGTCAGGATAAGTGGGGCAAAGGTGCTGACCCATAGAAGGTAGAAATGGGAAGCCATTTCTGTTATGACCAGAGGCATCCGCTAGATCTCAAATGAACAGGGAGAGAACATATAGAGGAAATGCCCACAAGCAGAGGGTTCTCAAGACAGGCAGGGGTAGCCTGGCAATGCACTTTGGCACCTGCCTCCTACTTCCCTCCCCACTCACACCCATTGAACCCTGCAGTTCAGCTCTACTCACGACCTACCTGAGTGTCTTCAATGTCTGTTTTCATGAAGTCAGGCCCATGCAGCAGGACCCCCATTAGCACAGCTGGTATGAGAACACTTTCTGTGTGGTCCCCCACCCAGGGCCATCTCCCTCTACCCACTGCACAAGTTGAGGAGAGCTGGACACTGGAGGGGGAAACACTATACAGGGTCATCCCCAGCCTAACTCCTGTGCTCAGCTCACACCTGTAACTGAAAGCCACAGTTGAGCAAAATACACATGGAGGAAAAGAATTCCCATATTCTCTCTATAGGCTCATAAAGCTTGGGTAAGTCCATCCAGCCTCCTTTTGGATTCAGCCAGCCCTTCCTGCTCTTTGTGTCCTGACCCAGGATACCTACCATCCATCTGTCCACCCATCTTTCTTACACTCCTGCACTGGTTCTTGGCCCTATTCTTGGTGCAGTTATCCCCACTTACCTATGGGTAATACCAAGACCCCCATGAATGCCTGAAACTGTGGACAATGCAAACCCTATGCAGACTATTTTTTTTACACATAACTATGATAAAGTTTAATTTATAAATTAGGTACATGAAGACATTAATAATAACTAATGAAATAAAACAAGTATAACAACAAACTAGAATACATGTTATGTGAATATGGTCTCCCTTCCTTGGCTCATATTCTCTCTCTCGCCTTCTCTCTCTCTCTCTCAATAGCTTATTGTATTTTAACTTTTTCACCTGAAGGAAGTGAATATCCAAATTATCAGCATCACCACCCTTGGATTTGGGGCCATTATTAAGTAAGTGCCACTTGAATGAAAGTACTGCAATATCATGACAGTTGATCTGATAACTAAAATGGCTACTAACTACCAGGTAGGTTGTGTATACAGTGTGGATACTCTGGATGAAGGGATAAATCAGGAAGAGGAAGGGTATGAGATTTCATCATGATACTCAGAATGGTGCATAATGTAAAATTCACAAATTTGTTTATTTCTGGAATTTTCCACTTAATTTTTCAGACTGCAGTTGACTACAAGTAACTGAGATTGTGGAAAGTAAAAGAGGGACTACTGTACTAAAGAGATTCAGACCTGCCCCAAGGGCTGAAAACAAACCCCACCATTGCCTTCTCTGCTGAAAACACTTTGCTGTCTGCTCCTGTGCTCAGGATAAAGTCTAACTTGGCAGGCTTGCCTCCACCAACCTCTAGGGTGCAGAACATGAGCCAGTCTAACTGTTCATATAGCACCAGTCCCAGCAGCTCTGCATCTGGGACAGCCCCTTCTAACCCCAGCACAACATCTCCTCTCCCATTAAGCCTTCCAGAGTACCCCTTGTCCCCAAGAGAGGATAGAGAGAGCCAGGAAAGGGAAGGTCACAGGGTCCTGGGCACTTCTAAACAGAGATTTCAAAGAAGAGGTGACATTGGAACCAAGGTCTGAGAATAGCTAAGAGGTAGCCAGAGTGGGAGGCAGCACATGACCTGAGGTTAGGAGGTTGGGAATGAGAGAGCACGGTTGGAGAAAAGGCTAAGAGCATGGCAGCCTCCAGCCCTTGCAAGGACCTGGGACCATGGTGAGCACTAACCCCATGTGTTCCTCAGGTGTCTAGAGGCCCTCCAACTGCCAAGCTTCCGCCTGACGTTGTGAGTGGGGACATAGCCAAGCAGGTGCTTTTCAAAGCCAAAGGCCCTAGAGACAAAGATTCTGAATCTGCACCAGCACTGGTTTGGGTGTATATTCTGACTAACCCACTATGGAGTACAATGGCCCCTTTTCCTGAGCCTCAGTACCTCGTCTACAAAATGGGATGATCACACATGTCTTCAGAAGCTGCTATGAAGACCAGACTGCCTTGAGGTCCCAGGGCTGACCCCACATTCCCAGGGTGCCCATGGGAGCTTGTGGAGGGTTCAGGTGTGTGTCACCCCTCCCCTCCCACCCTGGAAGGCAGGCATCTGGGGAGCCTAGGAGGGAGACCTCATTTCACCTCATCTTTCCAAGATACTTCCTTTCCAGCTGCCTGCCTGCTGAAGGCATCCTGCACTCAGGCTTCTGGCCAGCACTCCTGCCCCCACAGCCCTGCCCACTTTTCCCCTTGCCAGGGGTCTCTCTGGCACAGCCTGGCAGGACCTGGCCCTGTGACGCTGAACTCCCTCAGCCCTCCTGGCACATCTTGGAAGTGGAGCCTTGCCAAGAACCAATTGCAATAGGTTTGTTGGATCCCTGGAAACCCAGCCAGCATGCAGGTTCCTCGAGGTCCCAGCCCACACTGTTCACAGACTGCTGGCTCTGCTACTGGGGAGGAAGCTGGCAGAGGCTGCTTCTTTTCCTGTTGAACCTGCTGCAAGCTCAGAGCCGGGCAGGCCTCCTCCTCTGACAGCTGCTCCTGGCAGAGCCAAGCCTCATGTCCCTTAAATACTCCTCTCTTCCAGAATCTGAAGTAGGAGCAGGAAGCCACAGACCTGGCTGTCAGCTGGCTCAGATCTCCATCCTGAGTGACCTTGGATGCAGCCCTCAACCAACCTCTCTGAGCTCTGGCCGCTGCCATTTCGTGGGGTCAAGCAGCCACAGGTGAGCACACCAAAGCAGCAGACAGAAGCCTGGTGGCTTTCTCCAGACCCTCAAAGGCCCACCGCAGGAAGCAGGCACCGGGCAGAGTCCCACCCCCAGGCTGCAGCAGGAAAGGGAGGCTGCTGGGATTCCCTCTTGGAGCAGATCCTGAGCTGAGTTGGCAGGTTGGTGTGGCCACTCTGCCTGCTTTTGGCTCTTTCTAACAGAAGAGAAGGCCACAGTCAGGGGCAAGGAACAAAGAGGCAATTCCAGAATTCTCTTCAGAGATTCACAAACAAGAAATTCAGTTTTTCTCAAAGTTCTGGTCCTTCCTGCTCATTGATCCCTGACACCTGCCATACTCCCTGCATCCTCCCCCACCCCTAGTCTATCCAGGCAAGGCCTGAGGTTCAATTGCCTCTGTCACTCCCAATGGCCCCTGAGCTGCCAGCCCTGGGGGTTGTAAACAAGAATTCCACCTAGGTCCTGAGGCTGAAAACCCTTCCCTGCTTACCTGAATCCACCAAGCCTGGAAAAACAGACAAAGGCTAACTGATTTTGGAAGTGGGGTGGAGGGAAGGGCGGAGGCCCAGAAGGGGCCAGCGTCAGACCTAAGTGAGTGTACATGGAGCTTGGGGTCATTGCCTGGAACTCGCCTCCTGCTCGATCCCCTAGGAAATGGGGGATGGGAGGGATCTTTTGCAAGTCCTCGCGCCCCTCCCAGACTGGCTTTCCCCCTGTCCGCACGCAGGTCGCCCACCCTAGGCGGAGGCTTGAGGGGAAATCCCGAGCTCTGCCTCTTCCCTCAGACACGCACTTCCCCCCCTCCGGGAACGGTCCACTGCCACAGCACTCGCCGCCGAACCCCGCGAGACGCATGCGCGGCGCTACCCGGGCCTCCTAGACGCCGCTTCCCCCGGGAGTCCCGCATCCCGTCCCGCCCCTACCTGGGGCCGCCGGAGCGCAACAGGCTGGCAGGCGGCAAGGCGGCCGCGGGCAGGCGCGGCACCGAGAGAAGGCCCGCGCGGCCGGCATCAGGCCCATGGCGCGCCCGGGCGCGGCGGCGGCTGGAATGCCCGGCACGCGCGCAGGTAGCGTCTTGCCCGCCGCCCGCCCGCCCTGGCCAGCGCCGCCCGGGGCTTCGACCCTGCGGCGAGGGAGGGCCCCCGGTTTACGAGTGCCTGGTATGCCACGCCTGGAGTCGGCCGGGCAAGATCTCCATTTGCTAAACGCTGACCCCTTCTTCCTTGCGCTCCAAGTTATTAGGCATCCCGGGAACGCAGTGACTCCCTGTGATCGGTCACTTCCTCTTTGCTCAGGACCTGCTTTGGGAGCACCCACTCAGGCTTCACCCTGGGAGGCAGGTGTTCCAGGTGGAGCAATCGAAGCCCAGAAAGGTTAGGCAACTGGTCTGAGTCACTCAGCCAGGAGGGTGTTGAGGCTGGACCTAAAGCTAGGTTGCCTGCTTCAATGGGCGGGCGCCTTGGGCACCAGCCTTCTACCTAGAGGTCAGCACTGTGCCAGGGACAGTGGTTTGGACTTGACCTACTTTTCGCCCTGATCACCTCTGAGATGTATCAACATCCCCATTTTACAGAAGTGGCAGCTGAGGCTCAGGGAGGCTTTGTGATTTGCCTGAGGGAACACAGCTGGTTGGTGATAGATCTTCATTCATACCTCCGTTGTCTTTCTGCAAAGCCTATGTTCCTCTCAAGACAGGAGTCTTAGAAGAACCCACAATTTTCAACTTCCTATTTCCAAAGTGTAAGGACCTGGGAGCGGTTGGAGAGGGTAAGGACCAGGGTGGGCACAGTGTCAGACCTAAACCAGGAGGGAGAGTGGACAGAGAAGCTAAGCTGGGGCTGTGTGACAACAGCCAGAAAGGATGAAGGTACCAGGGGGATGTGGGCAGAAATCTCAAAGGAGGAACTCAAGGGAGACCTGGGCCTGGAATAGGCTGAGTGCCCATCTTAAAGCTGGGTGTGCAGAACAGGGCCATGCTTTTTGCTCAAACTTGGCAGGGCTTGGTCTGGAATGAAGCAAGGAGGGCAGTCACTGAAGGCAAAATGTAAGGAGTGCTCCAAACCCCAGTCACCAAAATAAATATATTTTTAAAAATATTTTTTAGTTGTAAAAAATATCTTTATTTATTTTTATGCAGTGCTGAGGACAGAACCCATAACCTCACATGTGTGAGACCAGTGGTCTACCACTGAGCCTGAGCCCCAGCCCCAGCCACAAGATAAATGTTTGTAAGAATAACAATTAATGCATCTGGGTGCAGGTGGCACATGCCTATAACCCTGGCAACAAAGAAGGCTGAGGCAGGAGAATGGCAAGTTCCAGGCAAGCCTCAGTAACTTGGTGAGACTGTCTCAAAATAAGGTAAAACAGGCTGAGGGTAGGGGGTGAAGCTCAGTTGTAGAGCACCACTAGGGAGAGAAGGAGGGAGGGAGGGAGGGAAGAAAGAATATGCAAAAAAAATCATGAACAAGTGGTCAAAATGTTAAATGAAGGCAGAATCAGCCCCTTCACATGACCCTTGAAATTGGCTCGCTCACCTGACCCTTATCCCACCATATAGCCTATTTTTCTTTCATATTTGGATATTTTGTTTATCATGATGTGGTCAGATGAGTAAAGGCCCTCACAAAGATGCCCATGTCCTAATTCGTGAAAACTGTGGCTACTGTTTTCACAGTAAAGACACAGGAAAAGGGATTGGTAGATGTGACGAGGTTAGCCATGGAGAGGTTATACTGCATTGTCTAGGTGGTACACTGTAATGGGTAGGGTCTTTCTAAGGCAACAGAGGGCAAATGAACTACAGAATAGGAGAAGGCGAGGACAGAAGGAGAGACCTGAGCTGTGAGCTACAGGAACAGTGAGGCTACAGACAAGCAACACTGAAAGTTACAGAAGGTACAGAAGGCAAGGGACAGATCCTCCCTGGCAGCCTTCAGAACCCAGGCCTGCCCATACCCAGAGTTTAGCCTCAGAGGCCTCTGTTCTGACTTCTGACCACCAGATCTATAAGACAATAACTTTATGTTGTTTTAAGCTGCTAAACTGGTGGCAAAGAGCAGCAACAAGAACCTAATACAATGCATTTTTCTGCATTACTTTTCATTTATAAAAATATTACAATAAAGTATTTATCTTTGATTATAGTTTTTTGAAGCTCCCTTAAATTCTGTGTCCAAAGACAAGGAAGCTTGTAGTCCCAGCCCTGATGCTGTGTGTGGGGGTGGAGGCTAATGTCCTCCCAAGCCATGGGAGGTGGGGGAAGGGCAATGCTCAATTTTCTCCCGTAAGGTAAACAGGAAGGTGGGAAGGGCAGTTCATAGTGCCAGAGGACATAAGTCAAAGAATGTCCTGTGCTGAAAAGCCCAGGGACCCAGTGGATCTAAACAGCCCTGTCCACACTGAAAAGAACTGTCCAAGGGCTCAGTAGAGGTACCTACCTACTCCAGGGACAGGTGGACCCCTCTCACATGTGTTGAGGGGCTCTTGTGCTAACTTGCTTTCTCCTCCCTGAGCCTCAGTCTTCCCTCTAGCCCAACCCAGGCTTCCCAGTGGATAAACGTCTGCAGCTGCCATCCATTCAGAAGGCATTAATGGGCACTGCCATGATGAGTTCCAGGTGAAGCCCTGATCCTGTCACACCTGCTGTACCTCGTGGGGTGGTTCTAGGCTGTGGTATCTGTTGAGATGGATTCACAGAGGGCATCATGGAACACAGCTGGGGAGCTGAGAGCCTGAAGGTCTGTCCCCTTACATGAGCAAACAGGTAACAGGTGACCTCTTTCACCTGGATGGTCCTCATTTCTGAGCTGTGTAAGTAACAGGCCCTGGTTTGGGGCCCAGGACTTCAGGAAAAGCCCCAGCCCTCAGTCTTTATTCCCCCATCCCCCATTAACACTGCACCTAGAGGCTGCCGCGCTCTGAGGTCTGCCTGGAAACAACATCCCAGGACAGGCTCCACCTGGAGGAGGTTGCTGCTGCTCCTAGCCCTCCTGTGTGCTGTCATGCCAGGCAATGAACCCCTCTGGGTGGGCCTCTCCTCCCCCTCCAGGCAGGAGTAGATAAGACACCCCCCGCCATGAGTGCCCAGCTCTTGTACCACTGCTGCCTACCTCTTCTGGAGGTACTGCTTCTCAGGGATCCAAGCTCACAGGCTCCTGGGGTTCTTGCAGGGAAGAAGTCTTAGGGAACACAGGGAAGGATCTCAAGGGTGCTGTGAACCAATCCCTACACCCAGAAGAACAAGTCAGCCCTCTCTGAGTCTAGACAAGGTCCAAGACCTGTGAGGACATCTCCTCACCTGGCATGTGAAACCCAACACCTACTACAATGTGCAGTGTACCAGAATCAGGCTCAAATGCTGCTTCTGCTGGTTAATGAGGTGATGCCCAGTCTCAGGCATGCTGGCCTGGCTGGTTGACATTCACAGAAACTGGAAACCAGATTATCTTCTTGAGTCTCCCAGCAGAGCTGGGATATGGAGCAAATAGCACTGGAGGGAAGTGGTCCACTAGGAACTCCACCACAGCCAACCTAGCCTGGGGCCATTGACCTTTCACTCTGAATTTGATTGTGCCTCCAGGGCTTCCACTTGGAGATGTCATTCCAGCTAATGATGACCATTAAAACAGGGTAGCTTTGTGTCCTTCCAAACAGACCTAGGCTAGAATTTTCCCCATTTGGAGTATTCTGCCATATGGCCTCAGGGAGCTGCATTTGTCCCCCCTTTTCCTCCTCTGTTGATGTCTGAGGAATCTGACAGCAACAAAGTTGGCTCTTAGAAGTCAGAGGAAAATGCACAGAGGCTATGTGTGAGGGCTATGCACAGCTGACTTGGGCAGCACCTCTCTCAGGATCTCTGCAGGCCTGCTATCTGGCCTCTCCTCTTCCTCCCCAGCACAGAGCAGTCACTCTGAGCAGGAACACCATTCCTCATCTAGGCCCCTTACCCCAGGATTGCCCTTTACCCCTGACTGCCCCTTTAACCCAGCTCTGTGCTGTCACCTGTAAGGTTGGGACCAGCAGCTCCTGGGCTTTGCTAGGCAATGCCTGCAGGCCTGTAAGGTGGGACAGTTACCACATCACTAGTTATCAAATACTCACCCTGGCCCCACACACTCCTGCATCCAGCTACCCACTGAGCGTCTCCATTGGTTTAATGACTCACAGACACCTCAAACTCAAACATGTCCAAACAGAGCCAGGGTCTTGCTAAAGTCTACCCAACCCATTCCATGCTGAGTTTCCCTCTTGCTGTCACGGGGCCCTATCCTTCCAGTCACCCTGTCAGACACCTTGAGTCAGTGTTCACCTGCCCCCATCTCAAACCCACATCCAGGGGATCTTATCAGTCCTACTTTCAAAACAGATTTGAAATCTGATCACTTTCACCACCCACAACCACAGTGAGAACATGCACCTCTTTTGCCTGGATTACTGAATATATGCTTCCGGCTTCCTCTAGTACCTCTCTGGTCAGCAGGCAGACATCCTCTTAAATGATGTATCAGCTCCAGACATTCCTAGGCTCAAAGCCCTCCAATGCCCCTCTCCTCGTTTTCCTCAAGAGTAGAAACCAAAGTCCTAACAGGGGCCCAGGAGACTTCTGCCAACTAGTTCTCATCTGGTCTCTCTCTCCCTCCCTCCAGCCTAGCCACCTCTGCTCTGGTTCCAGACCACATCAGATGTTCTGCTTCTGCCAGGGCTGTGGCCTCTTCTGGCAGGATTCCACCAGACACCCTCCTGGCTCACTCTCACTTCTTGCAGTACTTTGCTTGAACAACAAGACATCACTTCTTACCCACGAGGATGGCTACTATCAAAACAAAAACTGGAAGCAACTGGAAGCCTTGTGCACAGCTAGGTGCACAACGATGCAGCCGCGTGGAAAGTGGTATGGCAGTTCCTCAAAAAACTAAACAGAGCAAAATGAACCCCAATATTATGTGTAATTAAAAAGAACTAATAAAAAATATTTTAAAAATCCAACAGAAGTAGCAACCCCACTTCTAGGTACACACTCAAAAGAATTAAAAGCAGGGACTAGATGAGATATTTGTACACCCATGTCCATAGCAGCATTATGCCTAGTAGTCAAATGGTGGAAGCAATCCAGGAGTCTAACAGACACATGGATAAACAAACTAGTAGATAACATTTAATGGAATATTATTCAGCCTTAAAAAGCAAGGAAATTCTGACACATGCTACAACATGGATAGACTTGAGGGCATTAGACTAAAAGAAATAAGCCAGTCACAAAAGGACAAATACTGTATGATTCTACTTGTATGTGTAGTCATATTTACAAGAGACAGAAAGCAGAATAACAGGTGCTAAGGGTTGGAGGGAGGGAGGAAGCAATAGGGAGTTACTGTTTTTTATTTTTGGTACTGGGGATTGAACCCAGGGGTGCTTAACCACTGAGCCACATCCCCAGCCCCACCCCCTTTTAAAAAATATATTTTATTTAGAGACAGGGTCCCACTAAGTTGCTGAGTCTGGCTTCGAACTTGCAATTCTCCTGCCTCAGCCTCCTAAGCCACTGGGATTACAGACATGCACCACCATACCCGGCAGGAGTTAGCGTTTAACAGGTGCAGAGTTTCAGTTTGGGACAATGAGAATGTTCTGGGGTCGATGGCTGCACAGCACTGTGAATATGCTTAATGGCATTGAACTGTACATTTAAACATTGTTAAAATGGTATGTTTTAGATTGTGAATAATTTACCCCAATAAAAAATAAAATAGAAGATGCACAACAAGTTAAAAATTAAAAAAGGCCTTAATGTCTGAATGTCACTTTCTCATTATGTCCACGCTTGCCATTGTATATTTATTTTTTTCAATAGCACTCACTATCTCCTAACAACAGAGCAATTTTCAAAATGGGTTCCCAGACCAGCACCATCAGCAACACCTGAGAACATGTTAGCAACACAGATTCTACGATTCCACTCAGATGAGTCAGCCAGTCTGGGGGTGGGACCAGCAGTTGATTTTTATAAGCCTTTCTCTGGATGATTCTGATGCTAGTTAACCTTGGAGAACCACTGCTCCAACTTGCCAAGTGATCTCCTTTCCTTGTTATTATCTGTCTGGGGGCAGAACTGGAACCTCTGTTTTCTTCCCTGTTGTGTGACCTTGCCTCTGTCTGGCAGATGCTCACCAAGTGTTTGGGTGAATGAGGACTATTTAGTATTGAGAGAGGGCTGAGCACTTTACACCACTTTCTCTCTCTCTCTCTTTTTTTTGTACCACTTTTAATGCTCATGACAGTCCTGCAAAGATTTGATTTCCATTTTGCAAACAAGGACACAGAGGTACCAAGTGGGTAAGTGGTATGCACAGGGTCATGCAGCAAGCAAGCAGCAGAGTAAGATCACAACTAGGCCAAAGCCTGTGTCCACTCTGCCTCACATGTCAATGCAACCAGCTTTGCTAAGCACCTTTGCTATGCACATAAATCCCAGGCTTGAAGGGGCTTGTAGCCTCTTTCCAACCAACCAGGCAATAGTCTTACACACGATCACCCATCAGATGCTGAAACAACTGTGGGGATGCCAGGACTTCTCTCTCCTCCTAGAAAGCTGGCAAGAAGGGACTGCCTGATGAACCTTCTCAAGGCTATGTTCCTTGAACTAGGCATGAAAATCCAGAGATAAGGTTGGGAAGTGTTGCCCTCAACAATATCGAGTCTTCTGATCCATGAACATTGGATGTCTTTCCACTTATTTGGATCTTCCTTTATTTTGGCAATGCTTTGGCAGTTTTAGAGTATAAGTCTTGCTCACATTATCCCTGATTAATACACCCTTTTGCATGTTATTGTAAATAAAGTTTTCTTAATTTCATTTTCATTTTTCTCATTGCTGTTGTATGCAAAGACAATTGATTTTTATATATTAATCTTGCATTCTGTAACCTTGCTGTGTTTTTATTGGTTCTGATGGTTTTTGAGTGAACTTCTGGGGGTTTTCTACATATAAGATCACACCATCTGCAAACAGAGATATTTTGCTTCTTCCTTTGCAATCTGGATGCCTTTTATTTTGTTTTCTTGTTTAGTTGCCTAGTTAGAATTCCCAGTACAATACTGACTGGATGTGGTGAAGGCAAGGTGCCTTGTTTCTGATCTTGGAAGAAAAGCATTTGGTCTTCCTTTATTAAATAAGAGCTATCTGTGAGGGTTTTGTAGATGGCCTTTATCAGGTTGAATTCCCTTTTATTCTGAGTGTGCTTGCTTTTATCAAATGCTTTTTCTAAGTCTACTGAGATGTTCATGTGATTTTTTTTTTCCTTTCTATTCTTTTCTTTTTTGGTACCAGAGATTGAACCCAGGTTTTTTTTCTTTTATTTTGAGACAGAGTCTAAGTTGCTCAGGGCCTCACTAAGTTGCTGAGCTTGTCTTTGCCTCAGCTTCCCAAGCCACTGGGGTGTTCAAGTGATTTTTGTCCTTTATTCTACTGATGTATTACAATAATTGATTTTCAGATACTTCAAGTCACGCTTCCATTCTTGGGGCAAATTTCATTTGGTCATGGTGTATAATTGTTTTATAGTTGCTGGATTCAGTGTGTTAGTGTTTGGTTGATGATTTTGCCTCTGTATCCTTAAGACGTACTGGCACTCCAGCAGTGATTCTCATGTTCTGCTGTACCATCAATCTTTTGCATTGCTGTTTTGTATTCCAGATCATAACATACAGAAAACACTCTGTACTTGACTTCCCCTCCAGGTATTATTCCCTTCCTCTTTCCCTTGTTGGTAAATGTCTTGAAAAGTTGGATATGCTCACAATCCCATTCCCCTGTACTATTTCATACAATTACTATTAGGCTGTACTGCTAGCGCTCCAGCAAAGCCACCTCTGATCAAGTCAACAATGAGTACGCTCAATCTGGGCCCTCTTCTAGTTGATCTATCAGCAGTGCTCATCTACCCTCATGGCTTCAAATTCTCTCTCCTGATCCCTAGACTTAAATGTAACTGCTTATTTGGCATTCAAACTTAACCATCCACAAAGTAGCTCAAACTAAGCCCCAATCCTCCTTCCAAACAACTGTTACTTCCTGTGATCCTGTTCATGGCCAACCTGTCTTTCCAGTTGCTTAGATCAAAAGACACTAGAATTACCAATGATTTCTCTCATTCATTCTCTAAAGTCCATCCTAGCCTGGTAAAACCACCAGATCTACCTTCAAAATAAACCAAGAATTCAATTATACTTATCGTGCAGTATCAAGAATTTGTTCCAGGAGCCCCCACAAATAGCAAAATCCACAGATGCTCCAGCCCCTTATATAAAATGGTACAGTGTTTGCACAGAACACAATCTTCCCACATGCTTTAAATCATTTCTAGATTACTTGTAATGCCTAATAAAAGTTAAAAGGTATATAAACAGTTGTTATACTATATGTTTTAGGAAGTAATAACAAGAAAAGGGTCTGTATGTGTTCAAGACAGAAACAATTTCTCCCCCTCTCTAATGTCTGCAATCCCTGGTTGAACCTGCGATTCAGCTGTATTTCCTATTACCACCACTGTCCAGGGCAAGCTGCCCTCACCTCGCACCTGCATTATTGGGTATGAAATTCCTAATGGTCTCCCCGTTCCTGCTCTGCCCTGCCTTCATTTGTTCTCAACACAGAAGCCAAAGGGATCTTTTCAGGCTCTGACACTTCTTTGTCCAAAACACTGGGGTGCAATGACCCTGCCATGATAACAAGTCCCCTTTCCCTCCCTGTCTTCCTCCTCTTCTCACCCCTTCATCCACTCTGTTTCAGCTACCTTGTCCCCTGGCTGCTCTTCAGTATGGACACTTCTGCCCATGCTGTCATCTCCTTTACTTGGAGGTCACCAAACTCTAACCCCTGCCCTCCACTACACTCATCCCCTCTGGTCTACACACCAATTTTCTTAGTTTTCTTATCATCTATCTCTTCATTTAGAATGTGAGTTCCCATGAGGATCTGTCTTCCTGCTCACAGCTATTGCCCCAACCCCTAGAACACGTTTGAAAATAAAAGACCAGCTAAATGAGTGAGTGGATGAGTGAATGAATATACCTGAGGCCTTCCAAGTAGGCCACTCCTGGGCAGGCCATCAGCAATGACTGCTGCCTGCTGTGTGGGGACAGCCAGACTCTCCAGTGTGCCCCTCACATGCTGCCTGTTGGAGTCTGTCTGAGGTGGCTGCTGGCCCCCAGAGCAAACATGTCTGAAAGGGCTCCCTGACTCCCTTACGAAACAGCAGAGAAGAACTGACCCTCTAAGCCTCCTTTCTAAGAGACCCACCTTAACAATGGCTTTGCCAGAAAACCTTCCCAGGCTGACTGAGCCACCTGCGAGCATCATGCTTGCCCAGACATGTCTGGCATTGCGGGCTCCTGGCATTTCTGTGTTTCCTCTGTACTTTGGGTAGAAAGGAGATAAAGTGCCTTTGATGAAAGTCCCTGTTTAATGCCCACAAATCAGTCCTTCAGCATGCAGCCTGGGGACAAATGGCGGGCCCCAAGGGAGTGGTGAGGCTGGGTTCTACCTGGGATTCTGCCAATGGTCCCCATTTGGGCAAGCAGAGAGACGGATGTGTGGGTGGGGAGCCAGGCCCACTGAGCCACTTGGTGGCTCCACCAAGCACAGGTAGAAAGAACTGTGTGAGGGTGTCTCTCTGGTTGCTGCTCTTGGACATGCTGCTGGGGATAGTACAAGCTCGGTCTTTAAGGTCAGAACTACCACCTGCCTGCTCCCTTATTGGCCATGTCATCTTGGATCAATTACTTAACCTCTTTGAGGCTTAGTTTTTCTCTTCTTTATTTTTCTTTTGATCTTTTAACATAGTGAAATATATGCACATCCAGAAAAGTACTTAAAGCATAAATATACAGATTAACATTATTATTGCAAAATGAACATCTAACTCTACTCAAATCAAGCAAAGAACATTCCAGAAACCATATGCCCCTCCCCTACTCTTAACCTCGTTCCTCCTTCCAACCATCCTGAGTTTTAAGGCATTTATTTCTTTGCTTTGTATTTTTGATATGAATTTTTGCTCTAAATTTGATATAAATGGAATGAAACAGCATATTATTTTTTGGTTTATCTGGCTTCCTCAGTTCCACACCGTTTTAAAGTTTCATGCATGCTGTTAGGTGGAGCAATTCTTTCACATACTTGTGGAATTTCCCAAGTAGTTATTTATTTCCCATTGTAGTTATTTATTCATAGTACTGTTGCTGGGCACTTGGGTTAACATTAGGCTATTAAAATAAGGTTTCTGTGAACATCTTATGTGGTCAGAGCACACCAGGTGCTCCTGAAGCTGCACATACATTTCTATATAGGGCATGCCTCCCAGGGGAACTGCTAGGACCACTGGATTCAATAGCATCAACTTTACCAGATATGCCAAACAATTTCCCTAGCAATGCATGCACGATTCCATAGCCCTCTAACTTCATCACCACTTAGAACTGTCTTTTTCATTTCGTCATTCTGGTGGTGAGCAGATGTATCACATTGCGGTTTAATTTGCATTTCTCTGATGATCAATATGGTTGCATGCCACTGACCATGTCCATAGTCATGACTGCTTTGTTTGTAAAGTGCCCATTCAAGTCTTTCCTATGTTGCTACTGGCTTCTCTGTCCTTGGCCTTACTAATTTATAAGAGGCTGGGGAGTGAGTTATTTAATGGATTTATGTGTTGCAAATACCTTCTCTCAGACTACATCTCTTTTTAGTCTCCTAATCTACTCTTTGTTTTGTGTAGTACAATTTATCAATCTTTTCCAAAACTATTAGTGCTTTTTGTAAGTTATTTTTAAAAAAACTTTCTCCACCCAAGGTCTGGATGATGTCCTGCCTCTTGGTATTCTAAGCTGCCACCTGTCATAAATCAAAGTCCAGCCACATGGGATTCTGCTTCTAGGCTCTACCTGTTCCAGGCTCACTTTCAACAACCTTGCACCAAAGGAAGCCATTGGGAGGCTGTGGTAGTGCCTGGGTGGCTCCTGTCTTCCAAGGCTATTAAACTGGAGCTACAGGTCAAATTTGCTGCAAGGATTGGGGTCAGAGAGGCCACAGCGACAGTGTGATGCTATTTAGGAAGTCCAGGAGAATAACTTAACTTTCATCACTATACTAACCCTTTTATGTTGGAGGTTTATGGTTTAATGAAGGTGGTCAGGCAAGCTGTAACCAGGGATGACAGAGGAGGTGACAAGCAAAGGACAGTCTCAGCCTATGGGGCTTGCTAGATCTGGAGATGGGCTCTGAGCCTCCAGGGCGAAGGTCTGTCTGTCTGGAGTGTACACCTGTGAGACACTGCAGGGAAAGGAGGATGCCCCCACTTGTGTGTCAGAACTCAGCCCAGCCCTGAGACTCCCGTCTCCACATTCAGCAGGGAGTGTGACCTCTTCCACCAGGTCCCAGGGGATGGAGACCCCATCCTGAAAACTTTCATGACTGTGCATGGACATCAACCTACACAGATAACAGCTGGACAGCTAAGTCACCCTTCCTTCTCTGGTACCATGTCCAGACCATAGGCATAACCCCAGTTCCATCTTCAGAACTGATTTGCAGATGGCCACTTTGCACCAAGCACTTCCGCCATGTCTCCTTACTTCTTGTCTTATGACTGTCTTGACCTACTGTGGCCACTTTATCTATCTGTGGAACACCCACCATGGCTCCAGGGCCCAGCCACCTCCCTAACTTCAGGCCCTCCTACTCTCCCTGCTTCAGTCTCTTAGATCCAAACCTGCCCGGCTTGTTCCCACCTGGGCGTCTGCACTTGCCATTCCTCTGTGGTTCTCTCTTTCCTCCCCATGCTTCTTGATGTCCCAGTCACTTCATTAAGCCTCTGGGCCACCCTAGTGACATCCCTTCTGTCTTCTTGCTGAGCTTTTTTACTTTGCTTCCTTGTATCTCTTGCTCCTGGACAGCACCAGACACAGATATTTGTCTAAGTCTGTCTCATGAGGAGAATGGAGGCAGGGGTGTGGGAGGGGGTCATAATCTGTTTTATTTAACCACTGAATTCTGAGTGCCTAGAATAAAAGTTGGGACCTTTTAGACACTCAATTAATGCTTCTGAATAAAGGAAGAAGCAAGTTAGTGGCAACAGGTGCTTTGAGAACAGGGACAGGGAGTGGGGTTGCAGGGGTGGGCAGGGTCCCTGTGTGGCTTCAGCAGAGCAGAAGGAAGCAGGACCAATGCATGGGTATAACACTGGGCAAACACGCAGCCTACCTCTGGCCTGTGCACAGACCACTTTACACCCACCTAGCATTCAGGAGGAAGCAGGGAAGCCAGTATACAAGCCACAGGGCTCTGGTTGGAGGAGGGCCTGTTTTTTGAAAAGTGGACCTGCTTTGCACACAGGTGAGAGGTGTGACTTGAAGTCCAGCAGCGGAGAAGCCAGGCTGCAGTCAGATGTGCAGGACACAGCCAGCAAGTCCCAAACAAGAGGGAACTTGGGGCTCAGGGTGGGGGAGGGCAAGATTACCTGCAGGCAAGGGTTCTAGAGGGTGGGCATGCGAGCTACGGGCAGTACCTCCGCCAAGCGGGGCCAAGATGACCCGGCGGATGGCCTGCACCCAGTCCTCCATGTCACGCTGGGAGCTGGCCATGAGCAGGAGCGCCTCGGGGTTGGCTGGCACCTTCTCCCGCTCCCCGGCACCACCTGCAAGACAGGGAGACAAGGCTTATGCATGGTCTACATGTGGAATGACAGGGTGCCCACCCCACTGCATGCTCTCCAGCCCTGACACTGTGGGAGCTCAATTTCCTGAGGAGTACTCTCCAGAGCCTTCTGGCTACAGCCCTGCTTTTGGTTCATTTTCCAACCTGTTTCCATCATATCTCACCCATCATTTTTTCTAATTTTCTCTTTTCTCACTTTATTTTTATTATCAAAATAGAAATCATTAAAAGCATCTCAGATTGAGGTACAGTGGTACATGCCTGCAATCCCAGCTACTCAGGAGACTGAGCCAGGAGGATTGCCAAGTTCTAGGCCAGCCTAAGCAACTTAGTGACACACTGAAAATTAAAAATAAAAAGTTCAATCCCCAAAACAGGAGGGAAAAAAACAAGAAGACGGCACTGTTAGGGAAAAACAAATGCAGATTTTCAGCCAGTCTTAGAGAAATTCAGTCCCCACAACAGCCTCATCATGTGTTTTGTTTTAAATGAACATCATATTTCCTTGCTTTAAATCTACAACACCATACGCTTTTAACTTCAGCTGCGACCTGACAGCTTCCCCTCCCCATCCTGAAGACCAGATTCCCTGTATCTATCACTGTTGCAGAGGATGGATATTAAACCAGGATGGAGCACAGAATTCTCAGTGTCCATTGCAGCTTTGACACTGAGCCTGTATCTAAAGGCAAGAGGATAGGAAAGCTGAACCTCTTATGAACTGATCCCCCTGCCCTAGTAGCTCTCCTGGTTCTCAAATTCTCATATGAGAATTTATTATTTATTTATTATTTATAAATAATCTATCTTTGAGATTATTCTGAACTTTATGGGCAATTTAAGGGACTCTGTGTATCTTGGGGGAGGGAGACTAGGGATTGAACCCAGGGCCTCATACATGCCAGGTAAATCCACTACCACTAATCATACCTCCATTCCAATCTAAAAGATTTTTAAGAACAAGTCTGTCTTTATGCATCCGACTCTTCACATCCCATAATATGTAGTTCACTATTACTTTCCTAAAGTCCCAATGCATCAGACTCTAACCAGGACCATCTGTTGGTGGGTGTTAAGTCACAGACACCCGTATTCCCAAGGGAGTATAAAGGGGTTAGGGAACATCCTGAGACACAGGCTGCTCCTCACTGGAGTGTGCGGCTCAGGGTTGGAAGCCAGATGGGGAGAAGTGCTTCCTGAGCATGGAACATGTATGTGTGTGCATGTGCCAACAGCAGAAGTTCTTAATTTTACATGATCCAATGGATATATATATATTTTTAAAATGGGTGTTGAATTGTATTGTGTTATATCTGAGAAAAGCTTCACTTAACCCAAGGACGTAAGAGTTTTCTCCTAGGTCTTCTTTGAGAAGTTTCATAGTTTTAGGATTTCCATTTAGGTCTAAGGGCTCATTTTTGTACATGCCATAAGGTCTGAATTGAAGTTCCTTCTGTTGTATGTGAATGTTCCAGCACACATGTTGAAGACCTATCTGCCTGCTTGCCAGGCACCTTCGCAGGTGATCATGCTATCTGCAAATAAAGACAGGTAGAATCTTATAAAGGACTTCTTCCTTTCCAGTCTGGGCACCTCATTAGAGTCTCAAATACAATGTTGAATAGAAGTAGGGAAAGTGAGCATCTTTTTACTCCTGATCTTGTGGCATTCAGATTTTCACCATTAAGATATCCATGATAGCTTTTTTCATGGATATATTTTATTAGGTTAAGGAAATTCCTTCTATTTCTAGTTTGCTGAGAATGTTTATCAGCAATGGATGTTGGGTTTTGTCAAATGTCTTTTTTGCATTTATTGAAATGATCCTACTATGTTAATATAATTACAATGATGGGTTTTCAAATGTTAAACCAACCTTGAATACCAGAGGTAAATCCCACTATCCTGTTTACATATAGTTGGGTTTGATCTTGTTGAGATTTTTCTTCTGTTTTTGAGGGTAATGGGCCTGCAGTTATCTTCTCCTGTAATATCTTTGTCTGATTTGGGCATTAGGGTATGCTAGCCTCACAGAATAACCTATTAAGGATTCCTCACTTTTCAATTTTTTCAGAGAGTTTGTGTAGTGTCTATTATTTCTTCTTTAAGTATTTGGTAGAATTCGCCCGTACAGCCACCTAGGTCTGGAGCTTTCATTGTGGGGAGGTTTTTTGTTTTGTTTTTTATTTGTTCTAATTAGTTATACATGACAGTAGAATGTATTTTGACACATCATACATAAATGGAGTATAAGTTCTCATTCTTCTGGTTGTACATGATGTAGAATCTCATCAGTCATGTAGTCATATATGCACATAGGGTAATAATGTCAGATTTATTCTACTATCCTTCTGACTCCCATACTCCTCCCTCCCTTCACTCCCCTCTACCTAATCCAAAATAATTATTCTTCTCTAGCCATGCCCCCTTATTGTGAATTAGCATCTGCATATCAGAGAAAACATTCAGCCTTTGGTTTTGGGGGAGTAGCTTATTTTGCTTAGCATGATATTCTCTAACTCCATCCATTTACTGGAAAATGCCATAATTTCATTCATCTTTAGGGCTGAGTAATATTCCATTGTGTGTGTATGTGTGGGGGGGTAACAATAAGTCCAATTTCTTTAATATGTACACATATTTCTTCTGGAGGGAATTTGGTAATTTGTATCTTTTAAAGAATTTGTTTCATCTATATTACTGAATGTACTGGCAAAAAGTTCTTTATAATATTCCTTTATTATCCTCTTAACATTTGAAGACTCTCTAGTTACAAGACCTTGATATTGAGAATTGATCGTGTGTGTCTTCTCTTGTTTTCCCCTGATCAGTCTTGCTGGAGGCTTAATACTTTTATCAATCTCAAAAAGCTAGCTTTTTGTTTTATTGACTTTGTCTATTGTTTTTCTCAGTTAGTAAATGTTAAAGGTTGGATGATAGATATCTTAGGTTTATAAGCCAGACAGTCTTTGTCACAACTTCTCCACTCTGGGAGGAAAAAAAAGCAGCTACAAGCCATATGTAAATAAAAGGGCCTCGCCGCGTTTGGGTAAAACTTAACTTACAAAGACAGGTAGCCACCCATGAGTGTGGTTTGCCAATCTGTATTCTACTTCATTGATTTCCACTCTAATCTGTATTATTTTCCTCTACTTGGTTTGGGTATAATTTGTCCTTTTTCTCGTTCCTTATACATTTGGTGTTACAGTTGTGTCTGCATGAGGGGCATTCCCTGAATTTGGTATGTTGTGCTTTCATTTTAATTCAGTTCAAATACCTTCTAATTTCCCTTTGGACTTCTTATTTGTTCAATGGGTAACTTAGAAATGTGTTAGTTTCCAAATTTTGGGGGGATTTTCCAGAAATCTCTGTTTTTTTATTTCTAATTTGATTCCTTGTGTTGTTTGGCTTCAATCCTTTTATATTTATTAAAACCTGGTTTAGGCCCAGAATATGGTCTATCTTTGTAGCTGCTCTGTGTGCACTGAGAAAAATTATTCTACTGTGGCTGGAAAGAGTTGTCTATAAATGTCATTTTGGTCTGGTTGGATAGTTTTGTTCAAGTCTTCAATATTCTTACAATTTTTCTACTTGTTCTATCAATTATGAAGAAGGGGTTATTGAAATCCCTAGTTGACATTTTCCATTTGTCTATTTTTCCTTGCATTTGTCAGTTTTTTCTTCATATAGTTTGAAGCTCTGCTATTAGAAGCATAAATATTTAAGATTGTTATGTCCTCTTGGCAAATCCCTTTTACAGTTATAAAATGACTTTCTTTATCCCTAGTAATAATCTTTGTTCTGAAATCTTTGTCTGATATATAGTCACTCCAGCTTTCTTTTGATTAGTGTCAGTATAATATCTTTTCCTATCCTTTTAACTTATTTGTGTCTTTATATTATAAGTGCATTTCTTGTCAGGTATATGGTTGGGCTTTGCTTTTTTTGTCCAATATAATGAGCTCTCTTTATAATGAGATTATTGCTATGCTTGGGTTTAAGTCTGTCTTCTGTTTTCCATTGGTCCCATCTGTTCTTCTCTTCCTTCCTTTTTTTTTTCTTTCTTTTTTATGATTCCATTATATATCCGTTGTTGGCTTACCAGTTAAAAACAAACAAACAAACAAAAAGCCTTTGTCCAGTTCAGAAGTGAAAATAATACTACCACATCTAAGAGTGTACTCTATGTGAAATACTGGACAATGTACCTAACATATACAGTCACATACAATCCTCATAAACACCTTAGCTTAGGAGTATTACTGACCCATGTTACAGAGACAGAAACTAAGGCTCAGAGAAGTTGGCCATTTAGGCCACGAACAAATAAGTGGAGGGGCTAGGATGCAAACCCAGGTGTGTTCACCCATAAGCTTGTTCTCTATTGTCAATTTATGGCAATGGAGAAAACTGCAAATAAGATGAAATAAGTTATTAAAACAAACTTTGGAGGAGTGGGGGTGTTTTCCTAGCATGCACAAGGCCCTGCATTCGATCCCTAGCACCATGAAAATAAACAAAATAAAATGAGTATTGGGATTTTCTACAGCATTTGGTTATTTATGCCTACCTTTTCTTGGTTAAGAAAGATAATGTTAGCTTTAAAAGCAAATATTTCAGTTAGAAATTCATCATGAAAGATGAGGGTCTCTAGTTGCTATTCCACATGGTCACTATGTTGCCACCCTACCTCACTACATACATACCTCAGGCATCAGTGCCCTCTTTTTTTTTGTTTTTTGGTACCAGGGATTGAACTCAGGGGTACTTGACCACTGAGCCACATCCCCAGCCCTATTTTGTGTTTTATGTAGAGACAGGGTCTCACTGAGTTGCTTAGCACCTCGCCATTTCTGAGGCTGGCTTTGAACTCGCAATTCTCCTGCCTCAGCCTTCCAAAGTGCGCCACCATGCCCAACATCAGTGCCCTCCTCAACAGTGCTTAGAGCCCACCCTGGGGTCAACCCTCAGCTCTACCACATGGAGCACAGGGAATTAACCTCTCTAAGCATCAGAGGCATGGAGCACAGAGAGAAGAAATGAAGGTACCTACTTTCGAGAATGAAATGGGCTATTTCCTTAGCTTAGCACCTGGGAGCTGGCAAGTACTCCTAATGTCCACTTGTATTATAATATTTAGTTAAGTACCATATACAGCAGTATCTCTAAGCCATAGCACTGCTGACATCTGGGGCCAGATGGTTCTTAGTGGGGGTGGGGTTTGTGCACTGAAGGATGTTTAGCAGCGTCCCTGGTCCCTACCCATAGATGCCAGTAGCAGCCTCTCCCCCCTTCCCAGGCGTGACAATCAAAATTTCCTCCACATAGTGCCAAATGTCTCCTAGAGGGCAAAACTGCCCCACTTAAGAGCCATTGGTATGGAGCAATCAGATCTATACTGCCTGTGAGTCTAAATGACTGTCATAATCCTATAGTAGGATGACATCCCATGACAACATGTCATGTCCAAAAAGTGATCCCGACCTCTTCTGTCAAATTAGTTCCTTCCTGTGCTCCCATCTCAGTGCCGGGAAACTAGGTGCTGAAGGCAGAGACCCCTGGACTCCTCCCTCTCCCTCACGTACTCTGATTCACACTCTCCTCTTGTGGGCTCATCTAGTCTCAGGCTTTAAATGGCACCTGAGCCGATGACTTCCAAATTTACTGCTCTCCTTCCCCCGAGACCAGTGTGGAACTCATCTCCTGATTTGCTAGCACCCTCCCTTCCTGGCTGACGTAACTCCATCTTCTAGTTATCTTGAGTTGAAACCAGACATGTCCTCAGCTTCCCTGTCTTTCACATCTCATATCCATTCCTATCAGCAAATTCTATTGGTTTCTCCTTCAGAATATTTCAAAATCAAGCAGGGCATGGTGGCTCAAGCCTGTAATCCCAGCACTTAGGGAGGCTGAGACAAGAGAATCACAAGTTCAAAGCCAGCCTCAGCAATGGCGAGGCGCTAAGCAACTCAGTGAGACCCTGTCTCTACATAAAACACAAAATAGGGCTGGGGATGTGGCTCAGTGGTTGAGTATCCCTGAGTTCAATCCCCAGTACCCCAGTACCAAAAAAAAAAAAAATCAAAATCAAATCACTTTCATCATTCTGACGGTTTCTAGCCATCAGCTTGCCTCATCTGGAGGACTGGCACAGACTCAGGGCTTCTTCCCTTGCCTCTTATGGTCTAATTTTTTTTTTTTTTTGATACTAGGCATTGAACCCAGGGGCACCTAACCAATGAGTCACATCCCCAGCCCTTTTTTATATTTTATTTAGAGACAGGGTCTTGCTGAGTTGCTGAAGCTGGCTTTGAACTTGTAATTCTTCTGCCTCAGCCTCCTGAGCCACTGGGATTATAGGCGTGCACCACCGTGCCTGATAGTCTATTCTTTTTTTTTTTAAATGCATTTTGACATATCATACATAAATGGAGTATAACTTCCGATTCTTTTGGTTGTACGTGATGTGGAGTCACATTGGTCCTAGTCATATGTGTACACAGGGTAATAATGTCACATTCACCCTACTATCCTTCCTACTCCCCACTGTTCTTGATACGGCAGTTATAATGCCCCAGCTAAGATCCACAACAGCTCCCACACCCCTGCCCCATATTCCCCAGGAGCCCCTGTTTCAGCCAAATCCTTGCAATAATCTTCAAGCCTGCTTATCCTCTAGTCCTGAGGCTTGACCTCTGGCTGCTTCTCCCTTGGCTTTTTGCCATTCCAAAAAACATGCCCAGCTCACTCTTGCTTCATGGTCTTTCCATTCGTTCTTATCCTTACTGTTCTCCCAGATACTGGAACAGTTTGTCCCCTTACCTCCTCCAGGTCTTTCTTAAAATATCACCTTCTTGGGGACTTTTTCCTGACCATCCTATTAAACTTTATCACATATCACCCATCACACCCATGATCCTTTCCAGCCTCATTTTTTCCATTGGATTGACTACAATTTATTAAACTATATACATTTGTATAACACACTTGTTTACACTGTTCGTGGTCTACCCTTACTTTGTTTTATGTGTAACTCCAGCACAGTGAGCAGCGCCTGGCATGGAAAGGGAAGAGTGACAACAGCAGGAGCAAAAGAACCAAGGTGACTGGCACACAGGAAGCCCTCAATACCAAGCAGGCGGGATGCTAGTGAACTGATGGGTGTTAGAAGTTTGATCACTCACAGCATCTTGCAGGACGTGGTATCATTAGCTCCATTTCAAAGGAAAGGAAACTGAAGCCTAGTGACATTTAGAAACACATCCAAGCTATAATTTCATCTGTTAGTGTATACTACGGTGAACTGTGACCCTGGACAGTCTGGCTCCTACTGAGTCCACACCTTGCTTCCCACTTCTACCTCTGGCCTATTCCAAGCACCTGACCCAGGTGGGAAAGTCTTTTTCCCAGCTAGGCTTGACCCCCTCTGAGCTCCAGAAATTAAGAACTCCCTTCCATACCGAGTCCTGCTTTCCACCCAAGCAAGGTACTTTGCGAGGGAGGGAGTGGCTTCAAGGTACAGCAGATCCGCACAGTGTTCCCAGGATAGGAACTTTTTCATATAAAAATTTCATAATAAGAAAAAGAAAGTAAACAATATGTGTGCAAGTATTCTGTAAACCACTCTAATATGGGACATGTTCATGACATTCAGATGAACTAATCAGTGTACACCTGACTAGGCTGTCCTCTACCAGAGTTTATGGAAAATGTTAAAAACCAACAACAACCAAAAAAAGGAAAAAAAACCTTAAAAGTGGCAGTAGCAACAATGTATGATTTGTTCCCAGTACCCACTGTCATTCCGTCACTGCTCAAGAAGGCAGGGAATCCAGCAGCAAGATTCCAGGGGTGAAGGCCAAGTCTCAGGGATATACAATGTCTAAAACACTGTGGTCAAATGGAAATATAAACCACATGAGCAGTTTTAAATGTTTTAGTAGCTATCTGAAAAAAACTAAAATAGATATAATTATTTGTTTGTTTCTTAGTACTGGGGATTGAACCCAGGCTCTCTCACACGCTAATCATGTCCTCTACCAGTTATACCTCCAGACCCAGGTATAAGTATTTTAATAATAAATTCCATTTATTCTAATATTTTCACAATGCTATAATTAGTGTCAGCATGCAATTAAAATTATTGTTTTAAAAAATATATTTATACTAAGTCTTCAAAATTTGGTGTATATTTAAGCATTACAGCATCTCTCCATTTGGACTAGACAAATTTCATGTACAGCCACATGCAACTCAAAAACAGTCCTGGACAGTTTAGCAGTGTAGACTGGGGTGCTATTGGGAGGTATGCTGTCCTTTGGGGCCATTATTCTTCCTACCATATTCCCAAGAGAAGTGTGGGGACTGGAGGAGTGGCACCCTCAAGTATCCTGGGACCTATGTCTGTATAGCCAGCTCTGGACCTCAACTGGAGGTGCCCACAGAGAATCTCCAGGGTCAGCCTCCCCAGACCATCCCTGAAAATGTGTGCCAGGCTAAACCCACCTGCAGGTCCTCCCTTCTTTGATTTCTCTTTATAACTTGAAGCCAGCAAATACCTCTTGCCCTTCAAGGGTTATTCACCCTCCCCACCCCTGTAGCATGCCTGTGAATCTGGCTGCCCACTTACCATGGGGCAGACGCCTAATCCTCTTCAGATGCTTGGCAGGGCAGAAGGGCATGGTGCGAGAAGCTGCTGGGCTTGGTGAGAGCAGCAGGGGTTGGCGTGTCTGGGCCAGGAGGCAGCCAGGCCCACAGGCAGGAGAGGCTCTGGTGGGTGAGCTGTGATTTCCAGTGCACTCTCCTGTGTGTGCTGGGTCAGGGCCTTTTGACTCTCCTGGGGACTTCTGCATTTCTCAGTGCCCAAAAGTGGAAAGGTGGGGAATGTCCAGGGTGGGGTGAGAAAGGTCTGCCAGAATCCCCATGGGGCCCTCCTGTGGGTGCATGGACTGCTGGAGGGAGGCAAGAGGGAGGCAGGAGGAAGGCACCGTGGAAGTTACATAGCAGGTCACTCTTTAGCCACCAGTGCACTCCTGCCTTGCACTGCCTGCCCTGGAGTGTGGTAAGTGCTCCGGGCTCAGTGGAGAATCTACAATCAGGCATCCATCCATCCCATTTCCCCAGCACAAGGGAGGGGGATTGAGAGACAGGCTTGAGCACTAGGGCTGCTATCCCTCACAAGATTGGTGGAGCTTAAAGAATATATATGGAAGAAGCCAGATAAACAAAAGTGCTTACTGGAATGAGGTCTTGAGCTAGTTACTTAACCTTTCTGTTTCCTCACTAGTAAAATGAGACTGATCCCTGGACCTATGTCATGGGGTTACGGTGAAGACTGGATGAGACAAAGGAGTCAGGGCTGGACGTGGCACTTGCACATCGTACATACGTGCCCTCACACCCTCCAAGGGAGGCACTGTCTGCCTGGTATTGCAGATAGGACAGCCAAGGCTCCAGGAAGGTCACCCACTGGGAAGTGGCACACTCAGGATTTGAACTTAACTGTTTTGGATTCTTCCCAAGAAATCAGCTGCCACCCTATGGAATTTCCCCAATTCAGGACAAAGGGAACAGGGGCCAGCTCCCTTGCCCAGACTGGCCTCCAGCATCATTCACTCTTCCTGGACTAACCATGGAACAGCTCTGAAGATACTTCCTGAAGAGCTGGGGCAAAAACAGGCACCAAGCTTTGGTCAGCAAGTACACAGCAAGAAGCCACGTTTGTTTGACATTGCTCATGTGCCATCAGAAATTCCAGCTCCCTTCTTCTCTCTCAGGCTGATCCTCTTCCAGCTAGAATCTCAGTCTCCTCTCAGGTGCTCCAAAGCAACTCCTCTTCACCTTCAGCCTTCAATTCAATGTCACTCAGAGAAACCTCTCTGAGTGAGAACTTTTGTCCAAGAACTGGCCCCTCCTGCTGAATTACTCTCAGGCTGCTGTTACTCTACAGAAATTATCCTGATTGGAAAACAGCTTATTTGTTTATATCCATGGTTACAGTACATCTCTGTTATAGGGATATACTTTTCCTAAAAGCAGACCTTGCCCTCTATTCTCCTAGTATCATCAGGGATTATTAGTCCAGTCCTGGAAAAGGGTGGGGGCTCAATGAATGGCAGTAGTTACTGCGGTGCACCTGGAGGGCTCTGTGATGTGACATGTGATTTTTATTGATTAAAATACCCATCTTTTATTGAGTACTTGAACTTGCACGTGTTAGCTCTTGCTCTTCACAATTACCACACCCACTTCACAGATGAAAAAAGAGATGCTAAAGGGGAGGTTGAAGTCGAAGGTCACCATGACTAGTAACTGGGCCTGGTCAGTAAGGGGAAATTCCTCGCTGATTGGTCTCCTAAAGCATTGACCACTCACGCCCACTTTTGAGGACCTGAACCGCCACAGGCAGTTGGTGGCCCTGGCTCCATCCTATAGAGGGCAGGCTCTAAGATGATCCCCAGTGAACGCTGCCTTCTAGTATTCTCACCCTTTACCTCTTTTGAATGTGGGCTGAACCTAGCAACTTGCTTTTAATGAATGGAACACAGCACAAAGCGACAATGTCACTTGTGAGATGAGAAGGCTGTAACTTCTGTCTGGCATGTCCTCTCGCTCTCTCACTGGCTCTGATGGAAGACGCTGCCATGCTGTGGGCTATTCTGTGGGGAGAACCACGTGGCAAGGAACTGAGAGCAGTCTCCAGTCAACAGCCAGCAAGGGACTGCAGCACTCAGTTCAACGGCCCTCAAGGAACTGTCTCTTACCAATGACCACATGATGCAGCCTCAAGCTCAGTCGGGCCTTCAGATGAGATCACAGCCACAGCTAACACCTGCATCAGCCTGTGAGAGCCACGCTCAGATTCCTGACCCATGGAAACTTCAGATGGTAAATGTTTGTGTTTTAAGACACTAACTTTGGGGGCAATTTGTAACTCTTGGGAGCTGCAAGAGATGATGCATGCAAATCCCATCATGCATGAAACACAACACTTGCTTATGTAGTCTGCAGCATTAGCAGGCCTGAACAGGGCCTAGCATTGTACATCCTCATAGCTCTTCTAATAAAAATAATGAAGAGAAGGATGAAAATGATTCTAAATTAACAGCAGCCACTGCCTACTATACACCAGCTCTGGTATGTGTGGCATTTTATCTTCTCCATAATTTGTAAGACAGGTGCTATGTGGGACACCTGGGGGGCTCTGTGATATGACATGTAATTTTTGTTAATTAAAATACCCAATTTTTATTGAGTACTTGAATTTGCATGTTTTAGTCTAGCTAAACAGGTAAGCAAACTGAGACTCAGAGAGATGGACTGCCTTGCCCACAGTCACACAGGTTAAGAACTGTAAAGGCTGGAATTCCCAGCCCAGAGCTGCCATTGTTCTGGCCACTCTCTACCTTGGCTTCCGGGACTCAACCTCCTTCTCCATGGTTTTATCTGACCCCTGTCTCCAAGTATCCCCTGGACTCTCACCTAGTGCCTGCCAGAATCTTTACAAGAAGACAACTAGTGACACTAGATAAGGTTCTCTGTACAGAAGTGTTAGAGGTTGCTACTTTATGGACTTTTATGGACTTTTCTCTTCTAGCTCAATAACGGGAGGGGTCTCCTAGGCATATCCAACCCTAACAAGTGGACCAACGCAGCTGGGAGTGCTGTGTAGTACACCTCTAAGGATAAAGGGGCTCTCAGACTGCTAACTGTAAGCTGCTCCTACTGAGCTTTCTCCAGATCCTATCTCAGGACAATCAGCTGTCCCTCATGGCATGGAGATGGCGGGGGAGCAGCCGGGAGGCTTCCCTGGCTGCAGAAGCTACCTGTTAGATCACCTCCCAGTGTGTTGACCCTTTCTAACCTCCTTGGGGTGTATGTTAGTCAGCTTTTCATCACTGTGACCAAAATACTCGACAAAAACAACTTAGAGTCGGGCACAGTGGCGCATGCCTATAATCCCAGTGGCTTGGGAGGCTGAGGCAGGAAGATCGCAAGTTCAAACCCAGCCTCAGCAAAAGTGAGGCATTAAGCAACTCAGTGAGACCCTGTCTCTAAATAAAATACAAAATATAGCTGGGCACAGTGGCTCAAGCCTGTAATCCCAGCACTTAGGGAGGCTGAGACAGAAGAATAGTGAGTACAAAGCCAGCCTCAGCAACGGTGAGGTGCTAAGCAACTCAGTGAGACCCTGTCTCTACGTAAAACACAAAATAAGGCTGGGGATGTGGCTCAGTGGTTGAGTGCCCCTGAGTTCAATCTCCAGTACCAAAAATAAATAAATAAGTAACAGATAAATAAATAAATAAAAATAAAATACAAAATAAGGCTGGGGATGTGGCTCAGTAGCCCAGTACCACTGAATCAATCCTCAGTACCCACCTCCCTCGCAAAAAAAAAACTTAAAGGAGGAAAAGTTTATTTATTCAAAGCTCATGGTTTCAAAGATTTAGTTCATGGTCAGCAGACTCCATTGCTCGGGGTCCAATGTGAGGCAGAACATCATGGTGGAAACAAACTGCTCTGCTCATGGTGGCCAGGAAATGGAGAAAGCCAGAGGAAGGGGCCGCAGGGAAGATGAAACCTTCCAGGGCATACTTGCAGTGATCCACCTCCTTCAGCCATGCCCCAACAGCCTAGGGTTACCACCTAGCACAGTAGCCCTTTAAAATTAGGAAGAATGATTAAGCCAGCTCTCATAATCCAGTCACTTTACTTCTGAACATTCCTGCACTAACATCGGAACTTTGGACACCTCAGGTCCAAATCATAACTGTGTGTGATCATAGAACCTGGACAATAAGCTGCCTGCACATCTACAGCTGAAGCCTCTTTTTTTTTTTTTAAATATATTTTAGTTATACATGGATACAGTGTCTTTATTTTGTTTATTTTTATGTGGTGCTGAGGATCAAACCCAGTGCCTCACACGTGCAAGGCAAGTGATTTGCCACTGAGCCACAACCTCAGCCCCTACAGCTGAAGCCTCTTATGTAGAAATGACCGAAAAGGTAAGATGCACTTGCTTAGCAAATAAAAGCAAAGTCTCACTTCCGGAGAGCAGCAGGACACTGACCTGTCTCCTTGTGCAGGACTCCGGGCCACTGACAGGTTTGACTCCCCAGGCGAGGCTCCACCTCCTTTAGGGGGATCAATAACAGGTGGAAGTTCTTAGGAGACAATTGGGTTTTCTGCTTTCTGCCTCCCTTCTTAGAGCTACTGTAAGCAGCAGCCCTCACCCCAGGATCCATGGAGGCAGACAAACCAGCTCTGCACCCCTAGAAAGCCTTTTAATTGTATAAACAAAAAAAGAGAAAAGGGAAGGTGGAGGGGAGAGTGCAGATGTGCCAAGTGGAACTGACCGTGGAACAGCAGGCCAATGCCCGGTAGGTGAGGGCTGTCCTGTGACCTCAGCACGTGCCACAAAAGCAGTCTGATGAGCAAGGGAAGAAAGGAGCCCCTTGGAAACACAGATTCAGAAGAAGAGGCAGAGGATGGCTGGGGACACAGGAATAAAGCATCCTTGGGGTACATGTTAATAAATCATCCACCTCCTCAGCCACAGTAACTCACTCGCAGGTGCAGTGTGTGCCACTCATGACAACCCCAGGGCCCAGGGTCTTAATAAAGGCACCCCTCCCAACTCTGCTTCTCTGGGACAGCACTGCAGTAGGCCTTGAGCTCCTCGGTTGTTACTGGGTAGAAGATGCCAGCCCTTCCAGGGCTGCTCCCTGAGCAGCAGGGAGAGGAAAAGGGCAGAATATCAGCAGGAGATAGCAGGTCCCCATGGTTCTCTAGGGCCCTGAACTACTGTCTGTGTACCCCAAAGAAAGAGGATGCAACCTCTAGGATAAGTTCCCCAGCTTTCAAAAAGCACTGTGCAGGTAACATCTGTCTCAGCCTGAAATCAAGAGCCCATATGCTATATTCTGAGAAGGAAGATGGGATCCTTGAAGAAAGGACAATGCTGGCCCAAGTAGGTCAGTGGCCAGAAGAGACCCCTTTGCCACCTACCTCCAGCTCTTCAGTGACTGTGCTGGCCAGACCACACACCCAGCATCGCTGTGCCCATGCTGGTACACTAGCTGAGATTTCACTTATCTCTAGGCAAACAATGAAGGTCCCTGAACAGAAGTGTGCTGAGTACCTGGCTGCCCCAGAACCTCTGGATTTCCCACATTAAGGTCTCATCAGCCCCTGTTCCCTAGAGCCAGGAGTCAGCAAAGTAGCTGCATGGAAGAAGCATGTCTCAAAGAATCCCTGTTCCCATTCCCAGGGCAGAGACTTAACAGTCCGTACACCCGAGCAGCCTCCTCACAGCCGGCCTCTACCAGTCCTTTGGGCAGAGCTCACACCCTGCTCTGAACATGCAGTAGCACCTTCTAATGAACTGGAGCCAAATGTGACACTCTTTTTGGCCCAAACGGCAGTAGCCACGACAGACAGGCTCCATGTTTCAGAACCCAGCAAGGTCCAGATGAGCAGGCACACAAAATCCAGCCAAAGAGCAGAAGCAACGACAAGTCTCAAGCAAGGGAACAGATAGAGCACTAGGTACATAAGCAAGAGAGAATCACACGTAGCCATTAAAGAAATAAGCACTTACCACAAGTCGAAGATTTTAAAAGAAATGAAAAGTAACTATCCTAAAAATAGTAATAGAGCCACTGAGATACAAGTGGGGGGTACTAGGAGGGACAGCTGACAGGGGTTCCCTTGTGGCTAAGAATGTATCCATCAAGAGAGCCTTCTTCATCAAGGGGAAGTATCTTGCATGGGGGGTGCTTGGTGGTCATCTTGGGACCACACTGGGCCAGCAAGCAGAGCCAGCAAGCCGAAGAGGGTGGACGAGGCAGGGGGGAAGCCCAAACCCTTGCTGGTAGTTCATTAACCTAGGAACTGCCACCTCTGGGTCCTAGAGTTGTGAGAATATCTCCTTTGATTTCAGCCAGTGAGGTGGGGTATTTTGTGTCCTGCAATTGACAGCAGGCTAGTACAGACACCCTAAGAGCCACGAGGCAGCCCTTTGCTGCTGATAGAGCTTTCCATAATTGCCAGGGAGAGAGAGTTTTGGTGGCTTGCTGGTCACATTGGTGGACCTGCTGCTTGGGTCTTCAGAGAAACTTTGAAAAAATGTAACACTTGACAAAATGTAACATCCATTGGGATAAAAATTCTCCATTAAGTGGAATAGGTAGATCCTTCTTCTACAAAGATATGCCAAAGTCAACAAAGTGTTTAGTGGAGAGACACTGGCAACATTCCTATGGAGGCCAAGGAAAATGCAAGCAGGTCCACTAATGCCCCTGCTACTTGACATTTTCCCAGAAGTATTCACAAGTGTAAATTGGACAAGAAAAAAAAATCAGGACAGGAGGATGTGGTGGTACTATTATTGTTATTACTTTTCTGTATGAAAAAGCTCAGTCAATGAACTAAAAAAACAATACAAACAATAAAAGAATCCAGTGTTAGGCAATTGCAAAATCAGTGTATGGAAATCACAACCTTTTTGTAAATTAGAGGCAACAGAAATGCATGCCTTGTATATAATTTGTAACATGATAGAGATTCAATTCCTAATTTAGTCTATAAATTTAACATGATAAAATACTAATAGCATTTCTTTTTTATGTAAGTTGAATTATTCTAATATACACAGGCAAATCTATTTTTTAAGAAAATATAATAATGAAGTTGAACCAGCTCTACCAATTATGAAATCAGGGTTGTGATGATATGACCCAAGATAGATTCAAACATATATGGGAGTTTAGGATATGCTTAAGAAGTTATTTCAAAAGCATGAATACAAGATGGGATATTTAATAAATGGGATGGGGACAGCTGAGCCAGAGAAAAATCAAATTGAATACTTTTGGCAAATCTTACAACAAAATACAAATTCACAACAGATCAAAGATTTAAAAACCTGAGAATCACCAGGCACAGTGGCACATGCCTGTAATACCCAACACTTTGGGAGGCTGAGACAGGAGAATCACAAGTTCAAAGCCAGCCTCAGCAACGGCAAGGCACTAAGAACTCGGCGAGACCTTGTCTCTAAATAAATCACAAAATAGGGCTGGGGATGTGACTCAGTGATTGAGTATCCCTGAGTTCAATCTCTAGTACCAAAAAAATAAAATAAAATAAAATAAAAACGTGGGAATCTCTGCAGCTGGTTTACAGGTCCCCAGAGGTGGGAGGTGCTGGCAGCTGGAGGTGATAACTTGGGTAGGAGTTGGTAAGGAAAGCAGGCGGACCTTTGCCCTGTTGGTATAAGTATACTTTGGTACATTGGGGAATAATTTTATAATAACTATCAAAATTTTAAGATGACTTAGCAATATAATCCTAGGAATTTACTGTTTAGATAAATTTGCACATGTGCATGGAGAGAGAGTTAAAATAGACTAGGAACAACTTAACCATCCATTGCTATAGTTTGGGTCTGCAACATCCTTTAATGGCCTCTGTGTCAAAAAACTGGTCCTCAGCTTGGTGCTACCTCCTAAGGTGGTAGAACCTTTAAGAGGTGGAGTCCAGTGGAAGGTTCACTTAGGGCATGCCTTGAAGGGGACTCTGGGAAATCCAGCCCCTTCCTATCTCTCTTTACTTCCCATGAGGTAAGCAGCTTCCTCTGCCACACATTCTGGCCATAATGTGCTACCCTGCTATAGGCTCAAAAGCAATTGGGCCAACCAACCGTGAACTGAAACCTCTAAAACCGGGGAAAAGAAACTTTTCCTCTTTTTGGGTTGATTATCTCAAGTATTTTGTTAACAGTAATATATAGCTGACTAACATAACTGCCAAGGAATAATACAGTCCTTCAGTATCTGCTAGGGATTACAGATACAAAATCCTCAGACGCTCAGATCTCTTACATAAAATCGTATATATAGTACTTGCATAGAACCTGTGCACATTCTCTCATGTACTTTAAATAATTTCTTGATTACGTATAATACCTAAAACAATGTAAATGTTATTTAAATAGTCATTGCACTGTATTCTTTAGGGAATAGTGAAAGAAAAATGTCTGCACATGTTCTAACAGGCACAATTATTTTTAGTCAGCAGTTGGCTGAATCCACAGATGCAGAACCTAAGGATATGAAGAGCGGACTGTACTAGTTAAAGAAATATGTGTACCTTCTCTAAACAGCAAGTGGGGAAATTGTATGAAGTGATATGGAATGATACAGTATTATGTGGAAAAAGTAAACTACTGTGAAGGACAGGCTGCCATTTGCATGAGAGTGACCTATATACACAGGTGCTAGGTACGCATGCCTGGTGCCTAGAATGACAAGCCAGACATAGGACCTGAGCTTATTTCAAGAGGAGTGGGTAGGGAAGGAGCAGATGAAGAGAGACTGACTTCTCACTTAGAAACTCTCTGAAGGGTCCCTGCAGGTTTTTATGGGGACACATGACTTTCTGGAATAAAGAGTGTGTTTCTCTTCATCACTGATGTGTCTGGCCCTGGAGAAGTCAGTCCTGCCAGGCTTGGTGGTGCATACCTGTAATTCTAAACATTCAAGAGGCTGAGGCAGGAGGATCACAAGTTCAAGGCTATCCTGGGCAACTTGGCAAGACCTTGTCTCAAAATTTAAAAAGAATAAAAAGGACTGGGGATGTAGCTCCATGGTAAAACACCCCTGGGTTCAATCCCCAGTACCACCAAAAAGAAAGAAAAGTCAAGTCTGCCCTTTGAGAACTTTTAATTTGAAAAAAAAAATGCTCCCAATGGCCTCCAAATAGCTTTTACTCCAAGTTCCCCTTCAGCCAGCCCATGATCCTAGTGGGGTTTCATTTCTTCAAATTGGTGTCTCTCTGGGAATCTTCTTTTGTGGTTCTGGGGATGTTTGGGTTTTCAGGGAATTTGCATGACCCTGCCCCAGGCAGTACCCTGTGGGAGAGTTAGGACTGTGATCTTTCTCCCAGGGTAAATTGCAGAAGTGATAAGGAGTGGGGGACAGGCTGGGGAATGCCTGGGCCGGCCAAAGGCTTCCTCTGAAGTGCGAGTCAGATCTTCCCCTTCCCCAGTGAGAACCCCACGTCACGACCTCTCCTGTCATCAGGACATATGCCTGTGACAGCACCTTTGCAGCCCCACTCAACAACTTCCCCAACTCAAGGGACACTCCAAGCATTCTACCAGCCTTCTCGTCCCCAGTTTATATAGACCGCTTCCCTGTCTTTGCACATGCATATGACTTCAACCTGACTACCTAGACTCCTACTCAATCTTCAAAACCCAGCTCCAATATCCCCTTCTCCTTTAGCTTCCTCAAAATTCCCCTCTCACCCATTTCCTGTTTTCCTTGTCCAATTCTCCCTTTCACCATACCACCACCCTGCTACTGCCATGTGCTCTGATAAGCAACTCAATGAAGCACATACTATTATCATCCCACTGTGCTCATGAGAAGCTGAGGCCAGTGGGTAGGTTCCCAAGCCCAGGTTGCTTTCGGGTGTTGAAGCTGCAATTTCCATCAAAATCACTTCCTTGGCCTATATGTGGCTGCTGCAGCCCTCCCAAACTTCTTGGGCTCTAAGAGGTACCCTGCATCTCTCCTAACACTTCTCAGAGTGCTCTGCTCCAGGTGGGGGTCCCATCACATTTGTTAAATGAACATGAACATTGTGCCTAATAAAGAGTGGCTGTGAACCCCAGGGAACCCATGCCTTTCTCTACTTGGAATTGTTAATGAAGAAGCTTTATGCTTGCTAACAGGGCACATCTTAACAAGTTTCCCAAAATCAGAGCCTGAGATAAAGGTTTGTATGTGGGAAGCTACTCAGGGAGGACCGCAAGAGGACACCACAGACATACTAGATAAAGCTGGCTACAGCTTCGGGGACCTGCAGACTCCTTCCTTCCTTAAGAACTGTACATCAAAACTGTCAGCTCTTGGATAAAAGCGGGAGTTAGTATTCACTAGTGCCAGTCATCCATTGGCCAAAGGTTGTACTGGGAACTTTAATGTCCCTCTCTGGAGAGATGGTAGGAGATGGCAGACAGACACCATGTCAGACAGGCTGGGCTGGCTGGTGTAGGGAGGTTGATTCTTTCAATGAGGCCACAGATACTTCTTGAAACCCTACCGTGTGCTTAGCACTGAGCTTGGCTCACAGGCACGAGCTGCAGGAAGCACATGGGTGAACAAGAAAGGCAAGGTCCCCTTCTTAGAGCTCCTCCTAGGGGGAAAGGGACAGAGGACAGTGAGCTCACTTAGGGCAACTGCAGTGATAGGGTAGGGAGCTCCTTAAGCAGCAGGTCGAAAAAAGGCCAGTCTAGGAGGGGTCTCTGAGCTGAGCACTAAGGAACAAGTCGGGTGGGCTTCTTGCACAGGTCTGGTCAAGGCACCCACGGGTAGGATAGGGTAGGGCGGGATGATTGCAAATGCCCTGAGCTGGGAAGAGTCCTGAGGTTCTTCATGTGGATCTATGACAGAGGAGGGTGTGAGGGATAGACAGGAGCTTCTAGCAAGAGTCCAGGAGACAGAGGGCTCAGTACCCATCTTAATTTTAGATTCAACAGAATTTGCTTATAAATTGGAGGTAGGAAGGACCCAGGTGGTCCTTGAGAAGAAGTCTAAGAATAAGAATCAAACTTGGGGACTCCAAGCTCTGGGCATGTGTAGGCAGAAGGCCCCAAGCCCCACCACACCCTACTTGCCTTGCCTCTAGAAACTGCACATTTTGGACTAAATAAACTAACAAAAACTACTCTGCAATTGTAAGCATCAAACTTAAAAAAAAAAAAAAAAGATGGTGATGTTCTCCCACTCCACCTCTTTAATTGATCCCCAACCCTGGAAACTTGACAGATTGAAAAACACAGATCTGATCCCAATCCTAACTCCTAACCCCTGACCCTAACCCTAACTTCTGACCCTAACCCTAGCCTCTAACCTGTAACCCTAACCCTAACCCCATGCCCTGACTTTTCCTGGCTGTGGCTCCTTTTAACCCAGTGCCCCCAGCCTGCCCTCAGGCCCCAATGCAGGGGCTACCCATAACCCCCCAGGAGCACAGACTAGATTCTCATGGTCAGGGATACTGGGAGACAGTACCAGACCCCAGCCAGTATCTGTTTCTCTGGGTACTTAAAAGGAAATTTAGTTTGTCCCCATGTGACTCATATAGCCTCTAGGGACAGTGTTTGAGAATGGCTGCCTTAAAGGACATCCTCTGACCCTATAATCACACTATCCCTGGGTCCTGCCAGGCACTACCCCAGGAACTGGGGACACAAAAGTGACATGGACGCCAGCTGGGTCCTTAATGATCCAGGGGCAGGCAGGTTGGCCGCGGACCAGGAAGCCACCCAAGAAGACAAATCAACAACCACAATGCCATCTGCTCCTTACTCCAGAGTCCAGGAGATGTGGATGGGGAAGCTCCAAGCTCCACCTTTGCCTCTCTTCCCTTTACTATGAAGATGACAGGAAACTCGTAGCCCAAACCCAGAGGTTCAGTCCTCGCCTCAATTCTGCATCATGGAACCTCCAGGAACTGCTTTTGGTGGTGGGGGACCAGGGTGGCCATTCCCACTTCCTTCCAGAAAACTTCTTTCCCAGAAGTGGAAAGCAGGAGAATACCAGGGTTTCAGCCTCTCTGAGAATCAAGTTTGGTCCCCACCCCTAGCCCAAGGGACAGAGGGTGTAGGCTGAGAGGTCTGCACAGAGGAGGAGGTTGGCCATGGTTAAAGCCTGTAAGAAATTGCTGGCTGGAAAGCAGGGCTGAGTGGAGAGGGCCCCAGGGGAAGTGATGTGCCACACAGCACAAAAGAGCCTGTGGGACTCCATGGACAGTCCACGCTATTCCTGTCACCCCAGTTCCGCACCCTCTCTAGCTGGGCACATAGACATTTATTGAACTACATTGGGCACGTGAGAAATCCACTTAATTTGATATGACCACCATGCATCTCTCTGTTGAAACATATACAAAGTGAAAAGTCCCTTCTACCCCACGTCCTGGTGTGCCAGATCTTCTGCCACAAAGCAGCAACTGGGAGCAGCCTCTTACATGTCCTTATAGGACAGTCATCCATACATGTGGAGGTGCTGGGGACACTGGGTTGACCCTTGAAGTTAGGAAATTCATAGCCTTGGGTGGGGATAAACACAAGCTAAAGAAATCACCCAAATTCCCATTTACTTTGCACTGTCAGGAACAGAGGTCCAACCCGGCCAGGCCTGGTCATTATGCCGGGTCCCCTCTTCACAGTATCCCTGCAACTAGGCCTAAGGACTCCAACGTACTGATGAGGAAACAGGCATGGAAAAGCCTTGCCTGAATTCTGTAGCTGGTGAGTAACATGGACCTGCCTATCCTAGAAGGTGCCCACTTCCCGGGGACAGTCTGCTTTCCATTAGAATGGTCAGACCCCAACTGCAAGGCTCAAGTGTTGGGGTGGCCACTGTCCACACTGTCCACACTCTTCACATGGTGATGCTCTGAGAATCCCAAAACCATCCCTGGGCTGTCTGTCTCTTTCCTGGCCCTCAATCAGGCAGAGTGGCACTGCCAGGCAGGGCCCTCTTGTTAGGGATCATTCATTCAGCTGTAGTTCTATGCATGCACTCCATTGCTGGTCAGAGAGTAGCCCCATGTCCTTCATGATCAGCTGTTATTGGGGACATGTCAGGCAACTGGTGAGGCAAACAGCCAAACTTTCAAACACTCAAAACTCACATTGGTCTTGGCTGGCATAGCTTCTGGATGAAGGCTGCTGGGCCTGACTGCCAAGCCCTTCCTGCTGCCATGGAGGGACCTACCAGCCACTTCTAGATACACAGCCATGCCCATTACAGGCTCCTGTCCTCAGGGGACCAGCTAAGCCACCTCTTTTGGGGGTAATGTTTGTTCTTCTATACAACTCGTGGACAGGTACCAATGCAAAGATGAGTACCAGAAATAGGGAGCTATCTAAACCTTTGCACAGATGGGGCCAGCACCTGGGGCTCTAGCCACACCGCATTCTGCTGGAGCACAGAAGGCCCATCCAGGCAGCTGCTCAAGGGCAAACCCTTTGGGCACTGTTGTCCAGTGCATGGCTCATTAACATCAAAAGGCTCTGAGAGGTCTTACCACAGAGAAAAGCCTTAATTCTGCTCAGCTAAGCTCATCCCAAGTACCACAAACCATATTGCTAATGGTGACACCTATTAACATCCCAAGAGCAAGCAAGTGCTTCTGAAAAAGCTCTATGGCACATCTGAGGCAGATATGAGTGGGACCTGGCAAGGACACTGCCATTTGCCTAATGATGAACTGAGTGCCTGCAATCAGAGGGAGTCAGACAAGGTTGAGCTTCTGACTGTGGACACTAAAGGCTTTCTTCTCTTTTGGGTCCCTGACGACCTGTTACTGTAACTGAGCAAGCCCCATGTGGGGCTTGATGTCAGGATTAAGGATGGGAGGGTAAAAGAGAGGCAGGCTTTGTGAGGCTGGCCAGGAGAAGAGCCTAAGTGTCATCCAGAGAACTGCAGGTCATCCTGCAGGCACTCAGCAGCCAGTTGGGCTCAGGGCATGCTCCAGGCCAGCATGAGGAGCCGGAGTCCAGGCCCTTGTTCACTCGGGAGCACCCAGGGCAGACAGGGCGCCAGCACCCCTTGTCACTGAGGCAGAGGGGTGCCCTCCGGCAGAGGCCAGAATGGGATGCAGGCACAGCAGAGCTTTGTTCCACCCCCTGCCATCGATGGCTGTGCAGACGCTCTGTGAATGGCACTGTTGTGGTATTTTAAGAAGAGTCTACAAATAGCGCTCACTCAGAATGGGCCTCAGAGCCAGGATCATGAATGCTGCATCGCGAGGGCGGCCAGCCGGGAGCTTCAGCCAGGACAATGGGGCCTCACAGGGGATGCAGGGCAGGATGTTGAGTGACCCTGGCCTTTTCCGGGGCTCCGTGGCCTCATTTCCCCCAGACTCGCCAGGCCCTCCCCGTACCGCCTCATTCTCTATCAGTGGCTCCCCAGGAGTTTATTGGGAGGAGCAACTCCTCAGTCTCTCTAAATAAAGGGATGGGGCCTGTGGTATCCTTTCAGTGTCTGCCACGCTGGATTTCCAGGCATTTGCAGGCTCTGAAGATGTCCTGTGGGTCATAGAGGAGGGCAAGACACAGGAAGGAAGGATGTCCTTAGATTTTTGTCAAAAATCATTTTATTAGGTAGCCAGAGAAACCTCAAAGCCCCATTGTCCTAGCAGTCAAGGACTGTTAAACTGGAATCTTTACAGAAGAGTCCATCCTGGAAGATAGTTGATGAAAGGAAAAAGAACATGGATTTTGGAGTCAGTCAGAGCTAGGTGCAAAGGTAGCTTCTCCAGGGGTATCTGGAGGGCAGGGGGTTATCTGCCTCTCCTAGCCTCTAGTCTTGTCTCTTTATAGTCACGGGGGGAGGGTTGAGCAAGGAAAGGCATGGATTTTGCTAAGTGCAGCGCAGTAAGCACCAGCAACTGCTGGCTCTTTCCTCTCAAACAAGAGACCATTTATTTAATGCACGAGAGCACTGCACATATGAAACATGTCCAAACTCTGGCTGAGAAACACAGTGGACATAAAGGGAAGCCCTCTTGAGCCCCTGAATCCCTAGACATCAGGGCTGTAGAGTTCCAATGCAAATGAGCAAGGCACAGGGAGCCTGGCTAGGACAGAAAGGAAGGCTGGGCCTCTGGTGAAGTGCAGAGGTTTAGGTGTAAGAGCCACTTTGTCCCTTCAGAAACCAGGAAAATTTCTGAGACAATAGAGAACAAATCACTCAAGAAGGAGAAACTCTGACCCCTGCCCCAGCTCACTGTGAGCCAGGGCCATGACCAGGTGTTGGTGTGCCCATCAGCAGTCTTAGAAGTGGCATAGAAAGCTGGTTCCCCCATATCTACTGGGCTCCCTCCCACTACCCCTGTCCCTGGCCTTGAACCCTCTTGAATTCAAGGAGTAAGGATGGTGCAACATCTGCTTTGGAAGTAGCCAGCAGAGTTCTGAGCACGGAGCTCATGCTTAATCCCTGTGGACTAAACTAGGATGACGTTAGGCGGCCTTGTTCAGAGCCAAGAGCACAAGAGTCCTCAGACTCAGGGGGCAGTGAATGGGATCCAGTTGGGTCACTCACCGTGACATGCTCTGAGGCTTCAAGCAACTCATTTCATCTCTTTTTTTGTGGTGCTGAGGATGAAACCCAGTGCTTCACATACTTAAGGTAAATGTTCTACCACTGAGCTACACCCCCATCCCTATGGGCCTCCAAGAGCCACTCAGCCCATCCCCAAGCCTGAATGTTATTTCTGAAAGTAGCTGCAAGTCCATCATTAGCAAGATAGAGTTCCCTGTTTGACCAGAGGATGCCCTACTTTCTTCATTTGGAAAGATTTTGCTTGTTCCTTAGTTTGGATAAGGGAAAGGGATAAATGGCCTATTGGCAGAGAGGTGACCCTGGATTTGGCAACTGGGGCCTCAGCAAAGGTAGAAGGAGCTGGTGTCTCCAGAGGACCTCAGTTGCCTCCATCTCATGGGGAAGCTGGTGTTTGGTACTGGTGGATACTCTATACAAGGCCTTCTCCTCTGTGCCCTCACTGCACTGAGGTAGACCAGTGAGGCCATGCTCAGCCCACTAGGGTAAGACTGAGGCCCAGTGAGCTCTGGCACATGCCCAGAGGAACAACAGGTCAAAGTGTTAGAGTCAGAACAGCCAAGGCTGTTCATGTTGTCCCCCATCCTGAACCCTCTACTCCTATAGGAGTTAGTGTTCTGTCCAAACAGGCTATGTACACTGGGAGGGTGACATGATCTTCTCTCAGTTTGACTCCTCATAGGTAAACTGAGGAAGCAGAAACTACCTAATCTCAAAGATCTTTTCTTGCTCTTAGTTCAGAGCTTTCTGCCTTCAGAAGCTGTTGATGCAGACTGGGTGCTAATTGAAGACCTCCACAAGGGCCTTGCAGGGCCCAGGACCAATCAGAATCGATTGGTCTTAAGTCCCCTGCTCATCCTAGGTAGTTCTGCTGGGCCAGGAATGAATTATTTGGGTACCAGATAGTGGGGATATGGAAGGGCCCCCAAGAAAGTTGGACTGTGATAATTGGCTAACTGGTATAGCAGATGTTTCAGTCTGCTATAGACCTCTTCACAGTTCTGGTGAGCATCATCTGAATCCTAGCCATGCTACAAAGCCACAGCAGGAAGGGATCTGAGCACCTGTTGGATGAAGGTGCTCAGGGTGGTTTGAGAGGCTGGGGCAGCTAGAGAACAGGCACAGAGGGTCCCATGCAGCCCCTGATGTATGACAGTGGCAGAGGCTACTGTGACATTACTAAAGATGACCAGGCCTGCTTATCATCATAGGCTGAACTGAGCCCAGGGTATGTCATGGAGTTGTTAAAACGTTCCCTCCCACTGTTATCCTGGGAGTCCACATGGGAGCTGACCATGAGCAGCAGAAGCATAGCAGAATCCCCATTCCCCAACTAGTCCCCAGTCTAAGCAACAGCCTGAGCAGACTTGGGGAGATAGAAAAGGAGCTTCTCCAGGCACAGGCTGTACCCCAGGCCCCAGGAGGAACTCAGAGGGCAGCCCTATGTGTGATGAATCTTCAGAGAGGAAGCTGGTGGGAATAGGCCACAAAGGAGAAGCTACTGGTGTGGAACCTGGTGGGAATAAGCCACAAAGGAGAAGCTACTGGTCTGTGCCTGACCTTTGACTCCTCCCAAACTGGATGTGACTCAGGGATGCCTAGTCTTTTTGTTTCAAGTTTCATGCTTTTCTTTCTTAATTTTTTTTTCATTTTTTTGATACCAGGGATTGTGGCACTCAACTGCTGAGCCACATCCCCAGCCCTTTTTTGTATTTTATTTAGAGACAATGTCTCACTGAGTTGCTTAGCGCCTCGCTAAGTTGCTATGGTTGGCTTTGAACTTGTGATATTCCTGCCTCAGCCTCCCAAGCTGCTGTTCTTGTCACACTTCAGTGTTCTCCACTGTGATCTGTCAGAAACAGCACTGACACGGAAAAATCACAAGGGTGCAGGTACAGGCTGTTTAGACAGCCTGGGAAGGCATTCTAGTGCTGAGTGGCCTTAAGTGGGAAACTCCATACATCTGTTTCCTGGTCTCTAAAGCAATACTAATAATAGAATGTATTTGAGGGTTTCTGTGAGGATAAAGGAATGCCCATATATAAAGTACTTAAGCCTGGGCTTGGCCCACAGTGTTACATGTATTATAAATGCCATCATGTCATAAAAGCAACACTGGCTTCGTCAATTTTTTTAGTCTCATCCTAAAAGCCTCAAGCTAAACAATAATCATTTCCATTACTAAGCATTTTCTGTATGCCAGCACCTTGATATATACAGATGCTGGTTTAATTCTTCCTTTAACAGAACTCAGTAAGATTGTTGATATCCCAGTTTCAGACAAAGGTATCCCCCTCAAAGAAGTAACCTGTCCCCAAGGATGCTTCAACAGTAAGTAGTAGAAGAAGCATTCAAACCAGGTCCAACTCCAAGTTTCATGAATCCAACATTCACACAACTTTCTTGAGAACAAGACATGGGAAACATGCAACTCACCACTGAGCATCCAGGTGAAGTTTAGGTAAGAGGGATAAGACCCTACCTAGAGAAGACTTCAGTGCTTGTTCATATGCCTGGTATGGGCTGGAGATATAGCTCAGTGACACAGTGCTTACTTAGCATGCACAAAGCCCTAGGTTCAATCCCAAGCATTGAAAAAAATCATACCTTGGTAAGAGTTAGCTTCTTAAAAAGTCCCATCCACAGAGCATTGACACAACTTGACTTGTGCTGCCACTCAAAAACAAAAAGACAAACAAAACAAAAAGCCTTTACAGAGCCTTTTCATTATTTGATCTGACTCCAAACTCCTAGCTTACTCTTTGGGAAATCCCTATGGCATTTGTCCAAAAGAATCAGCAGCACTTCTTTAACACAGAGCTGTGATACCAACTAGGGTAAACAAGAGCCAGCTAAAACTTAAAAGGAAGATCTCAGGAAGGAAACATACACAGGGAACTTTGAAAAGTTCTAACATATACCTGGAGATCCAGAAGGCCATTTGTGTGTCCATGTGCAGGGAAGACCTGAGAGGTCCTCTGTGTCTTATCTCTGGTACAAGCAGGAAACGAAGATTGAGGCAGTCACAAACTACCTAAGCACTGAAGGTGTGCCCAAACACACACACCCACACCCACATACACACATACACATACACTCAAGAATATCTATGGCTGGGTACATAGCACATGCCAGTAATGCCAGAAATTCAGGAGGTTGAGGCAGAAAAATTGAGATCAGCCTTGGCAACTTAGCAAGACCCTATCTGAAAATAAAAATGAAAAGGTCTAGGGATGTATCTCAGTGGTAAAGCGTATCTGGGTTCAAGCCCAGTACTTCAAAAAGAAGGAAGAAAGAAAGGGAGAAAGGAAGGGAGGGAGGGAGGGAGGGAGAGAGACAGGGGAACAAGCAAACCTATGGCCAGACATGATGATACAGACTAGCAATCCCAGCTACTCAGGAAGCTAAGGAGCATTGCAAGTTTGAAGCCAGCCTGGGCAATACAGCAAGATCTCATCTCCAAAAGGGAGAAAAAAAATTATCTATGGAAAATCATTAGTTGACCACTAAACAATCTAAGAAGGGATTCAGACAGTAGATCCTACAGACTTAGACAATAGCTACAATCACTACCACCTGGGGACGGAGGTAGAGCTGATTTGTAGAGTTGTCATTCTATTTTCTATAATGTTCAGTTTCCAATAAAAGATTGTAAGACACAGGGAGAAACAGGAAGGCAGGGCCCATACACAGAAAAAAAAATCAGTAAATAGAAACTGTCCTTGACCCAGCTGTTAGACAAAGAATTCAAATCAGCCGTTGTAAATATACTCAAGGAACTAAAGGAAACCACGTGTAAAGAATTAGAAGTAAGCATGACATGATATCTCACCAATTGGAGCACATCAATAAAGAGAGAGAAATTATAAAGAACCAAATAGGAATTCTGTAGTTCAAAAGCCCAACTGAAATTAATAATTAATTTAGTGGTCCAATAGATTTGAGCTGGGAGAAGGAAAAAAAAATCAGTAAACTTGAACATAATAAATTGAGGAAAATTATGAAAACAAGGAACAGAACCTCAAAAATTGATGGCACACCATCAAGTGTATCATAATGTGAGTCCCAGAAGGAAAGAGGAAAGAAAAAAGATATTCAAAGAAACAATGGAGCTGAGCTCAGTGGTTCATGCTTCTCAGGAGGCAAAGGAAGGAGGATTGCAAGTTAGAGGCTGGCCTGGACAACTCAATGAAACTCTGTTTCAAAATTTAAAAAGGGCTCAAGATGTAGCTCAGTGGTAGAAATTCACTAGTTCAATCCCCAGTGCCACAAAAATAAAAAAAAAATGATATGACAAATATGTTGAAAAATATTATACAACCAACAAGACTCCAAGAATGATTAAATTCAAAAAGATTCACACGTAGACATATCATAACCAAGCTGTCCAAAAGAATCTTGGAAGAAGCCAAAGAAAATGATCTATCACACACAAAGGATTCTCAACAGAATTAATAATAGATTCCTCACTGGAGACCATAGAAGCCAAAAGGCAGTAGGATGATATTTCAAAATACAGACCAGGCAGAGTGGAGGTAGTGAGTGCTGGTGAGAAAGGAGAAAGGCAAGCAACCAGAAATTCTTGTGTGTGTCTGTATATTTCTGGGAATTGAACCAGGACCTCACACATGCTAGGGACTTTGCCACTGAGCCACAATCCCAGCCCGTTTTATTTTATTTTGAGACAGATTCTCACTAACTTGCCCAGGTTGGCTTTGAATTTAGAATCCACCTGCCTCAGCCTCCTGAGTAGCTGGTATACAGGTATACAACACCACACCTGGCTGAATCAAGAATTCTACACCCAGTAAAACTCTCTCTCAAAGAGGAAATTAAATGAAGACCTTCCCAGATTGACAAAAACTAAGTGCATTCAGTTTTCTATCCTAGCAGATCTGTACCAGAACAAATCCTAAAGGGAGTCAGTCCCTCAGGTGAAATTAAACATTAGATGGTCACTCAAATCCACACGAAGAAATGAAAAGCACATATACAGTCAAATATAAACGATAGTATAAATTTATTTTTGTAGTTCTTGCCTTCTATTTATGCAGATAACTGCATAAATCAATACTTATAAAACTGGTAATGCATGCAAATGTAATTATTATTACAATAACAGCACAAAGCAGGGGGAGGGAACAGCTATATTGGAACAAAGTTTCTGTACACTGCTAAAGTTAAGGTAGTATTAACATATATATTAATTTTTTTTCTACTAGGAACAGAATCTAGGGGTGCTCTTCCATCAAGTTACAATCACAGCCCTTTAAATTTCTTATTTTGAGACAAGGTCTCACTAAGTTGCTGAGGCTGGCCTCAAACTTGGGATCCTCCTGCCTCAGCCTCCTGAGTCACTGAGATTACAGGTATGTGCCACCACATCTGGCTATATTAATCTATTATTAATCTATATGTTATGTATTATTTTAAATTAAAGGGATGTGTAATCCCCAGAACAATCACTAAGAAAATAACTAAATGTATAGAAACAGTAACAATTAAAATGGTACATTAGAATATTTATATTTAATACAAAAAGAAGGCAATAATGGAGGAATGGAACAAAAAGGACAGAAGACATAGGAAACAAATAGCAAAACAGCTTAAGGTAACGGACTTACCATATCAGTAATTACATTAAATACAAATGGATCAAATACTCCAACAAAAAGGCAGAGATTGAAGCCAGGTGCGGTGGCTGTAATCCCAGCCCTTTGGGAGGCTGAGACAGGAGAACTGCGAGTTCAAAGCCAGCCTCAGCAACAGCGAGGCGCTAAGCAACTCAGTGAGACCCTGTCTCTACATAAAACACAAAATAGGGCTGGGAATGTGGCTCAGTGGTGAAGTGCCCCTGAGCTCAATTCCTGGTACCAAAAAAAAAGGGCAGAGATTGAGAATTGATTTTGAAAATGGTCAAACAATACAGTGTCTACAAAAGAAACATTTAAATTAAAAAGCACAAGTAAGCAGAAATGAAATCATGGAAAAAGATATACTATATAAACATTATCCAAAAGAGCTAACGTGGCTATACAAATATCAGAAAAAATAGACCTTAACACAAAAATCTTTCTAAAAAATAGAAAAGGAGGTAACAGTTTCCAATTCCTTCTATGAAGCCAGTATTCCTCTGATAATAAATACAAAGACACCTCAATGACTCTACATACTAAGACGCTTTATAAATACATACATAAAAATGGATGATATTTTTGGGCCCTCCCAAAAAAGGTTTATTAGCCAAATACAAATCAGCTGAAAAATCGATAAACAAAATGTGGTATAGTCATACTACAGAATATTATTCTGCCTTTTAAAAATGGAATGAAGTAGCAATACATACATGAACCTTGAAAATATTAGGATAAGTGGAAGAAGTCAATCACAAAGGCCATATGTCATATGAAAGTAGTTTAGTGGTTGCCTGGAGCTGTAGAGCAAGCAGTTCAGGTAAGGAAGGGAGAGTTGTCTCAAGAAGAGGAAGTGACAACTAAGGGGCATGAATTTATTTTGGGGTAATGAAAATGTTTAAAGTTAGGCTGTGGTGATGGATGCCCGATTCTGTGAATATACTAAAACCCACTGAGTTGTATACTCTAAACAGATAAATTCTACGGTATATAAAATATATTTCAACAAAACTATTTGTAAGAGCCCAGTGATGGGGTGTTTGGGGGAAGAGCCTAGCACAAGTTATAAATTCAGGTGGGATTAGCTACATAGCCAGGTGGAATTAAGAAAGATAAGTAGAGCTATTTTAGTTCAATTCATTTGAATGCTCCCTATTTTGGTCCCAGGATTTCTGAAACAAGGCCCCCTAGAGATTCAAGTACTCACAGACTAACAAGATGAGAAAATACACTCCAGACATTTTCTGTCCCCCTTCCTTCTGAGTTCAGGGTTCTGAAGCTTTCTGGGAGGTTTTCAGCTCCAGTGGCCAAGATAAGGGATGTCAGGCTTTCCAAGGACTAGTTCTTTTGCAGAGCCGTAAGAGCCCACCCTCTCCCAACCCTAAAAGCCAGCGTATTGGCCTTTGCTATGCGCTGATTAAACAGACCTGCTGCAAACATGGTCAAAAGAGAGCTGCTGACCCATCCTTGCTATGTTACCATCCTCTACTCTGAGCTGAATTACTGCTGAGCTCATTTCCAAGCAGGTGGGAGAAGGTACTGGGCCTGCTAACACACCCAGAGCAGGAGCAGTTCTGAATTTCCTCAAAGAATCATCTGCAGTTCAGTTTGCCAGAGACCTTAGAAATCAACCAGTCTTGCCTGTTTGTCTTTCCAAATGAAGAAACTGCAGGGCATATCGGCACACACCAGCAACTTAAGAGGCTAAGACAGGAGGATTGCAAGTTTGAGGCCAGTCTCAGCAATTTATCAGGGCCCTAAGCAACTTAGCAAGAACTTGTCTCAAAATAAAAATAAGGGCTGGGGATGTGGCTCAGTGGTTAAGGGCCTCTGGGTTCAATCCCCAGTACAAAAAGGGGGGTGGGGGGGAGGAGAAATTGAGTTTCCAAGTGGTAATACAGCTAGTAAAGGACAGAAATAGGACTCTCACTGGGCTTTCTGAAACTCTTGAGGTGAGTGTGCCTGCTCCTACTTACAGTGGAAATGCACAGACTGGGGGTGGGGGCTGCCTAGGAAATGGAACCAAATCCTCTGCCTGAGGCTGGTTCCTATTTTGAAAAACCCTCAGGGCTGCTGCCCAGGATGCTTGAATTGGGGAAGAGGCAACAAAAAGGGATACTTCTCAGAAATTGGGATGGATGCAAACCCTGAGTCCTAGACAGGAGGCCTTAGCGCTCCATCCCCTGAACACTGTCCCTAGAACCATGAGGCTGTCACATTCCCACATGTTGTCCCCAGCCTCAACTCAATCCATAACAGCTCTGGCTGAGTTCAAAATCATCAGACACAATGGCTGCCACAACCCCTGGCTTCTTCCAGCCTTCCCAGAAGCCCTGCCTTAAGAGAGCTTCTGGCTTACTAGGACAGGAGACCGATTTTATAAAACAATGACACGTGTGCAGTTATGTCCTGTGTAAGTATCTCAAAGGAAAAACACACAACGCAATTAAGCAAATAACAGGAGGTCAAGGAAGCTTCTGCTATGACCTGAATGTTGTCCTCACCTCCAGTTCATATGTTGAAACTTAATCCCCATGGGACGGTACTGGGGGGGTCCTTTGGGGAATGATTAAGTCATGAGGACTACACCCTCAGGAATGAGGATAATGTCCTTATGAATGAGGCCAAAGGGATGGTGTTTATCCCTTTCAACACGCAAGGACACATAGAAACTGCCATCCATGAGGAAAAGGCCCTCATCAGATACCAAATCTGCCAGCATCTTGATCTTGGACTTTCCAGCCACCAGCACTGTGAAAAACAAATTTCTGTTATTTATCAATGATCCAGTTCAAGATATTTTGCTACAGTAACCCAAACAGATTAAGATGGCCTCTCCAGAAATAGTGATGCCTAGGCCCAGACAAATATTAGGGTGCCCAAGTTAATAGTGAGGCCAAGGTGACGAGGGCAGAGAAAACCTGTGGGCACTTAGAGGAATAAAAACAGGCCTGTTTGGGGTCGAGGATGGGAGTCCTGAAAAGCTGGAGACCAGTCAGGGCCACCTATGAATGATGTTGAGAGTTGACTGTCAATGCCATTGTAAGCCAGGAGTAGAGAACCCCAGAAAGCAACCTGAACAGGTCATTTGCTGCTGCTGGAGAACTGACCCTGAGGGTCCACAGGGCAAGATCTGTCAGGAGGCCACTGTAGCAGTCAGTCAGGAATAGGATGGTGGTGACTAAGACCAGCATGCTGACATGCGATGGAGATAAATAGGGTGAGCAGGGGGGTAGGGGAGAATAGAACTGGCAAGACAACAATGGCAAATTGGAAGAGAAAGAGGAAATTGATGCTCTATCCCAGAGGACAGCCAGTAGGGGCATGGAGTAGGTCAAAGGGGGCTAAGATGGGGAAGGGACTGGATGTTGATGAGTCTACCAGCCAAAGGGCTGAGCAAACTGAGGAGGAAAGCTAAGGAGCATCACTGAAGGCAGGTCTCTGGGGACAGGAGCAGAGGAACCGCTATGGAAGGAGCAGCCAGTACACTTAGCTTGGTGGCTGCAGCTCCCTGCATGGCCTCAGTCCTGGCACACCTCTGCATGCCTGGAAAGCCCTTTCCTATTTTCTCTGCTGGACTGGTGCCTTATCTCATATGACTCTGCTTGTACACTACCTGGTCTAGGCATTCTCTGAACCCACAGGCTGGGTGGGATCCCTGTCCCCAAATCCACCCAAAACGCCCCAAATTCGTGCTTACTCTGCACTTCCTCCAGCCACATCTGCTACCTGGGTTGCTACTTGGCCAGGTTCCGAGCACGCTGGAAACAGACCCTGTGCCTTTCCTAACTTTTTACCCCCAGTGCCTGGTGCGAGGCCTGGTATGGAGTGGTTGAACAATAAATGGCTGCTAAGTAGACAGGCAGAAACCTGGGCAGCAGCTGCTTAGTGGCAATCTTGTTAGACTGAGTAAAGAATGGAAGCTTCTTAAGAGGCGGGCTCAGAGGTAATATAGGAGTTTATTTAACAGACAGGTCCTATCACCCCTACTCAGTGATAGCCACCCCTCTCCCAGCTTTCTCTGTCTGCCCATCTTGCTCTGGCTCAGGGCCGTGTTCCCACCTGGCTCTGCATCCTGGCTGTCAGACGCTCCAACAAGCCCATGCCTGCCAGAGCCTATACTTTGTCCATCAGCAAAGGCGCCAGAGGAACTTATCCCCGGAGCTCACTCTTTTTCAGCAGCCTGGGCTGGTCTCTTCCAAACAAGCTGCCACTGGGATCCACTGGGTGTCTAGTGACACCAACAGGCTGGGCCCTGTTATCAGGTAGGCCCCATGGGCATCCATGTCTCTGTTCACCCTCTGCTCTCTCTCCAGTGTTCGTAAAGCACCACCAATCATATGCCAGGGTGGTGTCAGATCACAGAGGTGAAAAGATGATCATCACAGGCAGCAGCCAACACATATAGCACGGCTAAGAATGAAATGAACTGGCCTATGGAGCAGGGGCTGAAGGTGTGGTGAGAGGGCCTGGTGTATGGAGGGAGAGAGGTCCAGGCTGCGTGCTGGTGGGACAGGCTGGGAAGAGACTGGGGGAAACACAATACCAGCCAGACTAAGGAGCTGGGCCTTTCCTATAGATAGGTTGAAGGAAGGGCATAAGGTGATTGGAGCCATGGATGGACACTGGCTTTCAGCAGTGGACTAGAAGGGGCAAGAAAGAACCCAGGATGGCCATTCAGGAAGCTAGTGCAGATGACAAGATGAGGGCATGCACAGTGGGATGGTGGCCTTGGGGGGAAGATCAGAGGAGCTGTCAGCCTTCAGACACAGGAAGTGAAGGAGGTATAAATGAGAACCAGAAAACCTGGAGCAGGGGCAGGTGGGGCTGACAAGGGGTTCCAGATCTGCAGGATGGATAGGGGCACTACAGAAGAGGACTGGGGTACTCTGTGCTCAAGGGAAATCACAATCATCAGAGCCCTAAGAGAGACAGAACTCAGGGAGGAAGGAATCCCACAGCCAAAAGGGGTGGGGCAGGTCAAGGAGAGGTAGGGAAAGGGCTGGCGGGGGCACAGGAGGGGACTAGGGGGTTCTCAGGTGCTCAGAGCATTAGGACTGTTCATGTGGTCCAGCAAGGCTGACTCCTGCAGGGCACAGGGTGTCAGAGGTGAATGGGGAAGATACAGGGCAGCAGGGCCAGGCAGACCGCTTCTGGGGTGCTCCTGATGTAGGGAAAGGGCAATGGACAAGGTGTGTGGGGGTAGAGACTGGTTTTGTTGTAGTTTTTGATTTTCCATTCAGGTGTTTCTGGGCTGACCGGAGAAGCCATAGGAAGCAGAAGGGAGATTAAGGGTATCCAGGAAGGAAGGGGACATGATAGGGACAAGACCCTGGAGGACAGAGGAAGGCTTCTGACACTAAGACTAGTAGGGAGGGTGAGGGGCCAAAAGTCCTGGAGGCACCTGGGGATAAGTCAGCAGCAGGGTAGAAGGTGCACGGGGGCCCACCAGTCTGCTCTTTGCTTGCCCCAAGCCTTGACCAAAAGCTGACTCAACACTAAGTTCCAGGGCCGCCACCTTCCTCTAAGCTTCAACCTTGGGCAACAATGCAAAGGTGAAGAAAATAAAATGTGCCACCAAATGAACCCACTACAGAGCCCTAAATATAGAAGCATCTGGAAACATGCCCCAGAAATGATAAAATCAGACTGGTGCCTCAGAGTTCAGAATGAGTGTATTGGTCCCCTGCTTTTAGGGATATGTAATCTTCTACAAATCAGATCTTGATCATTGACCTTTCAGTTTCTCTGGGAGCACCAAGAACCCCAGGCTGCTCCACTTGTAACAGTCTGTCTTGCATACCATAGTTAGTGTGATTAATATCACAGCATATCACTGTGCTCTGAAAAAGGTCTGTAGCAGTTCCTCCCCAGGCCCACGATGCTGGCCTGTGCTTACAAGTGGCTCCTAGATAAATCTCCAGGCTCTGTTGTTGCTGTTGTACTGCGGATTAAACCCCGGAGCTCTCTACCACCAAGCTACATCCCCAACCCTTTTTACTTTCTATTCTGAGATAGAGCCTCACTAAGTTGCTCATGCTAACCTTGAACTTGGTATCCTCCTGTCTCAGCATCCCTAGTAACTGGGATTGTAGACATGTGCCACCATATCCAACTGGCCAATCTATGGGTTTTAAAAGTGTGATGATGATACCCACTCACATGACTCTGACACTTGAGAAATTTTTGCTGCTCTCCTTGTGAGAATACAGATTATTTAAGTTTTTCTACTTTACCAAGCACACTTTTACACAGGAACAATATGCTAAAATCTTATGTTGTAAAAGTTTCCATTCAGAAACACCCAGGAATAAAAGCAATCAGAACAGCAGTTGCCTTATCTGTTACCATATTTGAAATGGTATCAATGACTAATGGACTCTTTTTTTGACCTTTTCTAAAAACAAACACAAATGTATATACACATTTTAAAAGTCTGGAGAGCAGAACTCTCCTTAGTAAAGTGGCTTGTAATAGCTAAACATACAATGTACATACACGCTGATACACAACTCTTGGGAAGGGACATACTGTGTTACTGCTATGACAACAGAGATTAATGTCTAAAGCAGCAATTCTTTAATTCTTTTATTTTCCTTTTTTGTTGTTGTTGTTGGTACTGGAGATTGACCTGAGTGTTACTTAACTACTGAGTTATGTCCTAGGCTTTTTCTTTTTTGAAACAGGGTGTCACTAAATTGCCCAGGCTAGCCTCAAACTTGTGATCCTCCTGCCTCAGCCTCCCAAGTCACTGGAATTACAGGCATGTACCACCATGCTAGGCTTAAAGCAGCAATTCTGAAAGTGTATCCAAAAATATGTGTGCCATGAGACTCTGTGAAAAGCAGTTTCTCCGGGCAAAGTTCTAGAAACTGTACTTACAATCTACCTGATGAACAGTTGCACCAACATATTAAGATTCTGAGAGGCCTGCTGTAAAAAATGTTCCAAATTTTGAAAACTCATGCCGCCTATCATTTGAGCAAATAACCCCTCCCCCCATTTATGGCAAAACTCATTTTGAACAATGGGCCAAACTGTCCCCTGCTTAGTCAGGCTGCCCACATGTGTTAAATGAGTTAACAGCACTTGAACATTTGGAGATTTTCACATTAAAAACCCAAACATCAGCCTTACTTATACCATGGACAATCCAGCCCCATGGGTTTTCTCCTGCCTGCTGGGGAGTGGCTGACTGCCCACTCTGGCACCATAGGGCTTCCCTCTTACTCCAAATTTGGCCAGCTTTGCTCTTCTCCATGGGCTGCAGAACCACATAGGCACTTCAAATTGAGTCCCAGCTCTTAGGCTCCTGTAGCTAGTTTTCCCTGTGGGATGAGCAGGGCTCCCAGACCATCATCACCTGGATGGTACAGCCAACCATGGGCCCTGGGGCTCCATAGCCCCAGAAGACAAACTTAGCAGGAGGGTCTGCCTCTAGCTCCCTGCTGGAGCTTATGGGTACATGCCCTCCCAAACCAAGGCTTTGCAAATCTACCCTTGCACTTGGGACACAGGCTCACCCTTGCCTTGTTTACAGAGAGGTGAGAAAAGACCAAAGGGCTTGCTCAGGTCCTGCTCCCCAGTGAAATCGTTGCTGCTCTGGGCTCTGACCTGTCCTCTGAAGGAGTCTTTGGCAAGCTCCTGACCTCCCAGTATTACTGTGGCCCTGGCTACTGCCACAGTGAAGACTATGCAATGGCTTTCAGTTCCACCCTCCAAGAACAAAACCCCCCAAGCAAAATTATTATTATTATTAATTACTCTTTTATTCAAATGCTAAGAAAACTGTTGCAATGGGATGGTAAGAACCATGCAACTATTCACACTTCCCATTTGGTATTGGCTGCAAAGAAGTCTGGCGTATGTTTTCCCTTAGCCTTAAGAAGTCCTGTCTAAAGTGGGTTCTGAGCTAGGCATGGTTGTTCACACCTGTAATCCCAGGAGTAGCTGAGGCAAGAGGATTGTGAGTTCAAAGCCAGATAGCGTAAGCAAGGCACTAAACTACTCAGTGACACCCCATCTCTAAATAAAATACCAAATAGGGCCGGGGATGTGGCTCAGTAGTCAAGTGGCCCTTGTATTCCTGGTACAAAAAAAAAAATTAAAGTGGGTTCTGTTATGTTTTTTATACTTAATTATTATACATGTTGTAAGCCACCTCAAACCCTTTGTGGTTTGAACACTTGTGACATTTTCACCTGGACAAGAGCTTTTCAACTGCTTGATACACTGATTGCCCCCCCACCTTACATTGGTAATTGAACCCAGCAATGTGCACATGTTAAACAAGTGTTATGTCGCTGCATAACACTGCATCCCCAGCCCTTTAATTTATTTTTATTTTTTTATTTTCTGACAGGGCCTGGCTAAGTTGTCCGGGCTGGCCTTGAACTTGCAATCCTCCTGCCTCTCCCAAGTAGGTGGAATTACAGGTGTGCCGCTGTGCCCAGTTCATGTCTTTTCTTTATCTGGATCCAGAATACACTATCAAAGGAATAGGATCTGGTGCTTCCTTTAGGATGCATAGGCAAGGGTTCCCAGTGGGTCATAGTGGTAGTTTGCAGAATTTCTAAAACACAGCTTCACAGGTCCCCAGAGGCTATCCAGCAGGTCAGAGCAACCGGAAATCTGCATGTTTAACGAGGGGTGGGGCGGGAAGGGGGCAGGTGAGTGTTAGGGTAAAGCCAGTTTGAGGAGTTGCAAAGTAAAGGGATGCACCACCAAGTTCCCCACGACCAACAGCGCTCATTTTAGTCAAGCAAGGGTTAAGTCGGACGCGCTTCTGACTGAGGGAGGCCGGACCTCAGGCAGCCGCCAACTTCCTAAGGGTGTTTTCAGCTTTGGGTCCTCTCCAAGCCTGCTGCATTCCACAAGCAGCTCTGCTAGCAGGTTCCGCCGCGACTTTTGGAAAACTCTGAGTCAGGGCCCCTCGGTCCAAGTTTTTTTGACAGAGGCGGGCGAGGAGAATGAATGGTCCCTCTCCAGGCGGTTAAGCCGCAGAGGCGGTGCCGGTGCTGCCGCCGGACGCTGGCCGGGCTCGCTCTGCAGGCGGGCGGCAGAGGCTCCTCCGCCCCAGCCCCAGCCCCAGCTCCAGCCCTGCCGTGGCCTTGGCGGACCAGCAGCCCGCGCCCTCCTCCGGTCCCTGTCCCTAGGGGGCAGGCGCTCTCTCAACTTTCCTCCCCTCCATCCTTGGGGCCAACCCCAGTCCTCAGCCAGGAGTCGTCCCTGCACGCGCCCCTGCGTCGGAAGTTATGGGGAGACCCCCTCTCCAAAGTTAGGAGCCTCTAGAGAACCACAGGCACGGCCACACCTGAGCCCGTAACAATGCGGGGACAGGTGCGGGCGGCCCAGGAGAAGTAGTGGACAAGTCCCTGAAGCGGGCCTGGCAACCCCCAGAGGTTGCTGGAGGGAGCCGGGAGCAGCTCTCCAAGACCCATCGCACGTGCGCGCTGGTTACCTTTGGGCGTTCGCAGGTGTCCCCTCCAGTCCTTGCAGCAGCACAGTCCCATGGCAGCCTCCCGCGGCCCCGCCGCTTGGTTCCGCTTCCAGCTACTCTCAGGCACCCCCAGGGCGGCGCGGCCAAGGTCCTGCCCGCGGCAGTGCCCAGTGGGGTGCGGGCGTGCGCGCGGGGCCGCCGCTACTGCCCCTCACGCTTGGCCGCGGCCGCACGCCGCGGGCATCCCAGCCCTGGGGCAGACCCTGCTAATCAATAGGAGAACGCGCAGATCGCGCGGCCAGCCCGCTTTTATCTTCGCGCGCCGGGGCGGCCCCGCGCCGGCTCCCTGCCCTCGCGGGCGCCCTCCCCACGGCCCGTTACTCTCCCCGGGCGCCGAGCCGCGCGCTCACCTAGTGGCCGCCAGGGGCCGCTACACGAGACCTAGCTCTTGCCGTCTCCCTTCTGCTACCGGGAGCCTACGGATGGAGGCCACACTGGCCTGACCTATCTGGGCAGACCTGCTGGGGGCCACACTGGCCTGACCAGCCTTGCTGTGAAAGGGCGGCGCCTCGCCCTCCTCCAGCATCTTCTGAGCCGTCAGTTCTGGGGACTGTGTTCCAGGGTCACCTGCTTCTCATTTTTCTAGCTCACCTGAACTGTAGCAAGTAACGTGTTTGCACAGGCTACCTAAGAGTGTTTGCTGGGCTACCTATGGACCTGGTGACTGAGTAAAAGTCCCTTCTCAGGCTTTTCCTCACCTAAAAGTCACTGAGCACAAATTAAAGGTTTGATGGTGTTAATTAAACTCTCTGGGTTGGTTTCCTCCATCTATAAAATAGAGTACAGTAGAAATTGCTTTATTTGGGTCATTGTGAGTTGGTATATATAAAGGAACTCATAGCACAACTGGCATGTTGCTGAATGCTTTACAACTGTGAACTATAGTCATCATCACATGGTAGTGAGGTTTTGGGCAAAGGGTGCTTTTATGAGGGTGTGTTGGGTGTAATCACTTTGGATGCTGCTTTTTAAAACTAAAGTGCTAAAACCCTGGGACACTGCAACTCCATTTCTTAGTATGCATCCCACAGAAATGCTTACCCACATGCCCAGGAAAACCCACATAGGGCTATTCATTGCAGCCTTGCTTGTAATTGCAAAAAAACCAGAAAAACAAAAAACTGGAGCCACTAAAATGTTCATCAGTAATGATCAAATACATTGTCATTTTCATAAAATAAAGTATTACATGAAAGGAGAAAGCTGGAGCTAAATATTTGTTATTTATGGATTTGTAGTGTTCATGTAAAATACAGAGTATTACTGTAGTGTTCATTCTATACCTGACTCTGTTCTAGGCACTTGGGCTTAGAGAAATATGTGGGGAGAAATCAGGAAACCAGGAGTAGTTCCTTCTGGGGAGAAGGTGAGAGAAAAGAATGGAACAAAGTGGATATCAAAAGACTTTGGCTTTCTTATAATGGTTTCTTTTCATAAAAGAAAGGCATATGCATGCATTATTGCATGAACAGGCCAAAACCAGAAATTATATTTCCTCATATTTCTAAGTAGTACCAAGAAGGGTTCTTTACCTTTTTCTATTTTTTTTCCCCCAGTGCTAAGTATTGAACCCAGGACCTTGCACATGCTAGGTGATTACTCTGAGCTCTATTCCTAGCAACATCATCTTGCATCCCCTGGCAAGGTCCTTAATGTGAGCTTCTTTCTCACCTCTCAGTCCCTAACATCTGTTCCTAACCCGGAAAGCAAGACTGTGGTGTTGGAGTTGACTTGGAGTTTCTCCATTCCTCCCCACCCTGATCTCATCTCAGTGTAGAGGTGGTCTGCAGAGAGGCCAGTCTGGAAGGCAGAGGCTCCCTGGCTCAGAACAGAAGAGTTAAATGGGAAAGGGGTGGGGGGACTCTAATGACTTTAGAGCAAGGCAGAGGTTTTCCCAGGAGTTAACTCTTCATTCAAAAAGAGATTAACAACAGTGAGGCAGATTTCTGCCTCTCTCTCCTTTAAAAACTCCCCAGAAACATAAGTGTGGGTCTTGGGGAGAGACAGGGTTGTCCCACAGCAGATCCGGAAAGAAAGATGTTTTCACTTTATGACACGTAGGCGATGGTTACAAAGTGAGAGTAACTGAGAAAAAACAGGGAGACCTGACTTCTGGTTGCTGCCAAGTCATTTTAAACAGTTTTAGCACCAGGCAAGATCCTTAGTCACAGCGGACTTAATGAGGCCCCAGGAATTCCAGGCTGGAGCTCCCTGCATTCAGGGAGCGCATCTGCAGGGAGCGAGCCCCCGGGTGATTGTCCAACGGCCAAGTCCTACATTTGGAAAGCAAGATTTAAAAGAAAACATCACAGCAGCCATTGTGGGCCGCCTGTTTATCTTTCTAAGAGGAAGTAGCAAAGCAGGATCGTTCAAATGAGCCTATTATAGAGGGTCAACGTCCCCATTGAACCGTTCAAATATATTTTGGGATACTCGACTTTTCAAAGTGGCTTTAAATATCAACTCCCAGGGCAATTCAGCAGACAAATAGGAAAGCAAGAGTTTCTAGCATTTTTTGCCTTTGGTTTCACAAACTTTAATTCTGATTATACATTGTCTATATATATCTATATATGTGTATATATATTTTTTCTAGCTATGTCTCTTCCTCAGAGGGAAAGGAAAATAATATTCACTATGTGCTTCCCACCATGCGCCAGACAATTCTCAAATGTTATTATCTCAGTTAACTACAGAACAACCCCATGAGGGAGATGCCATTAGATTCAATTTACAGAGGAAGAAACCAAAGTTCATGGAGGTGAAGAGACTTGCTTGAGGCCAATGAGGTGGGAAATTGAAGAGCCAAGAGACAGATGGTGGTGGATATGTGGATGTGTGGATAGGTGGATGGATAGATAGGTAAATATATGGATGGATGGTAGATGGATGAATGGTTAGATAGATGATTAGAGGCATTTCTTAAGTTTGGCCCAAAGTCTTGAGTTGTATGGTCTTGAGCTGTGCACATACTTGAGAAGTATATACTAAGCATGGAATTTGCTTGAAAAATCAAATTTCCTGAACATAGCTCTACCCCCCAAATTGATCATGACCCCAGACTATCTTGAATTGAACTAAAATATTAGGATAATTCAAGGTTACAAGGCTCCAACTGAGCCCAAGCTGCCCTACTCCAAAAGGGGAAGTGGGAGCCCCTGGGGTATGTAACCTCTTCCACATCACAGAACACAGAGCAGCTAAGCTAGAACAGGGGAGTGGGTATCCAGTGAGTACAGTGGGCTCTGGGAAGCAGAGAACTAGATGGCAGTTTTGAAGGACAATGATATATGGGACAAGGTCTGCCCCCATCTGCCCAGAGCTCCACCTCCTGCTGCTTTATTCCATTTCTTTGGGAGACCTAAAGTTGGGCAGGAAGCATGTGGGGCTGTTTCTAAGGAGGTTGCTTCTGCTGGGACCCTAGAGCCTGTGTAGCTTGAGTGCCTGGTTCCAAATATGTCCCAGATCATTCAGGGATTTTCTTGGACTCTCAAGACTTGATGTTAATAGCCTCTCTGAAGGAACCTGGACTGCTTCTCTCTAGAACATCAGAGGCAACCTCGTGGCACCATCTAAAGGTGTGAGCTCAGCTCTGGCTATCTTAGGGTAAGGGTAGAAATGGGGACATATCATCTTAACTACAGGTGTAGCTTAGGGGGCCTATGGTGATTCTTCCTTCCTTCTTTTCTTCTTTCATTTGTCCATGCACAAATAGTGACTTGACACAATTGAACACCTGACAAAAACCATCCAGGAGCTGAGCTGTAGGGGTGCTTTGAGGGTATCCTGGGAGCCATGGGTTGGCAACAGAGACCCAATCATTTTTTTTGTGGGGAGTGGGGGGTTACCGGGGATTGAACTCAGGGGCACTTGACCACTGAGCCACATCTCCAGCCCTATTTTGTATTTTATTTAGAGACAGGGTCTCACTGAGTTGCTTAGTGCCTTGCTTTTGCTGAGACTGGCTTTAAACTTGGATCCTCCTGCCTTAGCCTCCTGAGCCGCTGGGATTACAGGAGCGCGCCACAGCACTTGGCAGAGACCTGATCTTCTGAAGATGAAAGAAGAGCTCTGAAGAGGAGTCCAGCACCTTAGGGAATGGTGTAGGAATGGTCCTCCAATGGGCAGTGGAGGAGCTTGGTCTTTATTCAGAGGATAGGTAGGTCACTACAGCATGGCATGTCTCTCAAAATGTTTTGTGTACTTTTACCACAGTGTGCAGAAGCCATTTAGCTCTAGTTCGATATTTGATTAAACATGTTAACTAGAACCCCCTCTCCCCACATCTTCCCTTATCAACAGAAGGCAGTCATTATTCAACTTTACAAATTCATTTTTCTGGTTTCTCTTTTCTTTTCTCTTCTCTTCTTTTCTTTTCCCTCCCTTCCTCCCTCCCTCCCCCCCTCCTTCCTTCCTTGCTTTCTTTCTTTCAACTAAGTATGATTCTAGGGAAGATAGATAGCACTCTTTTTCTGTTTGACGTAAGGCCCATAAAGCTTTGTACTAGAAAAAGTTGTGGATCCCCTATAATATGCTTTTTCCTTTCTTTTAATAAGATTTAATTCTCTTTTATCTTTTTGCTTTGGTTTCCAGGAAGCTCAGGAAAATTTAAAATTTGTCTTTGGTAAGTATAAAACTCCTAACAGTCTTCACATTTGTGTTTTGGTTCCTGATTTTTTAACTTCTATTTGTCTTTTTTTTCCAACTTTTATTTGCCTTTTCTTGGACTCTTATTTTTTTTTTAAGACTTACTATTTTATTCTAAGCATTCTGATAAGAAGGCATTTCAAGTCCTTTGAGAAATAACAGGAGTAAAGTAAGTATAATGCATTTTAAAATCTTTTTTGACTTTTAAAAAATTTATTTTTAACTGATATGTAAACATTATACATATTAATGGGATACCATGTAATGTCTCAAAACATATATACATTGTACAATGTTTAAATCAAGCTAAATACATCTATCTCTTCAAAACTATATTATTTCTTTATGGGACAAATTAATTTACATTGTACAGTAAATTAGTGTTATCTATAGTCACCCCATTGAGCAATAGCTTCTTTCTCTTTTTTTTTTTAATTTTAATTTTTATTTTTTGGTACCAGGAATTGAACTCAGGAGCACTCGAACACTGAGCCACATCCCCAGCCCTATTTTGTGTTTTATGTAGAGATAGGGTCTCACTGAGTTGCTTAGCGCCTTGCCATTGCTGAGGCTGGCTTTGAACTTGTGATTCTCCTGTCTCAGCCTCCCAAAGTGCTATGATTACAGGCATGTGCCAATGTACCCAGCTAGCTTCTTTCTCTTTTTGTAGTGCTGGGGATCAAACTCAGGGCCTTGTGCATGCTAGGCAAGTGCTATACCACTTAGTTTCATCCCCAGATTTTTTCTTTTCTTTTTTTTTTTAATATTTATTTTTTAGTTGTAGGTGGACACAAGATCTTTATTTTATTTTTTTTATGTAGTGCTGAGGATCGAACCCAGTGCCTCCCACGTGCTAGGCGAGCACGCTACCACTGCGCCATAACCCCAGCCACCCCCAGATCTTTTCTTAAATTTTGCTTTTGAGACACAGTCTCACTAAATTGCCCAGGCTGGACTTGAACTTGCAATCCTCCTGCCTCAGTCTCCCACTTAGCTGGAATTATGGTTGTGTACCACCATGCCAGGCTCAGAAAAACTTGTGTTTTTTTGTTTGCTGTGCTGGGGGTGGAACCCAGGGCCTTGCTCATTCTTTTTTTTTAAATCTTTATTTTATTTATTTATGTATTTTGTATGTGGTGCTGAGGGTCGAACCCACTGCCTCGCGTGTGCAAGGCAAGCACTCCACCACTGAGCCACAACCCCAGCCCGGCCTTGCTCATTCTAAGCAAGTATTCTACCATCCACTCACACCAGAACTTCTTTGCTCCTATCAGGAGTTAGTAAATTTTTCCTAAGGGGCATACACTAAACATATTTAAGATTTGCAGGGTATACAGTTTCCATAGTAACATAAGTCTGCCCACACAGGGTGAAATCAGCCATAGCCAATGCATAAATGAATGGGTGTGGCTGTGTTCCAATAAAACTTTATGTACAAAAAACAGGTGGCAGGCCAGATTTGGTCTACAAATTATAGTTTACAGTCTTGTAAAAGAATTTTAGAGCATTTGAGAAATTGTTTCCTCTTAAATTAAGAGGTGCGTGGCTGCTAAAAGCACGTGAGTTCCCAACTCCAAGATGACGAGAATTCTGTCCAAGATGTCTAATCTCCACTTCTGGGTGACAGATCCGGGAAAAGCAGCTGTGAAAGCTGTCTGGGTGGTTTGGCTCTTGAGAGGGGCAGTTGTGCCAGGATAGGGTAGGCCCCTGACAGGGTAGGCGGTGAGGTCTGCCAAGGAGAGTTCATTCCCTTGCACAGTTACAATGCCCACTCCTGCGGAGGGAGCATGGGGACAGGCTAAGGGGCGTCAGGGACCAGAGGTGACAGGCCAGCCAGGTTCTCCAGCTCTGGCAAAAGGGCCTACAGCTGCAGTGGATGCTGCCTGAGGAAGGAATGTGTCTGCAGCTCCAAATTCCCACAGAGAAAGACAAGGGGAATCGTTGGAGAGAAATTCCTGGGCTACATTTTTCTTGCTGTTCATGTGGCCTGAAGCCATAGAACTTGGCCAGACTGCCCAGAAAGGGATTTTACAAAGCCCATTGTCCTTTTCCGAAGTCTCGCCCCCACCCCCACCCCTGCCCCCACCTGCTCTTGCTGCCTTTCTTTCTTTCCTCCCCCACTCCCAGGAAAAATGCAGCTTGGGAAAGAGCAGGAGCCATAGCCATGGCTGAGAAGGCTTTTGCTGTCTGCTGTGGACAGATGCAGTAGCAGATCCAGATGCAGGCAGGGCATTTCCTGGTGTTTCCAGCAGCATCAGGCCTTTCTATGCACTAGAGGGGTGGAAGGGTGGAAGGTGGTCTTAATTGTGCGGGAATCACCTAGTGGCATGCGTGCTTCAGTAATAAAAGAACACATATTGGAGCACCTACTGTATGCCAAGCACTATTCTGAGCATATCATATACATGAACTCATTAATCCCCACAAGAGTCCTATCATAATCCCCATTTTACAGATGGGGAAACTAAGGCACCCAGTGCTTAAGGGACTTACCCAAGGTCCTACAGCTAGTAAGTGGAAGAGACAGGATTTAAGCTGAAGTGTCTGGCTCCAGGGTGACTGTCACCTCTAGCTTTTAGTACATGTGATCCTCTCAGTTCAGCATCCTGCTTACACGCATCTCTTATGATATATTTCAGCAGTTATAACAAAAATTCATTCTGCAGATCATTTGCAATAGATAGGGCCTGTGCACCTGACAAGGCTCCTAGTATCCTCATGCCATGGAAGATGAGACTTCTTACCATGAACTAGGCCCACCTGGTATCTGGTCCGTGTGGCTGGTGGCCCAGTACTGTGTGAACTAGGGGTTAACTTGCAGTCTTTACTGTTGCTGTAGCATCCAGTGTTGCCATAGGAGGGTCCTTGGTTCCTCAGTAAGTCTCTGCAATGTTCCAGCCCAAAGCTTGGTGTTCTACTTACACTACATGTCATCAACATGGTGACTCTAAGACTAGTGTTAATCACCTCACTTCACAGTTAAGAAAACTGGGCACATTAATGAGGCAATTGATGAGTGTTCCTTTAACAAACAACACCACAATTTCAGCGACTTAATCCTCTAAATATTATTTCTTCCTCAGATCACCATCTCTTATAGGTCAACATGAACCCAGGAAGAAGGATGCTCTGTGGGGTCACTCAGAGACCTAGGCTCCTTCTAGGACTTCAGTGTCTTCCTCTGGATACTCTGTTTGCTGTCAGATAGGGAGAACCTCAAGGAGTTTTAGAGACTGGTGCTAATCGTGACCAACAACAGCCTCCATGGTCACTGATCACTCCTACTCACAACTGCATCGCCCCATGTTTAGTCACTGGAATCAGTCTTACTGCAGGGGAGTAGGGAAATGGAAGTGCCCTGCATAAGGAACAAGAAAAGGGTCGTCTGCCTTGTGCACTCAGGGTGGGGTACTAAAAATGGCAGTCGTGCCATGTGGTGCTCAGACATCTGCTTCGAGACCATACTGCCTTGACTGAAACTGATGCAAGACTTTCAGAATTGATTCCAGCTTTCACCATCTTGAAACATCATCAGTTCTTCGCCTGAATGGTGACGGGGCTGACGGTACTGAGGGCTGTGAGCAATACTCGTGACTCTGAGAAAGAGCTTGCTTATCGTAAGTGTCCAGTACCCTTTTCTTGGCAAAACCATAGCCAGGTATGCCGAGTGGGTGGAAGGGAGAGTTCTGGGAGACTCAGCTCCGAGGAGAGAGGTGGGGAGCCGCCGTTTGTGCCAAAGGGTTAGAGCACTGTACTCGCGGCTGCCACCTAGCGGTGGTAGGACAGAGGCACAGGATAGCCTTCCCAGGTCTGGTCCCAAGGAGCATGTGTTTAGGCCAATTCCACCCCTGCCTGATGCCCAGGAAGCTGCAGAGCAGAAGCTGCCCTTGACTGTGTGTCCAAAGCACAGAGGGTGAGTAGAGCCCCCTGTTCCTTGGGATTCTGCTGTGGAAGTTCCAGCTCCTCCAGGGTATGTCCTGCCTTTTGACAACATGGGAGCACTCTGCTCCATCTAGAAGGGTCTCTGATAGATAAGGGTGTCAGCGTGGCATCAAACAAGTCCCTCTCAAGCTGGCCTTGGTGCTGGTCATGGTGATGTGCTAGTGGTATGGAGATGGACTTGTGGGCACCACAGAGCTGCCCTCATGGGGAGGAATGGGGCTGTCAAATCTCTTCAGCCCTGACCTCCAGGCTGGGGTAGGGTCTGCAAGGTCCTAGTGCCCCCTCCTCCACTATTTCCAGGGGTGAGTTGGCCCCAGATGGCTTGGCACTGGATAGCTCATGAAGACTGCTGAGCCCTTGGCTCTCTGGTACTCAGTACCCAAAAGGCTCACAACTCCCAAGACCTCTATTTCCACAGCCTCAGCATGCTTTCCACAGTCTCTGCCCATCAAGTAGATGTCCTGAACACCAAATCCAAGAAACACTTTTTAGACTATGGACTCCAACTCCTTAGGGAGTTATGAAACCAATTCTGTGGTTTTTGATCAGAATCCTTTAAATTTAGGCAGGGGCTGGGGTATAGCTCAGTGGTGGAGTTCTTGTTTGTCAAGCATGAGGCCCCAGCCATCAGGATGGGGAGAAAGACAATCACATAGACAAGAACATGCCAACAGGTACTGCCCATAAGAATAGTACTGTTTTGTTAAATCCTTGTGTGTGCCTGGGCCTGGGAGGAGGATAATGTTTATTTCTTGTCCAGAAAGCATGAGAACACTGTGTTGGTATATCTCATTCCTTCCAGAAAACTTGGGGGTTCTTTGCACAAATCAGTCCACAAATTTTTCTCCTCCCCCAGCTGTCTCAGCTGACCACACCACCACTTCTTTGGGCTATAGAAGGGCACAATCCTTGCCAAATCACTCAAAAATAAAAAATAGAACCTACCACCTGTAACCCCCCAAATTCTTGTTATACACTAATCCCAGGACACTGGCTGTTTACTAGTGTTGCATTTGCATATCCAAGAGGGCCACTTAAGTGACCCTTCACAAGACAAAGAAGATCAGCTTCTCTCAGTTTTTTTAAAAAAGAAAAGAATCCTCTGGTCTCCACATTCCTTTAATGCAAACCCTTGCACAGTAGGCTAGTTCTTAGAGAGCTCTGACACATCTGCTGGACTGCTCTTTGCTTCTCCAACATTCTTCTTTCCATAGTGAAGTACCACTTTATGCCAGACATGGGAAACTGCAGAGAGACCTGTCCTGGAGCCCCCTTCTCAGAATGGGGCTGTGTACACATGATGAGCACCCTGGTTCCCACCTCCATCACTAGCCTCACTGTCCCTCCCCACCCCTCTAACCCTACAGTTTCCAGCTTTCCAGCTTGGCCCCAAGTCCATCAGGAAAAGCTGGTTTTTCAGGATGCTGGAATTCTCCATCCTTCCTCCAATTGGGTAAAGGGAGAGCTATGGTTTGAATGTCTCTCTCAAAATTTCAGGAGTTGGAAACTTATTCCCCAAATTCATGTTAAGGTTTTTTGGAGATGAGGGCTTTGGGAGGTAGTTACAATTATACAGGGTCATGAAGGCAAGTTCCCCAGGATGGCATTAGTGGGTTTATAAGAAGAGAAAGAGAAACCTGAGCTAGCATGCTTGCTCTGTTTCACTATGTGATATCCTGTGCCATGTTGCCACAGGAATGTCCCTACCAGATGCTGAGCAGATATAGTCTAATGCTCTTGGATTCCCAGCCTCTAGAATTATGAGTTAAATAAATGTCTCTTCTTTATAAATTATCAAGTCCATGGTATTTATTTATAGCAACAGAAAACAGACGAAGACAGGGGGTGGTTCTCAAGTTTAATGAGCACCTGCTATGTGTCAGGCACTACTATATCCTCAATCCCTGCCAAGGACTTTTAGATGTCATTACTGTCATCATCCAAAGAAGCTCAGGAAGATGAAATGGCATTCTGAGGCTGTTCACATAGCCAGAAAGCAGCAGGTACTCCTGAGCCTCTTAGACTCCTGCATTTCTGTTCTTCCCACTCCATCACAGGCCCTTAGGACCAGCACCAGGAAGTCCCAGGTCAGCGCTTCAAGCTGAGCAAATTACACAGCATAGTAGGAGGTAATGGGAAGAAGGCAGATGGAAGAAGATGGAGGACCCGCCAGAGGAGGAGACAGGTCTTCTGGGTTTCAGGCCTTGACAGTGTGGATGGGATACCTAGGTTAATACCTGTGGGCGCTGCTGCAGGGTCTTTCCCAACTCCACAAAGTTATCTAGGGTTGCTGTAACAAATTCCCACAAATTGAGCATCTTAAATCAACAGAAACTTAGAGTTCTGGAGGCCAGCAGTCTGAAATGAAGGTGTCAGCAGAGCATGCTCCCTCTGAAGGCTCTAGGGAAGGACCCTTCCTCGCCTCTTCCTAGCTTCTGGAGTTTTCTGGCATTCCTTGGCTTGTATACATATCTCTCCAATCTCTGCCTCCACCTTCTTCCCTCTGTGTGTCTCTGTGTGTCCTTTCTTCCTCTTATAAAGACACCAAGTATTGGAGTTAGAGCCTGCCCTAATCCAGTGATTTTTTTTTTTTTTTGTACTGGGGATTGAACTCAGGGGCACTTGACCACTGAGCCACATCCTCAGCCCTATTTTGTATTTTATTTAGAGATAGGGTCTCACTGAGTTGCTTAGTGCCTCACTTTTGCTGAGGCTGGCTTTGAACTTGCCATCTTCCTTCCTTAGCCTCCAGAGCCACAGGAATTACAGGTGTACACCACCATGCAGGCTCCAGTATGACTTCATTTTAGCTAACTGTATTGGCAAATACTCTACTTCCAAATAAGATCACATTTTGGGGTTCCTGTAGACGTAAATTTGGGGGAAATGCTGTTTTACCCAGAACAACCTCCCTCTATTTCCAGCTGTGACCTCTCAAATTCTGTTCTCTTGTTCTCAAGTCAACAAGAAAGCATCAGGGAGGGTCTGGTATTTTCTGGGATTGTAGCCTCAATTTCTGACATTCTAATATTCCAGAAAAATGTGCCTTTTGTTTTGTTGTTGTTCCAGTACCGAGGATTAGACCCAGAGCCTCATGAATGCTAGGCAAACACTCTAACTTACCACTGAGCTACCAGTTTTTACTCCAGCCTTTTATTATATTTAATTTTGAGATGGGAGAGTCTCACTAAGTTGCCCAGGCTGGCCTCAAACTTGTGATCCTCCTGCCTCATCCTCCCAGCAAGCTAGCATTACAAGTGTGTACCACTGTGCCCAAGGACAATGTGCTTTTTAAAAATGCTGAATTATTAGTATTTTGAGGTAGGGGGTACTGGGGATTGAACTCAGGGACACTCAACCACTGAGCCACATCCCCAGCCCTACTTTATATTTATTTAGAGACAGAGTCTCCCTGAGTTGCTTAGTGCCTTGCTGTTGCTGAGGCTGGCTTTGAACTTGTGATTCTCTCGTCTCAGCCTTATTATAGGCGTGCACCACCACGCCTGGTGAATTATTAGTATTTTTAATAAATTCTTTAAAAATCAGAATCATTTATATCCAGGGCTACCCTGCAGTAGAAGTTTGGATCTAGTAAAGGAAAGCTAGTTTAGAAAGTGTTTCTCTGTCCACTATGGTCTTGAAAGAGAGCGTTATGTTTGGAGGTGGTTTGAATGTGTCCCCTACGGGTTCGTGTGCTGGAAGGCTGGTCTTCAGTGTGCCAACACTGGAAGATGGTAGGACCTTTTAGGGGTGGGGATTAGTAACTAGGTCATGGAGGTGCTGCCCTCAGAAGGAATCAATATAGTTCTCTTGGGACTTTAGTGAGTTTCTTGGAGTGTGAGTTGTTATAAAAGAGTAAGCTTGGGCTGGGGTTGTGGCCCAGCTGTAGAGTGCTCGCCTAGCACTGGTGATGCATTGGGTTCGATCCCTAGCACCACATAAAAATAAATAAGTAAAAATAAAAGTCATTGTGTCTGACTACCACCAAAAAAATTTAAAAAAAAAAGAGTAAGTTCAGGAGCCAGTTGTGGTGGTGTATTCCCATAATCTCTGTGACTTGGGAGGATAAGGTGGGAGGATGAGGTAGGAGGATGATAAGTCATAGGCCAGCCTCAGTAAGTTAGTGAGATCCTGTCTCAAAAATAAAAATAAACAGGACTAGGGATGTGGCTCAGTGATCAGCACCCCTGGGTTTAATCTTTAGTACCAATAAATGAATGAATGAACAAACTATAAGCTTGGACCCTGAATCTCTCTGGTGTCTTGTCTTACCATGTGATTTCACCCTCTCACATTCTCCTGCAATGACATCCTCCACTATGTTGTGATGCAGCCACGGGGGCCCTCACCAGAATTCAAGCAGATGGGGCCATGCAATCTTGGACTTAAAACCTGCAAAACTCTGAGCTGAATAAACTTCTTTTCTTTATAAACCTCTTTTCTCTCAGATATTTTGTTATACCAACAGAAAATAGACAGCAGGAAGGAAGCAAAGAAGAGAACAAAGGGGCCTCTCTCATAATATAAATCCTTATTCTGGTTCAAAGACTCTTCAAAGCAGTGACATTTGAACAACAGCTCAGAAATTGCCTGGGCAATTCTTTGGGTTCTCCACTTCCCTATTAAAAACACTGGAAAAGATGAATACCAATCAAAAGTCTTTAAAATGAAAATGAAATAAGTAAAAAATTGTAGCTCATTATCAATAAAAAGATGGAGACCCTGTCAACAACAAGAAGATATTTTAAAAAATAGTTTCCACAGTAGCAAAAAAGAAATGGGATTATTTGATTACTTCATTTCAGCTGCTATTGATTTTTATTGAAAGAGCAATATTTTTATTGTTTTTATTTCACAGGTCTATGTTTTTCAACTTCCCTGAATTTAAAAATTTTATGTATTCTGAATGGCTTTTAGTGGAAAATATTGATAACTTACTTTGATATTTTGGAAATGTAGGGAATAAATACCTGTTTTCTTACATGTTATCTTGCTCTGACACCTGCAATACTAATGCCTTCCTAATTAATTATCCCTAAGTAACTATAAAGTAGTAATTAGTAATTTATAGATATTTAGCAATAACTAACGACGTGCCAGGTACTCTGCTTATTGCTCTATGCAGAGCTACTTTTGTTGTGGTCAATTTACAGATGAGGAGTCTAAAGTTCAAGGAGTTATGTGACTTACTCTGGATCCCAGACGTGGGCAGAGCCAGGATTGATATTCAGACAGATTGACTGAGCATCTTACCCTAACCATGACCTTATACGTAAATAACTGGGAATGTCAAATGATTCAGCCAACAACTGTCACTTTCAAGCCATCTTTACTTCTGAGTTTTTAAATGATCATACGAGGGTGCACAGACTCAAACCCCCACAGAGACCAGCAGGTAAAAGGAACTGTCAAAGCATGTTGGCAGGGGGAAGGCCACAGGGAACAGTTGGGATTCTGGCCAATTGGAGAATTCTCATATTCTATCTAAAGGGGGCAGCTGTTAATTAACTCTTGACAGTTGTTTATATGGAGAAAATAGATACAAACTTACCCTACAGAAATCTTTATTTTTTATGGGTAAAATCCTTTGCTTTTAAAAATATTTCATGAGCCAAACAAAATATGTCTGTAAGGCCAGAATGAGCCCATAGACAATGAGCCCTGGTTTACAGCTCAGCTTGCAGCCTGAGAACGAGACTCAGTTTCTTGTCATCGTTTGCCTTTCTCTACCATTGCTTGCAGCACTCTTCAGGCTTTTGAATTATTTCTCCTTCATTGGTTTCATTTATCAGGCACCTTTTAAAAACCAGGCAGTAGGCTCCAAGTGCACTAATGCAGTCCCCTCCTTCCGGAACTCATAGACCAGTGTTGGATAGCTCTGAGATCATTTTGCTCAAAGCATTGCTTTTCAGTCTTTTATATACACACAAATCACCTGGGACATATTGCCATAGTACAGATTCTGTTGCAGTTGGTCCTACAGATGGTATTTCTGACAAGCCCTCAGGTGGCACTGCTGCAGTTCACTCAAGGACCACATCTGAGTAGGAAGGACCTAGACTAAAGAATGTCTTTGTGTCTCAGAATTCCTGACCCAAAGATTCCTGGTTGGGGAGCCTCTATATTTGAGCTTGGTTCCCCAAGGTGGCCTGGGTCACTCAACCCCCACCTGCTAATCCCCTGCCACATTCCTCTCCACATCCTAATTTATCTAGGGATTTAGTCTAGCTGAGATCACTTGTAAAGAATTTTATCTACATCTTTGTTCTGTGTTGGCATCACGCATGCCTCCTCCTGCACATCACCCCTTCCTGTCCAGCACATTATCGCTATCTGAGAGATTTTCCTGCACCTCTCTGTGTCTCAAAGTCTTGGTGTCTGGCACTGGCTGGGGATTTTGTTGGCTGCCTGCTAAGAATGAGACCACAGAGTGGAGCTCACCTGGGATGAAATCTGGATTTTTATCTGTACTAGTCATGTGACTTCAGGCAAATGATCGCTCTGTGCCTCAGTTTCCACACTACACAAGTGTAATGTCTACTTATTACAGTGTCAGGGAATTATTGTAGGCACACTAGCACATGGTGGGCACTCCCTTCCATTTCCCTTTCTAAAGAGAAACCCAACCAATCATTTAAAGAATCTCATGTTGCTTGTGTTCTGCGGAAAATATGCTTTTAGGGAACTCAGCTCCATTACTGCCCCACTAACATGACCAGTTGAAGGAATTCATGGGTGGCCTCTCATTCACTTAGTCAGCAGACATACACCCAGACTTGGTGTGTGTCCAGGTGTGCAGGACTAGTCAATAGAAGGTAGGTCAACTTGTCAACAGCCACCACTGGGGGGTGAGTGATTTACAGAGGTGTCTGCAAAGTCAAGAAATTTAAGTAAACTGTCACAGAGAATGTTTGCAGATTTTTAAATAATGGCTCAATGTGTTTTCAGGTGAGTTCCTATAAAAAACAATGGACCAGCTGTCAATTAACAGACTGTATCAAAATGACCAAAAAGTCACAAGATTCAGAAGTATATCTACTATACTTTTAAAGAGATAAGCAACTGGATCCATTGCTTTAAATTTACAGGCATTTTATCTGAAAAGGCATCTGGAGGTTGAAGAAAAGTACATTGAGCATATTATGTGCTATGGTTACTAACCTACTCTAAAATTAAGTTAATCTTTTCTCAATTTTGCAGATATTCTGTTCTAAAAATTGCTAAACTTTATCGAGTTCTTAATACAAGCTGGGTATTATCCTAAGATATGGAGGCATAGTGTCACAAAAGCACTACAGAATAAGTACTTAAAAATTTATTTTGAAATAGTTTCAGTTTCACAAGAAGTTGCAAAGAAATATACAGTGAGGTTCTGTGTGCCCTTTACTTGGACTCCTAGAAGGTTAACATGTTAGGTGACTATAGCACAATATTGAAACCAGGAAACTGACCTTGATTCCATCTTCAGACAGAGCCAATGCAGATGTCACCAGTTATACATGGACTTGTGCATATGTGTAGCTCCACACAACTTTAGCACATATGTAGCCTCATGGAACCATCACACCATCAATATACTTAACTGTGTCACCACTGCAAGGTTCCCTCTGCAGGCCCAACCTCTTCACGCCCATCCTAACCTAAGGTATAGATACTATCATTATCCTCATTGTGCATGTGAGGAATCAGGCACAGAGAAGTTAGCAACTTACCCAAGGGCACAGAGCTAGTAACTCCTGGGTCTGGCATTCAAACCCTATATCAGTAAGAGATTTATTGAGGACTTAGTGGAGGAAGTGGGGAATGGAGTCTGGAAAGGCTTTCTGGAGCCTTGAAGGAGAAAACATAATACTTAGTGGGGAGAGCTGAACATAGAACCCACTACAGCAGGGCAGAGGGCTGGGAAAGCTGTGCTCCCTGCAGGACTAAATCCAGGTGACCACAGCTGCTAGCCTGGGTTTCAAGGAACTCATAGCAATCCTGCCATCTTATCTCCTTCATCTTCTCTCCTGGAGGTCAACATATGTTGCCTGGCAACCTAGCAGTCATTCTAGACTCCACCTCTAGCCTCAGGTCCCCCACAGCGTCTGGCCATCCTACCTTCCAGCTGCCCCTCCCCTCCCTAGAGTCCTGTAAATATTCAGCATCTGCTGCTCATTAGAGCAGTCCTCACCAAATGGCTCCTTGCCCACTCCATTGTCCTACACCCAATATGGCCTTCTTATTGTCAAGAAGTATAATCACACAGACATTTCTCTAAAGAAGAAATACGAATGGTCAATAAATTCATGAAAAAATGTCTAACAATCCTAGCAATCAGGGAAATGCAAATCAAAACTATATTGAGATTTTATCTCACTCCAGTTAGAAGGGCAATAATAATAAATTCTAGTGAGGATGTGAGAAAAAAGGTACACTTACACATTGTTGGTGGGACTGCAGATTAGCGCAACCACTCTGGAAAGCAGGATGTAGATTCTTCAAAAGACTAGGAATGGAACCACCATACGATCCAGGTATTCCACTCCTCAGTATTTATCCAAAAGAACTAAAACCAGCATACTATAGTGATACAGGCACATCAATGGCTACAGTGGCATAATTCACAATAACCAAGTGATGGAATCAGTCCAGGTGCCTGTCAACAGATGAATGTGTAAAGAAAATATAGTATATATACACAATGGGCTTCCACTCAGTCATGAAGAATGAAATCATGCAATTTTCTGGAATATCATGCTAAGTGAAATAAGCCAGACTCAGACTCAGAAAATCAAGGGTTGAATGTTTTCTCTCATATGTGGAAGCTAGAGCAAAATAAAGGAAAAAAGCAGTGGGAGAGTCCATGAAAAATAGAAAAGAGATCAGTGGAGTAGAGGCAGAGGATTGAGAGGGAGGGAGGAAGGATGGGAAAAGTAAAAAACTTTGGAATGAAATTGATCAACTTATGCTATGTGCATATATGAATATATCACAGTGAATTTCACCTTTTTATATGTTTATAAAGTACTAATTTTAAAAACGACAAATAAATAGAAGAAAGACTAGAAGAGCAGAGGAAGGGGAAGTGAGTGAGGGGGAGAAAGTACTGGGGATTGAAGTGGAGCAAATTATATTCCATACATGAATGATATCAAAGTGAACTCTGATGCTATACATAACTCTAATGCACTAATAAAAACATTTTTAAAATAAGAACTGTGATCACAACTTTCTCTCATTTAGAAAGGTGGCTCCTCATTTCCTGAGCCTGACAATGAAGCCCTTGGTGATCTGAACTCTGCTGAACCTTCCCCAGAATCCAGCCTCTCTACCTGATACTTCATGTATAGAGGCACATACTAGGGCTCAGGATTAGCCAGGTGCATCTCTTCCAAGCTCTTCTTCAGACCAGGCACTGAACAATAGGCTAAAGTTGCAAGTATGCAAGCCTGGAGTTCAGATCCACATACCTATTCCACTGCAGGCAGGGGACATATCCTACAGTTTCCAAATACCATGGAAGTGCCCTCCCTGCAAACCCCAAACAGACCAGGTTGTGAGGTTAGTAGTAAGGCAGAGGGTCACACAGTGTTGTTCTCTCAGGAAGTCAGGCTGGCTCAGGCAACAGCCTTTGGTGGGAAATTAAAAGTGCTTTCTTTTAAAATTTTTTTTCAACTATTTAATCTCATTTTAAAAATTATTATTATTATTATCATTTGAAGCTGGGCGTGGTGGTGCACGCCTGTAATCCTAGCACTTTGGGAGGCTGAGACACGAGAATCACGAGTTCAAAGCCAGCCTCAGCAACACCAAGGCACTAAGCAACTCAGTGAGACCCTGTCTCTACATAAAACACAAAATAGGGCTAGGGATGTGGCTTAGTGACCGAGTGTCCCTGAGTTCAATCCCTGGTACCAAAGAAAAAAATCAAATAAACAAAAAAAATTATTATTATTATCATTTGAAACAGGATTTCACCAACTTGCTTAGAGCCTCAGTAAGCTACTGAGCCTGGCCTCAAGTTTGCAATCCTCCTGCCTTAGCCTCTGGAGTCACTGGAATTACAGCTGTGCACCACCATGCTAGGCTAAAATTATTATTTTAAAATATGTTTTTAATGGGCCCAGTAATTGTACATACTTATGGAGTGTGCAGTGTGATCTTTTAATTCTTGTATGCAAAGTAAAATGGCCAGATCCAGGTAATTGATATACCCATCCCCTCGAACATATATCACTTCTTTATGTTGGGAATATTTAAAACCACTCTTCTAGTTATTTTGAAATATATAATTAATTGTTGTCAACCATGGTTACCCTACTGTACTAAAGAATGTCAGAAGTTACTCCTCTTATCTAACTTCACCCTTGTACCTACTAACTGTCCTCTCTTTACCCCTCCCCAACACCCTTCCATACCTCTAGTAACCAATATTCCATTCTTTTGAGCTTCCACATATAAGTGAGAACATGTAATACTTGTCTTAATATGCCTGGCTTATTTCACTTAACATTATGTTTTTTTGTTGGTTTTGTGGTGCTGGGGATTAAACCCAGGGCCTTGTGCATATAAGGCAAACACTCTACCAACTGAGCTATATCCCCAGCCCTCACTTAACATTATGATCTCCAGTTCCATCCATGTTTTCACAAAGGACAGGATTTCAGTCTTTTGCTAAAGGTACTTTCTAATTGGCTTTGGTCAAGAGAAATGGCTGCAGTTGAATCACCTGGTAGGGACCATGGCTTTGATTTGCAATTGTAAAATTTATGTTTTCTTTTCTATAAAAGTTAAACCTGTAATGCAACACAGGCATGTTTACCGTAACTAAGTTTTACATGTATAATGAGACCATCTTAATTTAGGAAACCATGTGCTCAGAATGAAGCCACTTAAAAAAATTCCCTAACAGATATCCAGTCACAGCTGTAGCCCTTTTCTATGCCTTCTCCAATTTTAAATTAGTTAATTGTGTAGATGTACCCCTGACCTTTTCCTATTAGAGCAAGGAACAGTGCTTCATTAGGGCTAAATATTGATGGACTGTTTGCTTCTGGATTCCCTTTGGGGGCACACTCTTCTGCAGAAGTACAGTTTTGCCTTGGGGACCCACTTCCAAGCCCGAGACCCTGGGGAACTATCTCTGCAGCATATGCTGGAGCTTTGTCTCAGCAGGAAACGCAGAGAATTGGAAGTCACTGGTCCAGATTCTCTTGGTTAGTGAATGACAGGGCTGTAATGTGAGTCTAGATCTGTCTGACTCTAAAACCTGTGCCTGGAGCTGTTTCTTCCACCCTCCCTTCCTACCTCTCATTCTGAGGGTTCTGACTGAACACCTGCTGCATGCCAGTCAGTGTCCTGTGTTCACTCCTCCTGATTGGCCCTGAGCTATCCAATATGGCATCACCAGACACACAGGGCTGCTAAGCACCTGACTGTGGCTAAAAGCATTTATTTAATTTGACTTTATTTATATTTACATTCAAAAGCTGACTTCAATTCAGTTATTGAAAAAGCTTTAAGTATATTCAGTGTAACTTGGATATGTGAGTCTACTTTTTCAACTTCATATGAAATCTCAACACAGAGCAGATGCTTCCAATGAAAATTTAGTGCTTGAATTGAAAAATGCTCTAAGTGCAAAATACTCTTTGGATTTAGGATAAAAATACAAAAAAAAGTAAAATATTTCACTGGGGTCTGGGGCTGGAGCTCAGTGGTAGAGCATATGCTTAGCAGGCAGGCAGCCCTAGGTTTAATATTTAATTACACATTCAAATGATAATATTTGGGATCTAGTGGGTTAAATAAATATGTTATTGAAATTAATACTACTTGTTTTCTTGTATTTTCTTTCTGTTAGTGTGTCTATTTACTAGAAAATCTATAATGACAATTGTGGCTTGCGTTCTATTTCTATTAAAGAGCACTGATCTTGAACGTGATTGGGCCCAAGGAATCAGGTGCAGGCTCCTCAAGGGCACCTCTTTCCAGGGACACCAGTGGGAGTTTTCCACACCTGGTCTTGTGTTTAGCTGGGAGAAGCAAGCTTAAGACAAGAGGAGTCCAGATGGCAAGGCTGGGAAGTTAAGCAGATACTCTTGAATCTGCTGATTCTCCCATTCTCAAGGGTGGGAGTCGCTAGAGAACTTCTCAGCTAATTTCATTTCTGGTCATTACACATGGTCTGGTGCTCTGTAGGCAAACTCAGCAGGGGCAGCACAGGGTAAGGCTGAGATGCAGGCTGACTGGTACCAGGTGCTGAGATAGGCCCATATCAACATCCCTCCTGTTCAGGCTGCAGCTAATGCAATCAGGGATGCTCTGGACACGTCAGGCGCACCTTATCAGTCTACTTCTACAAAGTAATCTGCGCATGCTGACTCCCTTTCAAGGTCAGGCTTTAATGATAGCAGGCGGCAGCCTTCCTATCTTCTCCAATACAGGTTGGATAAGGACAGGCAGCTGCAAGCTCAATGCTGGGTGCCTAAGGGTGAGACTAAGGACTCAGTAGGATTCACCCTGCCAGCACAGAGCACGGACCCAATGTCACTCCTGGATCCTGGACCCCTGAGCAGTTCTGCTGCCTAGCCCTTTCACATGCAGCTTTCCAGCTTTTTGTTGATTCCCTGTGGCTCTCTAGCCTTCTGGTTAATTTCCCCTTGTCTGGAGTTAGCCATAGTTGGCTTCTGCTCCCTTCCTTGGGGGCCCTTAGGAGATATGTCCAGCAGTGGAAAAGACGTGACAGCTTGCTTTTGAGAAAGACTTAGGGCTTCCATCTGAATCCTGCAGTCAACGCATCTGCCTCCCTTTGGCAGTACTGTACTAATTCCAGAAGAGGGATATTGGAAATAAATTGTAATGCTTTATTGATTCCTTAATCCAGATTACTTAATCCATGAGCATCTCATGGAGACTGTCCTGTCCCAAGGTCTTAGCAACTCTTCACCCAGAATGCTAATAGCCGGCCTCTCCACCTCTTGTCCCCACTTCCACTTGCAGGTTTAGAGGGAGGCCTAAACTTGGTCTGGGGCCAGATGCCAACATTGCCAAGAAACTCAAAGGTCTGGGAGGCCCACAGGATCAAGTCTGCAAGGTGCAGACAGCTTTTGAAGGGTAGGGAAGGGCAGAGTTTGCCAGGCAACTGCCCTAGCAGAGAAGAATCCCAGGTGGGCAGAACACTCAGAGCCCTTGAGCCCCAGCCCCTTTGTGAGGCCTGGCTCCTTTAAGCCTGACCTAGGATCTGGCACTGATGAGGGGCAAGGCTCCAGGATCAGAGCTGCTCAAGTTGCAGCTCCACCACCAACTGGCTGTGAGATCCTAGCAAGTTAGATGGTTTGTCAGAGTCACAGGTGCCTTGTCTGGTAAATGGGTTAGTAAAGGTTAGTTCTAGGAATGTAGTAAGAATTAATGTGGTGGTGCTCAGTCTCCATCCTTAGAAAGAACTCGATAAGTACTTAGCCCTGTGGCACCTCTGCATATCTTGGCATACAAACTCAGGAACTCAGCAACTATCACATTTATTATAAAGACATCATGTTAATTCCATCTCTGAGCCCTACTCTCTCAGGTCTCTATTGGGAAAGTGTGAGGGCTTCCTATTTTTGTGATCAGGCTTAGGTGGGTCCTAGAAAAGGACTTAGGGCTGTTCTTGGTCCTTGGTGGGCATCTGGTACCTTTATTTGTAGCCACTTGGGACTCTCATTTCTCTGCCTTATTTGAGTATCTGCCTGGGTCAGGAGACTGGTACTTGGAGTCAGCTTCCTAGAATTTGTCACCTTCCTGGGGCATTGCCACAGGCTGGGGTGACTGGTCTGCGGGAATGCCTCTTTCCTGTTCCCCTGCACATCATAATTATCTTGGGGAAGGGGAGAGGTTTTTATACCTAGGGTATAACTTATCATGGAGGTAAATGGGTCTAAGGCCTGGCTTCCTGCTTCTAGCATGAAGGAAAAGGGTAGAGAGGTCAAAGCACAAAGCAGCATTTCCACACATGATCCTGCCCTCTTTCTCCCCCATGTTAATAGTCATGTTCTTAAAATATTGGTTATAGCTTTCTCTGTCTCCCCACCCTACTGACCTTCTCTCACTTACTCCCTCTGTGAATTTCTCCTCTGAAAATTCTAAGTCCCCTGGTTTCTACACCAGGACCACCCTCTACCTCTGCCCCACCACCAGCTCAGCAACCAGTGTTTCAAGGTGGTGAAAGCGTATAATCCTAGCAGCTCAGGAGGATGAGGCAGGAGGATTGTGAGTTCAAAGCCAGACTCAGTGACTTAGGAAGGCACTAAGAAACTCAGTGAGACCTTGTCTCTAAATAAAATACCAAAAAAAAAAAAGACTGGGGCTGTGGCTCAGTGGTTAAGTGCCCCTGAGTTCCATTCCTGGTACAAATAACTAACTAAATAAATAAATACCCTCTGGGTGATTCTGAGGCTTGCTAAGTTTTGGGAACCATGGCCCTTCTCCTGCCACAGAAGACCATTTTCCATTCTGGCAATTAGCTCCCTGTTGCTTCCAAAACTTACTTTAAATTCAATTAATGATTTATTGAGCTCCTTGGATATACGCAGTTCCCGCCTTCACCACACTCACTCACTGGTGCTTCTGCCTGAGATGTACTCATTCTCCCCCATCTCCTCTTCTTCATTTGGCTTACTTAACCTTTGGGGAGCAAAGTCCTTACATTCTACCCTGGAAGTCCTTTATGGTCCCCGCATGTGTTGGAGTCTCTTCCTCTGGGTGCATACAATCTGTATATTTATGTTCTCCCTAGCACTTCTCATCCTGTGGGTCAGTCTGGTTTCCTGTCCATGTGCTTGACCTTGTTAATTCTGTGAGGATAGGACATGTCTCTATGACTCTTAGGTAACCAGCTGAGCAGTATGGCAGGACTACTGACCGCTCATTAAACCAATCTTGTTGGCCTCCTGGGCACAGCTGCACTACATTTCCCAGAATCCTTTGTTCCTAAGTAAGGCCATGTGACATAGTTCTGTCCAATGGGCTTGGAGGAGATGATTAGCAACCTTTGTGTCTGGACCAGTACAACTACCTGGCTTGTTGGCTGCCTAGCCTTCCTAGCTGGGAGATAACCAAGATGCTCTTGCAAGCTATAACTTTCAGATGGCAAAAACATAAGATGGGAAGATGCTTGGAGACCAGCTGCCTGCCCAACAGGAGCATTCACTTTTGACTATATATAAAAGACAAATACATTCTATTGGTCAAGATCCTGTGATTTAATGGTTGTCAATAGCAGTTAACCTACCTAATATGAAGAAGCTAAATCCATTGGAGAATAGACATGAACTGATTTTCTTTTACCAATATTCTCCTCGACATTTTTCCACCTTTGAGTAGCAAGCAGCTCCCTTGGAGCTTTTACTCAGGGTCCAGAGTGTGTCTGTCACTCTTAGTTTATTCAAACAGTCTCATTTAGATTTTCAACACTTGATTCTGTTCACTCATATCCATTCAAGTCTTTCTTAAGTATGGCGTGGTGGTGGAGTGTGACAGAGATTGCTTCTCCAGTCTTTCCCCAGATTGGACCTGGGTACTGGGGTGGGAAGGAGACAGAGGCGAAAGACAAACATCTCTTTGCTTACCTGGGCAAGGATGCAGCATCTTCCCTGGTTGGTGATGTGGTGAGAGGGGATAGGTGGTTTAGGAGGCCTAGCTGCAGGGGGTTTACTCCCAACCCATTTCTCTAGGCACTGATAGTCTTTTGTGTGTTCTAGCCCCAAATCCCAGCTGACTCCCTGGTGGTCATCTTCCTCTTTACCCCACACTTGGAGAATTCTTGCAAGTCAGTAGCCCCATCTTATCCTCTCTTCTCCATCAGCTTCCAGGCCAGTAGTTCCACTCAGGAACTGAATGCTGAGAGCCATGCATGTGCCTGGTTTCCCCTCTGCTTGGCAATATATCAATTTGCTATCACAGTCCAACTTGATTTTTGCAAATCCTGTGTATAACTAACTATATAGGCAAGACAAAAAAGCCAGTCACCCCTTCTTTCGGGCTCCTCTGAAAGTGATACTCCTGTATGTTCTCATGGTTTCAGGGAGTGAACCCTCACTTCTGCCCAAAGCAATTATTTCCACCTTTCTGCACTCTTTGTGTATTGACTAAGTGGAGGGTGGAGCTGTAGATCATAGCCATCCAGACAAGAGAGGAAGCCTCGCTGGAACTAAAGTCACTTGTAACACTGTCCTCCAGAGCCTTGCTCTGTGGCTGGCCATGTGGGTTCTCAGATGATTTGAAATCAGGTATAGACAGGCTGAAAGGTTGGAGGTGGACAGGAGGGCCTGCACTGTGGGTGGTGGAATTGGCAGATCTCTCCACTAGATGGCACTAACAGTACAATTTTCCTCATATTTTTGTCTTTTTAAAAACCTATTTAATTTTTTTTATTGGTGTATTATAATTATACATATTGATGGGAATTGTTGGTACATATTCACACACACACACACAACATAATTTGGTCAATTTCATTCCAAAATATTGCCTCATGTTTTAAATTATATCTTGAAAAATTATCACTTTATACAGCTGAAGAGTGCAAATAGAACTATGACTTAAAATGTATGTCATTGGTTTGATGCATATGCTCGGAGTTCTGTCATATTACCAAGAATTATCAAGCTTTCCCTTCTCTTAAAGGGATGGGGATACTTGGTGGGGAGTGAGGAATTGTCATGAGTCCCTGCCTGGCCTCTAGTTGCCAGAACTCTGAGTCTAATCAGGGTGATCAAATCCTTCCTCCCTTTTCCTGTTCTGCCACTGATCCTCCCAGCCCTGGACCTGGACCTAGACTCTGGTCTTTGGCTCTCAGGTTTCTTTCTGTTCTTTTAGTTCTCCATGCCCAGTGCCCACCATTCAGGCTACACGGACAACCACTTGCCCACCCAGCCCATGGTAATCTCGACCTGTGCATGTTTCCTGAGGAGTTGTACTCAATGCATGACCCCTTCAGTGACACTTCCTGCCTCTGCCCCCAGGTAATTCTTCTCATAGCAACTAAGATGTTTAATTGCTGTGAACTGGGAAGAAAATGTCCCCTGATTTCTTAAGAAGACAAATGGCCTGAGTTCAAGGCTGCTATGGCTTGAATGCCCCCACCAAAACTCATGTTGAAATTTAATCCCCATTATGGGGGGTTTAGAGATGATTGGGTCCTGAAGGCTCTGCTCTTATGACTGGATGGAGCGATTTATGGTTGAAGGGGTTATCTAAGAGTGGTTTGCTATAAAAGTCAGTTTGGCTCTCTTCTCTTGTGTGTATCCCCTTCACTATGTGATGCCCTATGTTGCTGTAGGACTGTGTGTGGGTCCCCATAGCCAGAAGGACCTCATCATATTTGGCCCTTTGATCTTGGACTTCCCAGTCTCCAGAACTATATGTTGAATAAACCTTTGTTCTTTGTAAATCACCCAGCCTGTAGAATTCAGTTATAGCGACAGAGAACTGGCTAAGACAAAGCCCCAACTCTACTACTATCCAATTGTATGTCATTGGGAAAGTGACTTATTCTTTCTAATCCTCACTGTCCATTTTTGTAAAACAGTTATCAAAACACCCATTACCTTAGAGTGGTGTTTTGAATATTGTGGTAGGCAGAACAATGGCCCACAAACATATCCATGTCCTGATCCCTGGAAACTTGTGAATATGTTACCTTATATGACAGGTGTGGGTTTTCTTACTCCTGATTCTAATGGGCTGCAGCTTGCTATTCTGAAGCTAGGCTGATCCATCCACTCAGTAGACAGCCAATAGCCAGATAATTTCATCACAGTGGTTGGGGTGGCTGCACTGCTCTGTGACTATGAACTTCCTGGCTCAGGGAGCCACAGTAAGGCCATGGCTTACTCAAGGTCTCCCAGTCCTCTGCCCAGACCCCTCCACACTCACTCTTCCTATCATGCTGGTGGCCTCTTTCCTCAAGCATCTGCAACTGTTGCTCAAGGTCATCTTGGTCTGCAGGTAGTTTGGTCCATGCATGGGGCAGGACAAAGGTGAAATCTGTAGGATGCAGTTCTCAATGTTTGGCTGGTAGGAGTTGGTTGGTATGTCCCATTCCTTGGGCAAGACACTTCTGAGGCCTTCTCTGCACCATCTCAAGGAATCACTGGACTGAGTAGGGTGCTCAAGTAACAATTTGCTCCTTAGCCTACCCCAAGTGGCTCCTTCCCTTCCCTGTCCCCTTTTCCATGCTTTCTGGGACTACCTTCAGAGTAAACTACTCAGATCCTTATCTTAGGCTGTGCTTCTGATGGAGGCCAAGCTAAATAAAACCCTGCCTGACTGCAAAACTGGCCCTTGCTGTAAACAGATAGCCTCATCAGCCAGATACTTTTACTTAGTTCAGTAACAACCACATTGTAAAACTTATAAATTTAAAGAATGGTTTTATAACTCCTAACAGGATAGCAGTTCTTTGGTCTAAATTACTTCCTTTCCTTCCAATACATGCTACTTCTGTTTTGGGATTCATGATGAGTCTTATTTTAACCTGATGAATCTGTACTAGTATTTGACTCTGGATTTCCAAGTCATACTTTTGGACCTTCACCCTAGGATAACTGGTTTCTTTCTTTGCATTTATCATGAATTTAAAAATACACATTTTCCTCTCACCCAAATCCTAATTATCTAGATAACTTAGTGGATTGTTTAATTCCTCCCCCATGTGCCCTGTTTCCCAGATTAGACCTCATCTCTGAGTTGTGCTTGGAGAGAGTGCTGGAACTCCTGCAGGAGCTGCAACATGGGGATCTGTGTTTCCCAGGCAGGTGGCACAGTGACACCTCCATCAGGGCTAGTACAGTGCCACTAGCACAGAGTGAAGGGTGCTCAGTCCTACCTGGGCTGATCTCAAAGAGGTGTTTTCCTGGGTCCTCAGGGCCAGGAAGAAGTTCAGTCACCTGGGTCCCTTGTAGAGAAATAAATCCCTAAAATGGAGACAAACACAAACACAGAAAGCATGAAATGGCTGGAAATTGTCATCTTGGTCCCTGGAGAGAGGAGGGTAGGGGTCAAGTCCTCCAGGGCCTGGCAGGGCAAATGGGGTGCCAAAAAGAAGCATGTGCCTCTTCTTCATGACAGGGTACCAGGCACAGAGTAGGCCCCTGCACAGGGCTCCCCGGTGGAGTGGGGTGGGCACTACTGCCCGCACCCACAGGTGGAGGAACTCTGCTTACAGGACAGCCTGGCATAAGGTAAGGAAAGGCAAGTTTGAGCTCTCACTATTGTCTCTTCCAGGGGCCTATCTGTAGTCTTTCTAGGCCTGCAGTGGTGTTGGCATAGGAACATGAGGGAGAAGAAGGCCAGCATCTGGGGCTAGGCTCTGAGGTGACATGGGGGCAACATCATAGAACTGAGTGTGTCTAGTTCTGTCATGTCCTGGCAGGGTGAGATTTCATTTCTTATCTTAGCTTTATTTATTTATGTATTTATTTTATCGTTGTTTCTGGGGAAGGAACGTAGGGCCTTGTGTAAGCTTGGCAAGTGCTCTACCACTGAGCCACATCCACAACCCAAGGTCTCATTTCTTTAACTGTAAAATGGAAGTTAACTACCATCCCCAACCTAGATAATGCCATCTGTCTGATACACATGAATATAGTTGTCCTTCTGTATCCAGGACTCCCCACGGATCACTACATCCACAGATGCTCAAGTCCCTTATATAAGATCGTGTAGTATTTTCATATAACATATGCACATCCTCCAGAAGACTTTACATCATCTTGATTACTTAACATACATAATACAATGTAAATGCTATGTAAATAGTTGTTAGACTATATTATTTAGATAATGACAACAATAAAATAAAAAGTCTGTACATGTTTAGTTCAGACATAATTTGTTCCTGAATTTCCCAATCTGTGGTTGGTTCAGTTCATGGAAGTGCAATCCCAGGCTATGAGGGCCAACTGTATACATTAGAGGAGGCAGGCTCTACCTTGCTTTCTAATGCTGAAATCTGGTAGCCGGATTAAAAGATGCCAGGGGTATAGGGATAGGTTTGAGTTCCTGCCATGTACTGCTGTGCTGTGTGGCCTCAGGTAAACCATCTAATTTCTCTGAAGCTCAGTTCTATGTTCTGTACCATGGGATAGTAATTCTCACTTCTCAGGAATATTCTCACACAAGATTCCTGCTTGGTGAGTCCTACCCAGGGGATAAGGGGTTGTCAAGACCACCCCTTGACCTTCCTTTGCCCCATCCCCAGGCAAGACAGGGCCTCCTTCACCCTCCTGGGTGTCATGCCTTTGATCTCTGCCAAGGACTTCCTTCATTTCATTCACGTTCATTTTTGGGTCTCTTCATAGGAAACTCATTTTAAACTCCATCCCTGCAGCCAAGTTCTGAGTTCAAATCCTGGCTCAGCTACCTATAAATTTCTTAACCTCCCTGTGTCCCAGTTTCCTTACCTATGAAACAAATAGGAATATAAACAGTTATTGTGAGGCTGTTGCGTGCATTAAATGAGTACTCAGGAACACTTTCGAGCAGCGCCTGGCACATAGTGAGAACTGTGTGTTTGCTAAATAAATCTCTGCTCTTATTTGGGCTCCACATCAGGTGGGGGAACAGCATCCTTGTATATGTACATGTCCAGGTGAGGACCACCGTTGTCTGCTTTGAGCAAGTCACCTCCAGTCCCCAACCCATGTGGGCTCACAGAGAGCTCCTCTCCTGGGCAAGTACTAATTCATTTAATATGCACAACAGCCCCACAAAGTACTATTATTACTCCTGTTTCACACTTAAGGAAATTGAGGCACAGACTAGTTAACCAATTTACCTGTAGCTGAGCCAGGTCTTTTCCAGGAAAATCCTGGCTGTAACAGGGTGACTGGAGCCCCCCACATGGCGCTGCAAGCACAAGTGGAAATGCCTTTTCTCATTTAAGCAATGTAAAGTCAGAATGACGTTTCTACCCACAGATGCTCGCTTTAGAGAAATTATAGCAATAAACCAGAGAACCAGCTGGTAATGATTGTAACTGAATTAACAGTTCCTTTCTTGCTAGGAACCTGGAGCTACTGGGAATAAATTAGGACCGCAGCCTCAGGATACGGGAACATGCTCATTAGAGGGCGTGGGTGAGATCCATCACTGCCTAATGGGATGCGTCTTGGGTATTTGCTGTTTCAGTAACTGAGTCTCTATAATTCTGAGTGTGTTTCTTCTTTCCTATGCCTCACTGTCTGTCATCTGTAAAATGGGAGAAACAATATTGACATTGACATTACTTGCTACTCCAGCTAAATGTAAAAAGCAGAAATAGCTTCTGTTTATAGAGCTGTTTCTGTATTTCTGGTTCTTGGCTTGAATTATTAGATTTAACCTAGATGCCCCAGCAGAAGGAATTACTATTGCTATCTTCCTGAACTAGTTGATAGAGATGGGAGAGGCAAAGCAACTGACCCCTGTGTTCCACAGTTGGCAAGAGAGAGCTGGGGTGTGGTTTGGCGGTGGGGAGCTGATACTGGAGCCCCATTTCCCCCACTGTGCTTCCCTCATTTCTGACAGTAGTCACTGGCTGAATTTTCTGGCAAGAAGCCAGGCTGTGACTTTGGGATCTATTGCTCACCTTGTTCACAGGTGAATCTCGATGTGTCTCATTACTGCAAAGGGCTCTTAGTACAGGCCTTCAGCTGCACTGATCCCCTACCTTCCATAGGTCCAGAGCTAGGCTTTGATTCCAGGGATTCAGTAACTGAGGTGGGACCAGAGGGCAGGGTAGCAAAAGGAGTCTGCTTTATGGTTAAGTGATATGATGTGTTAAGACTGTCAAGACCGGACACGTAAGGAGTCAGTGTAAAGCATCCAGCTGAAATACTCAACCTTGAGCTTACTTCCCAAACCACCCTAGGGCTTGTTCAATCTGAAAGAACTGAGCTGGTATTGTGGTGGTGTTTGACAATGAAGAAAAAAGCACCATGATTTGTAATGTTTGCCGACCTCTGTGATATACATGTCCCTCCCCTCCATGGCTGCTTTCATGATTTTTTTTTTTTTGTACTGGAGATTGAACTCAGGGGCACTCGACCACTGAGCCACATCCCCAGCCCTATTTTGTTTTATGTAGAGACAGGGTCTCACTGAGTTGCTTAGCGCCTCGCCGTTGCTGAGGCTGGCTTTGAACTCGCGATTCTCCTGTCTCAGCCTCTCCAAGTGCTGGGATTACAGGTTTGTGCCACTGCGCCTAGCTCATGATGTTTTTAAAGGAGGAGCTGGGAAAAGATGTGCTACAGTGTTTGCATCAGAGGTCAGTGACCTGAGAGCACTGGACACAGTAAATGAAGTCAGACTATTAGGAAGGGATGTATTTTAAGTACTTCTATCTTTGTTTTTACTATAATTTATCTAACTGTAGTTTTGTGCATGATTTAATTGCTAATCGTGGAAGTGTTTGACCAGTTAGTGCCTGACCCCACCCTGGGGTTTCTGATTCTTTAGGTCTAGAGAAAATTGGAGAATTTGCATTTCTAACCAGTTTTCTGGTACTGCTAGCTCCAGGTAATACACTTTGAGAACCAGTGTTCTAGGGGCCCTGAGAGAAGGCAGTCAAAAGCCTCTTTTATGAACTTAACTCCATACCTCAGTTTCCCTCACTGGCAAGACTGGGATACTAATAGTATCCCTCTCCTGAGGTAGCTGTGAAGATGAAATTATTTGTTATCTACCACAGTGGTCTGGAGAATGGTCTTGGCTGAAATTCGGTGCCTTGGATACATACAGGTCACAAGGGAGAGTACCTGCTACTATCCTCTCAGACAATGCCCTCTACCACAGGGGTCTTGGCATTTCTTTGAGAAGCCCAAAGTGAGTGTTAGCAATTTGTAAGGGCCTGCTGACCTTGTTACTACAGTGCCAGGTCAGGACTTGAATATCTGCACTCTGAGAAGAGACAAAGCACATAGTTTGCAGTAGATCTGCACAATTCGCTGATAGGCCCCTGGATACAGAACGCAAGTGTGTACACTTCAGGCACTGGATGAGTTCTCATGGAGTCTGGGCCCCTCCCTCTCCCCCTTTGTCTGAGCTGATGAGCATTTGCTCTGTTTGGGAATTTGCTCAGCCTGCATATCTAAATTCGTCCCTAGAGACTGTAGCTGACTTAATTCATCTTTAGCCCCATACTGATGCAGTCTATTGGTATAAATGACTAATGGACAAAGGACATGCCATTCTGTCTGTATATAGCAGGGCTCTACTCCCAGGCCTGCTGCTGTCTCCACCATAGATCCCTCCATGACTTTTGTGAATGTGCACACCTGAACTCCCCAAGGGCACTTATGGTCTTCAGATAGAGCCTCTGACCACAAGTTCCAGAAACTTCACTCAAAGAACCAACCTCTGGAAAATAGATAGGACATGCCCAGTAGAGGAATGTTGGGAAAGAGTATATTTCATGAATAGCAGCAAATTAGAAGCTTCACTCAAAATTCACTTACACAGCATATTAAATGCAAACTCCAGAAATGCTACAGACCAAAGGAAAGTAGCCTAGAGATTGGCTTCATTCCATCTCGTTTGTCTAAACCTCATAATGGGGAACCAAAGGAGTGGCGCAACCCTGAGGGGCTGGTGAAGGTGCTCAGAATTGAGAAAGCCTACTTGTCAGGTTCTATACATGTTGTCTATTGCTACATAACTCATTACAGCAGAATGTAGAGCAGTAAACATTTATTCTTTAACAGGATTTCTGTAGGACAGGAAGGTTCAAGCTGATGGGTCAGCAAATAACATAAAATGGAATACAAAATATTCAATTAATCCAAAAGAAGGAAAAGCCAGGCACAGTGGTGCATGCCTGTAATCCCAGTGACTCTGGAGGCTGAGGCAGGAGGATCGCAGGTTTGAGAACAGCCTCATCATTTTGATGAGACCCTGTCTCAATATAAAAAGTATAAAGGGCTGGAGATGTAGCTCAGTGGTAAAGTGCCCTCTGGGTTAAATCCCCAGTAAAGACTCCTTTCCCCCCAAAAGTAGAATATATATTCTTTTCAAATGCATTTGGAAATTTTACTAAGATGGCTCTAAAGGCCTCAATAAATATAAAAGAATTCAAATACAACATATATTCTCTGACCCACAATGGAATTAAATTAGAAATCAATAGTGGAAAGATTTCTGGAAAATCACCAAATACTTGGAAGCTAATTAATGTACCTCTAAATAGACCATGGATCAAAGAAGAAATAACAAAGAAACAAAGTACTTTGAAATGAATAAAAATGAAACATATAAAATGGAACATATAAAACATATGCGAGATGCCTCTAACAGAGTAATTATGGCACCAAGGCCTCAAATCAATGACTAATGGACAAAGGACATGCCATTCTGTCTGTATATAGCAGGGCTCTACTCCCAGGCCTGCTGCTGTCTCCACCATAGATCCCTCCATGACTAGCATCCTTACAGAAACTCAGCAAAGAAAGTTAAACCCAAGTTAAGTAAAGGAAAAAAAATCAGAGTGGCTATAAATAAAAAAAATAGAAAAATAATAGTGAAAAATCAATGAAAAATCCATCAATGAAATCAATCAAAAGCTGGTTCTGACTAGTCAGTCGAATTAGGAAAAAAGGGAGGAGATAAGTCATCAATCAGAACTGAGAGAGGTGATGTCATTACAGAGTCTTCAGCTGTTAAAATAATAATAAGGTAACAACAGAGCTCAGTGAGACAGTGTATGCTTAGCATGCCCAAGGCCCTCGAGTCAATCTTCAGGACCACAAACGAACACACAGGAACATTACACTAGTAAATTTGTCAACTTAGATGAAGTGGAAAAACTCCTTAAAAGAAACAAACTACCGAGCTCATTTAAGAAGAATTACGGGCTGGGATTGTGGCTCAGTGGTAGAGCGCTTGCCTCACATGTGGAAGGCACTGGGTTCGATCCTCAGCACCACATGTAAATAAATGAATAAATAAAGGTCAATCAACAACTTGAAAAAAAATTAAAAAAAAAAGAAGAATTACCTAAATAGCCCTATTTATAGGAAGAAATTTTTACCTAAAAACCTTCCTACAAAGAGAATTCTAGGCTCAGATGGCTTAACTGATAAATTTTACCAAATATTTAAGAAACAGATAACATCAATACAAATTCTTAAAGAAAACTGAAGAAAGAAGGCATACTTTTCAATTTTATGAGGAGAGCATTAACCTGATATAAAATCAGCTGAAGACATTAAAAGGACAATGTTCTCATGAACGCAGATGCAAAAGTTCTCAACAGAGGTTAGTAAATCTAATTCAATAATATACAAAAAGGAAAATACCCAGGGACCAAGTAGGACTTATCCCAGGAATTCAAATTTGATTTAACATTCAAAATCAATCAATGTAATTCATCATATTGATAAACTGAAAAGTAGAAAAGATACAACTATCTCATAAATACAAAAAAGCATTTGACAAAATTCAACATCCATTCCTGATAAAAATTCTCAACAAACTAAGGATAAAAGAAACTTTTCAACATGATAAAGGTCATCTATGAAAAACTAAAATCTAATATCATATTTAATGGTGAAAGACTAAAAGCTTTCCCCTAAGACCAGGATCAAGATGATGCTGTTCTCACCATGTGTATTAAACATTGTACTGGCATCCTAACTGGTATAGAAAAAAGTCAGATACCTATAATCCTAATAATTTGGGAGGCTATGGCTGGAGGACTACAAGATTGAGGGCAGCCTGGGCAACTTAGTGACACTGTCTCAAAATAAAATATAAAAATACTGGTAATGTTGCTCAGTGGTAGAATGCCCCTGGGTTCAATACCCGGTTATAGGCATAGGGGTGTAGATATAGCAAGAAAAATAAATAAAAGTGACCTAGATTGGAAAGGAAAAAATAAAACTATGTCCATAGAGAACACAATTGTCTGTGTATAAAATCTGATGAAAGCTACTAGAACTAATAAACGAGTTGATCAAGGCTGCCACATACAAGATAAACGCAGAAAACTAAATCATATTTCTATATATTAGCAATAAACAACTGAGAATTAATAATCAAAACAATTAATTGCATTAAAATATAAAATATTTAAGGATAAGTATGACAAAAGATGTTAAAGACCTGTGCGCTAAAAAATAAAAATAACTGGAAAAATGAAAGAAAATTTAAACAAATGGGGAGGTATATTATGTTCATTGGTTAGAAGACTTACTATTGCTAAGCTGTCAATACTTTCCAAGTTGATGTGTACATTCAGTACAATTGCAATCAAAATTCCAGAGGCATCTTTGTAGAAACTGACAAACTAGTTCTAAAATTCACATAGAAATGTAAAGGACCTAAATAGCTAGAAAACTTTGAAGCAGAATAACAAAGTTGGAGATCTAACACTACTTGATTTTAAGACATTATAAAGCTACAGTAAGTAAAACGAGATATCGGCATCAAGATAGACAAATGGATAAATGGAAAAGAATAGAGGATTCAGAAATACACCCATACATATATGAACAACTGCTTTTTTGGCAGGGGTGGGGTGTACCAGGGATTGAACTCAGGCATCCAGCCACTGAGCCGCATCCCCAGCCCTGTTTTGTATTTTATTTAGAGACAGGGTCTCACTGAATTGCTTAGCACCTCACCATTGCTGAGGCTGGCTTTGAACTTGCCATCCTCCTGTCTTAGCCTCCCGAGCTGCTGGGATTACAGATGTGTGCCACTGCACCCAGCTGAACAACTGCTTTTTGACAAAGGTGTAAAGGCAATTCCATGAAGAAAGAACAGTGTTTTCAACAAACAGTGGTGGAACACGTGCATATTCATGCTCAAATAAATGAAGTCTGATCCATACCTCACATCATACAAAAATATACTAAAAATGAATGATGTTCCTGAATGTAAAATCTAAGACTATAAAAATTCTGGTAGAAAACCTTTATGATTTTGAATTACACAAAGACTTCTTGGGAACATCAAAGGCACAACTCAAAAAAGAACTAATACATTTGATTTATTTAAATCTGCTCTTTCAAAGACACTGTTAAGAGAATAAAAAGACAAGGTATATACTGCAAAAATATTTGGAAATCATATATATATTTATATGATAAAAGACTTATACCCATAATTCAAATTTTTACACTCAAAATTTATTAATACGGAAATAATTCAATTGAAAAATAGGCAAAATATTTGAACAGTTATTTATCATAGAAGATAGAGGAATGGAAATAAGCTCATGAAAACATCTTCAACATCATTTGTCAATAAGGAAATGCAAATTAAAACCACAATGTGATACCATCACGTCTATTAAAACTGATAAAATCAGAAAGATTGAACTTATCAGTCATGCCTACCAGTATGGATGTAGAGGACCTAGAATTCTCATATACCTGCTGATAGGAATATAAAATGGCATAGGCACTTTGGAAGACAGTTCATCAGTTTCTTAAAAAGTTAAACATACACCTATCGTGTGATCCATCCATTCCCCTCCTAGATATTTACCCAAGGATATACATTTTCCTAAGTCCATATAGAAATGTATACACAAATGTTCATAGCATTTTATTTTTAATATTCCAAAACTGGATACAACCCAAATGCCACTAACACATAAATGGATAAACAAACTATGATATCGTCATACAATAGAATGACTAGTCAACAATAAGAATAAATGAAAAAAAAGTTGTTTTTCCCCCCTAATACTGGAGATTAAACCCAGGGGTGCTTTGCCACTAAAATATATCAACAGCCCTTTTTGTTTTTCTTATTTTGAGACAGGGTCTCACTAAATTGCCCAGGCTACCCTCAAACCTGTGGTCTTCAGTTTCAGCCTCCCAAGTGGATGGGATTACAGATATGCCCCACTATTGCAACCAGCATGAATTTAACTATTAATGTATGCTCTAAAACAAATGCATCTCTAAATGGGTATAGTGAGTGAAAGAAGTTAGACAACAATCCAGAATTTATACTGTATGATTCCATTAGTCTAAATTCTAAAGAATGCAAACTAAGCAGATCAGTAGATACTGGGATTAGAGGCAAGGAAATGCAAAGCCAGTGGGAGGAAACTACAAAAAGATATAAGCAAACTTTTGGGATAATGGATATGTTTGTTATCTTGATTGTGGTGATGGTTTTATAGATGTATACATATGTCAAAATTTATCAAACTATGCATATTAATTATCTGCAATTTACTATATGTCAGTCATACCTCAATGCAACTTTAAAGGAAGATTGATACTTGACTCAGTTACCAAAAAATTTTAGATGTGCTAGTTTCCGAATAGATTACCACAAATTTAATTGCTTGAGACAACCCAAATTCATTTTTTTACAGTCATGGAGGTCAGAAGTCTGAAATAGGCTTTCCTGGCTACAATCGAGTTGTCAGGGCTGTGTCCCTTCAAGAGGCTCAGTTTTCCCACTTTTTCCAACTCTAAAGGCTGCCTGCAGTCTCTGGCTCCTGGATATTTCAAGGCCAGCAGCCATTTCATCTTCAAATTGCTCTCTGCCTCTGACTTCTTCTGCCTCCTTTTCCACTGTAAGGAATTCGTGGTCCACCTGGATGATCTA
>CM053404.1:65951043-66019620 GCA_028644305.1 Xerus rutilus | reverse complement strand
GCACCTTGATCTTCAGCTTTTTAACTTCCAGAACTATGATCAATATATTTCTGTTATTTATAAACTACCCTAGCTATGGTATTTTTGTAGCAGCTTGAATGGATTGAGATAACACATCATAAGATTCTCAATTTAAAAGGTTTGCTAATATCTAATAAGAAAGAATGCAGAAATCAGCATTCTCATACACTTTTGACAGGATAGTTTTATAAAGCCTTTTTAAAAGATGCTTTGTAGTTTCAAAGTGAAATGTCCTTTAATTTAATGTGGAGTTTTAATAATTTGTTCCAAGGCAAGACAAACACACAAAAATACATATGAAATGATGTATTCATTGTTACATTTTTTTTCTTCTAGTAGAAAAAAATGGACTCACTTGCCTGTCAATGGGGAAAGGTTAAATAATTTCTGGTACAGCCATACCAAAATGAGATAAATACAAAATGTTTTTAAGATGAATTGTTATGTAAAAAATAAAAGAGGCATAAAAATAATTTTAGTACCATCCTATTCCAATTTCTGTTACTTCCCTCCCTCAAGAACCCACAAGTTATATGTATGTTTTAATCAGCTTTTTCACTGCTGTGACTAAAAGGACCCAAACATAACAACTGTAGAGAAAAAAAAGTTTGTTTGGGGGCTCACAGTTTCAGAGGTCTTAGTTCATAGAAAGCTGGCTCCATTCCTCAGGGCTTGGGGTGAGGCTAAGCACCATGGCAGAAGAATGTGGCATAGGGAAGTGGCGGCTCACATGACGATCAGTAAGTGGAGAGGCAGACTCTCTGCTACAGATACAAAATATATACCCCAAAGCCACGCCCCCAATGAACCACTTCCTCCAGTCATACCCCACCTGCCTCCAGTTACCACTCAGTTAATCCTATCAGGGATTAATTCACCAATTAAAGCTATAGCCCAATCATTTCTCCTGCAAACCTTCTTGTATTGTCTCACATATGAGCTTTTGGGGGACACCACATCTAAACCATAACAATGTAAATACAGCCCTCCCTCAGTATCCTTGGGGTATTGGCTCCAGGACCCACTTTCCTTCCATGGATACCAAAATCTGAGGATGTCTGCATACCTTATATAAAGTGGCACAGTATTTGCATATAACGTGTACATCTTCCCGTAGACTTTGGGACTCATTTTTTATTTTGTGCATGCTGAGGATCTGAGCCCAGAATCTCATGCATGCTATGCAAACACTCTATCACTAAACTACATCCTCAGCCTCCCTTCCTAGAGACTTTAAATCATCTCCAGATTGCTTAAAATGCCTAATACAATGTATAGGCTATACAAATTGTTGTTATATGATAGTTTAGAAAATAATAACAAGAAAAAGTCTGTATGTGTTGAATTCAGACACAGTTTTCTTCTGAAATAGTTTTGATCTGTGGTGGTTGAATCTGCAGACGCAGAGCCTTCAGTTATGGAGGGTCAACTGTACTCAGAAATAGCACACAAAGCCTACACTTTGGGAGGAAGGGAATGATGAGGCAGATTTTATGTTTTGCCCTGTAAAGTTTGCATTCAAATAAGAAAATTTAAATAATGTGAAAGTAAAATGAAAAAGGGGGAGCAGTCAGATCATTTGTGGAGTGCTGCTGAACCCTGAATGATGGGCTGTTGGCATCTATGTACCATCACCCTCTTACTGAATGCTCCACCTTAACATACCAGCGGCCTTGCAGGTCTGCTTAGCATTTGTGCACCCCGAATGTCCATCTATCATTTCCAAGCAAAGGAATGTGATCCCTGCCCCCTTCAAACATTTAGGGTGGCAGGCCTCTCAACTTTCCTTGGACTAAAATCAAGTGGCAATTACTCTTCAAGTCCTCTGACCACAATGGGCACAAGCTCTTACCTGCAGGGAGCGCTTACCCATGTGGGGAGGCTGCCATGGCCTGTTTCACAAAGAATTTTCAATATGGGACATATTGAAAACTCCCAGATTACCAGATAGTTCAGAAGTCTCATCCCTGTCCATGGAGGAAGGCACGAGATTAACAATTGCAGTAGCATTGAAGATTTCTACCCAGAAGTCTCTAGTCAGATGTCAGACCCAGAACTTAACTTACTGTGAAGAGACAAACATTGATTATATTTGAAATCTCAGATGAGATAGGACTGGCATAGGAAACCTCAGATGTTTTAGCCTCATGCACGTTTGGTTTCAATCCTGACCCCATTGCTTATTGATAACAAGCATCGAGACAAGTTTGCTTGACCTGGCCTCAGTTTCCCTGTCTGTTAAATGGGGCTAATAACATCTTCACAAGTCTCTGAGAATTAAATGGGATTAATTAAGTGAGTGGAAGGGCTGGAAGAGAGTTGGGCTGTAGCAAGTACCCAGAATATCTTAAGAAAGGGCAAGACCATGGAGGCCATGTTATTGCAAGTTTATGACTGGGGCAGAGGTCACAGTGGGTCTCCATAGCAAAACCCTGTGCATTCCAGAAAGAAAGCCTCAGCTTCCTCTTCTGTAATGTGGGGGTATCTTGAGGACTTCATGGGCTAATGCCTTAACAACCACAGTTTCAGTGCCTGGCAAGAGTAAGTATTGATTTGTGAATTATATGGTCAAGTCCTTCATTCCTCACTGGGTTCTCTGAGTTTGTGCCTTGTAAATGTGTGGTGCCTGCATGAATGAATACTTATCATAATTATTTCAAAACATATTTTAGTCACTCCATTGTTGATTTAGTCTGTTTCTAGGAATATCCCCAACTTCTAATAATCTCACTGCATATGCCATGAAATAAGATAAGATGTAGATTTCAGGACTAAGATAGTGACAGGCAAGGCCCTCTCTCAGAATTTGTGATGATAATCCTTGAGGCTCTCCTGCAAGGCCTGGGATATCTGCAACTGGCCTTCTGACCTGAGTTTTGGGGTTTGCAATAGTTCTGAGGTCTCTGCAATCTGAATTCAGCTTTCTCTCCAATCCTATCAAAGGGCAGCTCTCTGGGATGTCTTCATTTTTCACCTTGTCGAGAAGGAGACTGAAGAAACAACTTCTGAAAAGCTTCTTATAAAGCCACATGATAAGATCCTCCACAGGCAGCATCTTGGAAAATTGCAGACACATTTTAAAAAGCAATCACTCAGGTTCCTTATCTTTAGTAATTCTAATTGGGGCCTCAGATTCATCTTTAAAAGCTTTAGCTGTCTGACACCCAACCAGGAACCAAACCTTTCTATATTTTACATAAATAATACAAATCAGAATAAAGTTCAGTGCCAAGTGGGGAAGCATCCTCCCCTGGTTCCTTATCACACAAGTCCATAACCATGAGCTGTTACCTTTCAAAAGGCAGATGTTAAGAACCACAGTGTAAAGGTCAGAGACAAATGAGATCTTGGGTGAGGCACTTTCGCTCCCTAAGGAGTGGGATGAAACCTTGTCCTGTCTCTTCTTTGCTGATGACTTTGTCCTGAAGATCATTCCAACAGATTTCCCAGTGATGCCGCCACGTGCACTCTAAATGCCCTCAGTGTGCTTGGTCTGTGTCCATGGTTTGCAGTTAAGAGTCCTGGGAACACGCTGTTTCACCACTGTGTCTTGAAGTTACATCTGGTTTCCCTAGAAAATCTTAGGCTATGTGAGCTGTGCCCCAGGATCCATGTGTTGAGAATAACATGGCATTCTTTAGAAAGCAGGACGTTTGGGCTGCAGCACCAGCAATCTTTACCTTCCTGTGCCTCCCCAGCCACTCTGACCACCTCCTGAGACACTCGGCCTAACCCCTGAGTCCATGAAACTCTAGCTGGGAACCACAGGCGAGCTGGGGTCTGAGGCCTGGGGCAGGCTTGCAACCTAAACCTGGGGCCCTGGTGGAGCCCTTAAGAACTCTCAGGTCTCAGAGCTAATGGCTTCTCCCAATTCCCCAGGAAGTGCTCTTTCCAGGGTGGGTGGGTCCTGGTTTGCTCTGCAATTAGTTGCATGGCAAACCAGAACCCTGAGCTAAACTCCACCCCAAAACATGCCTCTCAACTTGCCCTGAGTCATTCCTGAGGCTCTTCCTTCATCCTACTAGCTGTGTGGTTGAGGCTGTACTGGTGGTCCCAGCCCCTATTCCCCTCAGCCTGTTATTAATGTTGGCACTGTAGTGTCTGTGACCATGTTCACAAGAATGAGATGCCAAGCCATGTTGGGAAGAGTCTGTACACAGCCAGTGCTCACTAGTTCTAGTGTTCTGGCCTCATTGGCAGCCCAGGTTGGGGGAGGTGAATAGTGTCCCAGAGATGCAGGGAACTAAGGCTGAAGTGACCAGTGGAGCAGGAGGTTAACCTGGGATTTCTTAAATCCACCAGGGTTTATCTTGCTCTAGGAGAAGGGAGGAGACACAAAGGAGCATGTTATTTTATAACAGATTTAGGGCAAATTGTTAGCATCACCAGATCTCCACGAACTGCTATTTCTGAGTGTCCTGTGGTTGGGGCACATGTTGTGGTTCCAAACAGTGGGACTAGACAAGAGTGAGAGGATCACTTTGAGGCCTGTTTCTTTAAAATCTGCCTATGACCTCCAGCTTTTATTCCTACTCCCACAATGGGTCAACCTGGGAGGCCTAAGAGACAGATGAGCCCACACTTGACCCACAGCGGATATTGCTCCAAGGAGGAATAAACTTTAATTATGTTTAGCAGTAGGATTTTGGAGGACATTTAACTGCTTATTTTAATTAATCAAATGTTATTTTCAGAAAATAAATATTGATATCTTGAACTGGTCATCTGACCATATGCACACCTCCCACATATGCACATCTTAAACCTGTAGCCCTCTTAAACATTGTATTTCAATACTAATAAAGCTGTTTAATAATGAAATAGTCCTCTTGTATTCTCTGTTTCACTTTATGTGGTTTTAGTTACTTTGGGCCTACTATAATTTGATTAAATGGAAAATTCCAGAAATAAACAATTTATTAGTTTTAAAGTTTATACCATACTGAGTAACTTGATGAAATCTCAAGCCAATATGCTGTTTTTCATGTGAGATGTGAATCATCCTTTTGTCCAGAGTATGCATGCTGTACGCCCTACCCTCCTTAGTTACTTAGTAGCTGTCTTATTAGATTGACTGTTGTGATATCTCAGTGCTTATGTTCATATACCTTTATTTTACTTAATAATGGCCCCAAAGTGCAAACTTTTATTACAGCATGTTGTTTTAATTATTCTATTTTTTTAGTTGTTAATCTCCTACTGTGCCTAATTTATAAATTAAACTTTATCATAGATATATATGTTTAGGAAAATACTTAGTACATACAGGGTTTGGTACTATCTACAGTTTTAGGTCTTTACCGCAGATTTTGGAATGTATCTCTTATGGATAAAGGGGAGCTACTATAATGATTTTTCCTTTGCTTCTGATTGGATGTTGGAAAGTAAAAAGTAATAAAAGGCCAGCTCATCTACTTGTGATATGGCATTGAGGATATAGGCCTATGGAGAACTATCTGGTTCTGGTGGTCAGAAGTGCTCAGCAGAGCATGGCAGATGGTCTGTATTCTGGCCTCCAGCTACAATGGTCTATAGTAACCTCACCTGTCTGGCCTTTTGGACTAGACTATTGGAACAAGTCGAACAATGTCATTTAGGGCATTTCCAAAAGGGGTATGACCACCATACCTGTCCTGTCCAAATGCCCAGCCACTGGCAGCCCCAGGAATGTGAAAATGATCCCCACTTCCTCCTTGGCTCACTGGACCAGATGGTAGCCCTCTGCCTGCCCAAAATGCTTGCTGTTCCATATGCAGGTGTTTGGGAAACTGAGATAAGCCTAATCCCTTTGGTCACTGATGGCATTTGGGGCTGCATCTGACATCATGGTTGAGGCAGGTTTGTTCAGAAGGGAACTAGCCATCAGTAGGCACCTGCACTGAACTTCTCTAGAAGAGACTGGATCTTTACCGGCTACCCATACCTTTCTAGGATTTTCTTTGATCCAGGAAGCAGGTGGATGTTGGTGCTTATTTCTGCCCCTCATTGATGCTCACCCTGCCCTCTGCTCCTCAGAGCCTGCCTGGAGGATTTGGAACAGGCTCTGCTGTTCCTCCAAAACTGGCAGATTTTGGTAGTGCTACCCAGTCTAAGTTCTTAGTCCCCATGAGGACACTAGGTCTCTCCACTGCCTGGATCTGTAGCACTGCACCACTGGCCTGCTCTCCCATGGCATTATCTCTGCCATGTTTGCTGAGCTTCTCAGTGTTTCCAGCCTTCTCCCCCTAAAATGAATAGACTGTCCCGGGGGACAAGCTGCTGGCGCAGGCTGGGAACACCATCATCAACCAGGGTCACTCCCTCAGATGTTTGTTTCTGCTCAGAATATACCTTTGGCATTTGATGCTGAGTCCAGTAGCCTGCCTGGAAGTGGAAGGGGCCCTTCCTTGGCTGGGAATGGTTTCATTATTTCTGGGAGGCGAGGCAGTTAGTGTCAGTCTCTGGGTATGTGGTGCCTCGGAGAAAGAGGCTACTATGCTGTTTAGCTGAGAACAAGTACAGATACTCTTGCATTGACTTGCCCTGGATATGCCAGGCTGATCTGCTGAGCTCATTGCTCTCAAGGGGCACATGCTGCATTTTGCTGAAGAAGGCACACTTCACCTCTGTTTTTTACAAAGACTGCAGTCCATTCAAGAAGCATTCCCATCATCCTCAGTCCTCGGCAGCCCAGGGGAGGCAGCAACCAGACACCAGCTCACCCAAACTACCTCTATCATACCAATAACTGTAGCTCAGTATTCAACCAATGCATTAAGGAGCGAGAATGCCCAAACTATAATGAAAAGTAAGCTATGTATGTCCAAACAATGAATAAAATATGTTTCCAATGCTGCCTCAAATGTCATTCAATTCATTTTTCTGCCTAGTAATTGACGAAACTCGTAATTTACCAATCGGTCTTCCAGCTATTACTGTAAATTATGGGGTTCAATTGAAAGCTAAAGGATTGATCTACTATAAGTGGGAGATATTTAAGTACTGTAAGCTAATAGCCATGCTAAGTTAAATTAGCAGCCCCTGAGAGGTGTTCATTACGTTTATGCCAGCAACCAGAGACACTGAAAGAAACACAGAAGTCAATTTTAGAGGGTAAGGATCTATTTTTTAGACAGAGTAACTCTGGGTGCATAAAAACTCCAGGGCAGCCATAGACTTGTGACTTGTGATTTATTTACTCATAAGGTGTCATCAGGCTTCTTAGTAACTTGTTTCCTCTCCCTACAACAGTGGCAGAATACTGCTGTATAATTATTAATCAGAGTTGTCCCTGGGCACTGCTGATGTCGCTTTCCAAGCCACAAGAGGATGGTGTAAGATAAACTTCAAAACCTATTTTTGTTTTTGTTTTTTAAATATTTATATATATATATTTATTTTAGTTGTTGATGGACCTTTATTTTATTCATTTTATTTATATGTGGTGCTGAGAATTGAACCCAGGGCCTCACACATGCGAGGCAAGTGCTGTACCATTGAGCCACAACCCCAGCCCCCAAACCTATTTTTGGATGATTATTTCAATATTATATTTTTTATTGACATGTCACATGCATAAACAATGGTTTTAACTTAATATTGTTTGAAAATTGTTTTAAAATGAGTTGGCTGCTGCTGTTTACAATTATTAAATAAATTTCTATTTGATTTAAAATAATTTGTTGGAGGAATTTGCATTTTGATCTGTTTAATAATAGGGAGTTATGGTTTTTGAATAGCTGCAGAAAATAAAAGGCATCCCTTTAAAAAGCTACAAATTCTCATATTTAACCCTAAATAATTGATACTTCTCTCTCTCTTTATGATTCTACTGAGTAATTCTGCACAAAAGAAACATTTGAAGCCGTCCCCAAGGGCATTTTAAATAAGAAAATATCTATTGCTTAATTTTTCTTCTGTGGTGCTTACGCAAGCGTGAATACCAGCCCCCAATTAACTCAAGGTGATGTCTAATGCACTGTGAGGACACTTGCTCAGCAGCCTGAGTGATCCTGAGTCCACAAGAGGGTTATATGATGGATGCTTCGGCTCCTTTCCTTTATGCTCATGCTTGTTTCTTCTGAACACAGTTAGATTGGCTGGAATTTGCTGTGCCAATATCTGTGGTGGCAGCTAGGGAGGTAATTATGTGCTTGCTCGTCCATGGTGTGGACAGAGATGTGCAGATGGAAAGTAGGAAGGAGAAAGTGAAGTGAGGTTCTTCATGCTTCACCAAATTTAAGCCAAATGAGACCCATGGGAGCCACCGGCTGCAAGTGTCCTATGGCATCAAGGTCTGTAACCACCAGCTCTCTTGCTGCCAACTGTTGTCTGCATAAAGATCTTTACCAAGTCCAACATGGAACCAGGGTTACAGATGCTCTGCACAGAACAGCCACTGAAGACCATGCTGAGCACTAAGAACAGAAATTCTGGGAAGCTGCCCAATCTGGTCAGACCCCCAGAGCTCACCTGCTTCTTTGGCCTTGGTTTTGTCTCATCCAGGATAGAACATCTCAAAACCACCATGATTTGGCTGAATCTAGTCTTTGTCCCTCGTTCTTCTTTGCTTTTTGAAGTTACTCTTGTTCTCTCTTGGCTTTGCAACTGAAAAAGCACTTACAGGTCATCTCTAGCCAACTTCCCACTCAACCATCAACTCTTCTCCAAGCCACTTAGGCAAGCAACTGACTGCTCGTTGTCCAGCATCAGGGATTGGATGTCACCTCACCTAGCAGAACAGTCCATGAGAACAGAGTGTTCTTCACATAAGGGGAAGTTGGTTCATTTTCCTTCAAGTCTTGTTCACATGAGGATATAATGCCCTTGCCAAGTTTTCACTTCTCCAGATGGTGTATTCAGTTGTTCTTCCTACGCACAAGAGTTCAGCCCCTCACCATTCCAGCTGCCCTGTTCCTGTCATGCTGAAAATGTGATCCTTTGGGGATTATAGATGGTCTCCAAATAGGACCTGGTCTGACCATGGCAGAGTTCAGTAGGGTTTCCCTTTCCTTGTTTTAATTTCTCTCCTCTCTTAATATAGCCTGAGGTCCTCAGTAGCTTTTCTGTCAACAAAATTTCACTGTTTACTTCTTGGTGAGCTTTAAACCAATTAAAACTACTAACTCTGCTTTATTTGACCTGTTTGTAAGTAGATCTCTCCATTCTGTGAAATAATATGATTCTTGGAATCATTTTTTCTTAATAACTTTCCATGATACTAGCCTGTCAAGGTTATTTTGAATCTCAATGCTGATTTCCACCTTTGCTGTCTCTCCCAGTTCTGTAAATTCACTATGTCGTCATGCAAAAGAACACACAGTAGAATACTGAAGAAAAGTCAATTATGGACTCACATTGTTTAATTTTGGATGTTGGCTCTAGAACTTACTAGCTTTATGTGATCTCAGGCAAGTCACTTAACTGGTCTGTGCCTCAGTTTCCTTATCTGGAAAGTGGGCATAAAAATCCTTCCTAAATTGTTCCAGTAATCTATTGCTGTATAACTTACCGCCCCAAAATTTAGTGGCCTAAAAAAATAATGATGTGTTATTTCTCATGATTCTGCTCAGGAGACCGTTCTGCTTCACATGATATGGTCCACATTCACTCACAAAGCTGAGATCAGCTGGCAGTTGACTGGACTAGTAGGTCCAAGAAGGCCTCAATTCTCTGTCTGGACAATGTGGACTCTCTCTTTGCTCCACGTTTTCCCTATCATTCCATGATTGCCTACCTATCCATACAGCATGGCAGATGCTTCCCAGAGCAAAAGCAGAGATAGACGGTCTGACTTCTCAAGAGCTAAACCTGAAATGTGCACAGTATCACTTCTGTCTCATCCTGTTTGTCAACTAGTCACAAAGGTAGCTTGTCATCAACGAGAGGAGAGATACATTCCCCCAACTTGTTGGGAGAAGGGGCATGGGCAGAGGGAGGAGAGGAATGGGTGGTGGTCATCCTTGGAGACTATATTTCACATAGCTTGTAAGGTTGGTGTGAGAATTAGAACAAGTTAATACAGCAAAGCAGTTAGAGGCTGGTTTATACCATGTGGAAAAGCTGGCTTTTATTTAGAGTCAAATTTACTAAGTAAAGGCAGAGGCAAGATCAGAGGCATGCTGCCTGCCACTGGACTTCCTTATTTAAAGGATGATTTGCTAAAGCTTTATTGGATACAGGTCCACCCAGGGGTGAAGGCCACCACTAGGTATTTCCTACATGTTTAATCTTATTCTTATGGCAGTTCTATGTAGGTGTGGTTATTTTCATCTTATAAGGAGAAAACAGGCTCAGAAAGTAGAATATCTTTTCTAGTTACTACTGTTAAGCAGTAAAACCAAAGTCCAGAAATCCGCCATTTTTTCTTGTCATGTGGGACTCAGTAAAATGACTAGCTGAGGTTCAGATACCAGGTATCCTTTGCAGGGCTGCCACCTGCAGATACCAGGTATCCTTCGCAGGGCTGCCACCTGCTGAGCTGGACTCCTAATCAAAAAAAGCAATCAAGGCCTCTGCAGTGCTAGTCTCAGGGAGCTCTCCATGTTTGGGCAATCCTTGCTTTCTGGATCTACAATGTGATTTTGGTATTTCATTTTAGAATCCTCATACTTCTTCTTTTTTTTTTTTTTGGTACTGGGGATTGAACTCAGGGGCACTCGACCACTGAGCCACATCCCCAGCCCTATTTTGTGTTTTTTTTTTATGTAGAGACAGGGTCTCACTGAGTTGCTTAGTGCCTCACCGTTGCTGAGGCTGGCTTTGAACTCGTGATTCTCCTGTCTCAGCCTCCCAAAGTGCTGGGATTACAAGTGTGAGCCACCACGCCCGGCTGAATCCTCATATTTCTTGAAGGTCTTCTATTTCAGAGCCTATGCTAAAGATTATGCAAATCTGTCTCTGAATGTTTGGGCAACATGGACAACACCACAAATCGCAGTGACTTCCATTTGTCCAATGCTTGGTACAGCTGGAGCTCTAGAGCACCACACCAAAAGCAAGGACAAGAGGGGCTTCAATGATCCGCCCAGGTCTACAGCTAGAAGGTGGTAAAAGTCATAAGTTAGCCTTGAACCCAGGAATGCTGATTCCCAATGTTATGTTCATTCTATTGCCTGCCCTCGTAAGATTACTATGAGACTCAAAAGAAATACCGAACGTTTGTTCAGCAATTGAGCAAATTGAACCAACTGAACAGTGGACAACATTGTCCTAGACACTGAGACATAGAAACAAACAAAAAAGGCAAAATCCTGACCTTGAGGAGCCTATAGTCTTCTAGAGGAAGGCGGTCAGTAAATTGCTTGGCAACCCTTAGGCATATGGAAGAGCAATAGAATATATTTCCATTGTCAGTTTAATTATTTCATTCATTCACTCAATTAGTCATGTTAGCATTACAAACTACTGGGATAAATTATATGTCAGACACTGTGCTAAGGGATGGGAAAAGAGAAATGGTAAGACAGACTAGGACCCTACCTGAATCAGAGTCGAGAATGGAGAACAGACAATGAACTAAAATAGTTACAGAATAACAATGGCAATATCAAAACAGCAATGATAGTCAGGCACGGTGACACACGCCTGTAATCCCAGCACTTTGGGAGGCTGAGACAGGAGGATCGCGAGTTCAAAGCCAGCCTCAGCAACGGCGAGGCGCTAAGCAACTCAGTGAGACTCTGTCTCTACATAAAACACAAAATAGGGCTGGGGATGTGGCTCAGTGGTTGAGTGCCCCTGAGTTCAATCCCTGTACCAAAAAAAAAAAAAATACAGCAATAATAGAAATGACCTCTTGGATGGGTTGAGTAACAAGTTACAACTTTTGAAGGACGGACAGTAGGGTTTGTTAATTGACTTGAGCCAAATGGAGTTTACAGTGTCTAGAAGTGAAGGGCATCTGATGGGTGGCTTGTTCTATGAGCTGTGAGCAGGAGATGGGCTCTGACACCTGAGAATGTCTTAATGAAACTCCTAGGTAGAGCTGAAATAATGACCACAGTGGTTTGAATCTCGTAGTCAGTTTCAAGGTTTTGTAGGCAGACATTCAGTGGCACAGCACAGAGCAATTCCTAGGAGTCTCACTGAAGATATGTGTAGCCTTAAGGAGCGATCATCAAGTGCCCCATAGCCTAGGCTTCAGGCCACTCCTCAATTTCCCTCATCCAAAAAAAATGAGACAACCCATCCTCTCCAAGCAAGCAGCCAAAGAACCAGCTCATAGCAGCACTTTTTAAAATGTGCCCGTTTGATAAATGGCATAAGGTAAGGGGAGGATTGGCTGCATGCTGGAAGGTGGTTCCCTGGGACCTTTAAACTATGGGATCCCACAGCCCCTCCTTCTTCCTCTGAGGTTTCGTCTTAAAGATTTCTGATTGTTCAATATTAATGTTCACTACCGGCAGTGCATCTGTTTTCCCATCCATCTTGTCTTCCTCCTCCCAATCCCAAGCTTTTACTCTAAATTAAATCAAACTTTAAATCAATCTTCTGTTCTTCACTGCTGAACTTCCTATCACTCTCCTGTGTGTGGGGGTGGGTGGGGGGAGGTGGAGGTGGGAAGCAGCAACAAAAAGCCAGCTTGCTCTAAAAGTAATTTTTAAATTGCTTCTGCTGGAACCTTTAGCTGCATCAGTCCCACTGGGTGCAGACCCAAGACTTCAAAGCTCCACCTTACAGGCTCTCACCCCTGCTTCTTCCAAGGCCCCCATCCCCTTGCACCTACACTGTGGAGATTTTCATGGCTTCACAGGATGTTAGGACAACAGCCCTAACTGGCCCAGCCCCCTCCAGGCCCCGCCTGTGCTGTTGCAGGTAGACTTCCCTCTAGGAGCTTTAATGGCTGAGTCCTAGCCCCATAACCTGCACAGAGGACCCCAGCAGGGTCCGTGATAAAGACCCAGTTGCTGGGTGTGGCACCCAAATGCCTCCACACTGGGCTTCCCACTTCCTGTTTCCAGCTTCAGGGCCACACTGCATCTTGCGTTCTTGCCTGTAGAGCAAACCCTATACTTCACAGACTGGTTCAGCTGCCAGAGACACACTGTCCATAAACCTGGCACTCTATCCCTAGGTTCATTTTAAACAGAACTTCTGCACACCTTTTGTGTATCTCAGGGCTTAGTGGCCCTGGCTAGAAGGGAGAGCCCTTCACCTGGTTCCTCTCCATCACCTTTTTATTTATCTGAAGAAAAATTTTCTAGGGCTATGGCTCTGTTGCCTTTCTTCTTTGATTTCAGTTTTTATTTTTGTTTTTTCTTCGTCTTCTTTTAGTTCAAAATTTTAAGATATTTTAAAATGCAGACTTAAATAAATATGGTCTCACTGTGAGAAATCTTTATCACCACCTCATGGCCCAGGCCCTCCCCACAGCCCTATCTTATGGCTCTGATTTGTATTCTTTGTATCTTCAAAACCCCCAAAATAAATTATTTAGGTTTTATTTCACTCATTTTTTAAAATTAAAGTTATAATGTCACATAATTTAAGGAATCAAATAGTTCTCCATTGTTTGTTTTGAGATAGCAATTTCTTCCAATTCCACCATTGCTTGAATATGCTACCACTTTCAACTTTCAGGGGTTTTAATTTTTTTCTTTTTATTTCTTTCTTTTGAATATTTATTTCTAGGTAACGTTCCTGTTACTTCTTGGTTCCAAGTTTTAGGTATTATCTATGGAATTGTCAAATGGAAGCAGGGAAGCATGCTTTCTATCCCTCCCCTACCACACCCCACCCACCTGCCTTCCTGAACCTCCTCAGTAATTTTGGTTTTATCAGTTGGCACTCAGTATTTCTACTCCCACACTGGGAAATTTATTTGCAGTATTTCTCTCAAGAGGTCTTTCCCTTCATTTCTCTCCTCTTCTTTTTTAGAGCTCCTTCTATTCAGACATTGAGTTGTCTCTCCTGTTTTCCCCTCTGTTCATTTTCTCTTCTTCCTAAGAGTGTCACATTTTTTCCAATTTTTATTTTATTTTTTCATTGCTGAATTCTCATTCCTCACTTCTAGGGGGACTTTGTTGTCTGGCAGTTTCATTTTTATTGTCTTTGATGGTATTAAACACAGCTGTAAATAAATATTTTCTCCCCCTGCATAGTTTCTATTGCCTTCAACTTGCTTTTGTTCTTCTGCTTCCTGTTTTTACCCCTTTTATATGAGAAGCTTTCCTTAAATGTTGGTGACCCAGGCCTTTAACTCCCCAAGGAGCTGACTGCAGGGTGTATGAGGAGGGGGAAGGGAACTGTTTCCATGGTGGAAATATGGAGGGGGTCTTCCTGGATCAATTCACTGAGCAACCCCTGAAAATTCTAATTTCTTTCCTGAAGGCTACTTCCCAACTGCTGGAGCCTGGAGGCCAAATGTGGGGTGACTACTGGGGCCTTAGCAATTGGTCTGCACTTCCAACTTTTACTCAATCCTCCTGTTTTTTGTTTGTTTGTTTGTTTTTGTTTTTGTTTTTTGATATGAGACTCCCATTAGGAACTGGTCTAGTGTCCTTAGTCTGAAAAACTTTTCTTATCTTTCCCAGAACTGAAGCTCTATTCTTATTGCCTAGGTGGGGGATGGCAGTCACTTCTTGGTGCTAGGTGTTAAAAAATATCTGAGATCTAATTGCTTTTTAAACTTAACTTTCAATTGGTGTTCTTTTCTTTGCTCCTCTTTGGCTCTTATTTTCAGAGATCCTTGGTCCTGCTAATTCCTGGGTCTTTGGGCAGCTTCTCTCTGCAGAGCAAACAGCTGCTGTGCTCTCTCCTCCGTGCTGGCTTGGAACTCAGCTCTCTCGGGGTGCTAACCAGCTGCCTCTTGCCCATCTGCTTCCCAGCATCCAGAGGGCCGTCCCTCCTCCTGTTCTTTCTGTCTAGGTATGTCATACCTTCAAAAACATCCCTTTCATGCTGTTCTGTGGAGTTTGGAGGTGTGGAAGAGTCCAATGTGATTTTTAAAATCTGTTATACTTAACTGGAAGTTTGAACTTGAGTTTTGGTTTTCTCATTAACGAAGAAGGAATTATGAAGTGTGTGTGTTTGGTTCCCTTGTGTTTAGATCTTGTGTCTCTCTCATGCTCTCTCATGCATGCCCTCCATGGGCATTGTTTGTTAATAATTTGTTTTTCTTTTGTGCTATTGTCATTGAGTCTCTATGATTTCATTTTTTGAAAGAAGGCATTTGTTTTGGAAAGGGGGGAGAGAGAGAGGAGAGAGAGAGAGAGAGAGAGAGAGAGAGAGATCTAGCCAGCGCGCACACTGGGGATGCATGCAGCTCAATGGTAGAGTGCTTCCTTCGCATGTGTGAAACTCTAGCACCACAAAGAACAGAAATGAATAAACACAAAAATCCCAAACTAAAAAACACCCTTCTCCCCCAAAGAGAGAAATTAATGGGTATTCTTTGTTTCTTTGTACACTGTTCAAAGCTATGTCATTAGGAGCATAAAAACTTCATGGCTGCCAATAAGAACACAAGTTACTCTGAATGAGCAGACTTTTGTGATCCCAGAATCAGGGAGATAAGGATAATTTCCCCTAATCATAAAATCTGAAAGAACAGGTTCCAATTAGAACCAGTCAGCATGAGCCAAAGTGACCTAGAGCTGTCATGGCAGTGGGAACCTGAAAGTCTGATGTCATCCTGCTGTCCATCAAAAGTCAAGAGGTGGACATAGGTGGGACTCTCTGGAAACTTCCCTGGGATGTCCAATAAAACTGGAGGGCAAGGAGAAGCATGCCATCTCTCTTCTCTCTGAGAGGACCCACTGTCTCCCTTGATAGTGTCCCCTTTCCCTCTTTTCCAGTCTTTCTAATAAACTCAAGCCTGTTACTCTGAGTGACGTGCCTGAAATTTTTCTGGCCTACTTGCAAGAATCTGAGTTTGAAGGAGGTCATTCATGTGGCCTCAGTTTCATGGAAGGCTCAAGTCTGTAAATGTGGACCACATTTAATTTATTGTATTTTTTTCTGTCTTATGTTTCAGAATTTATACTTTCTATTTTAATTTTGTTTCATTTCTATTCAAAGCCAAGAAACCTACATATAAAGATTGATAAAACTAAAGCAAGTCCTCAAACAGTGAAAATGGACCAGGTCAATCAACCAGGTATGTGGCGGGAATTTTCATAGCTTGAGAAAACATTTTGAGCAGAATCTATTAAGGTGGAAAACCCTGGAATGTGAAAATTCAGAGTCTATCTGCTGGAAACCCTCAGGGAAATTTTCCGGAAAAGGCTGAGAGATGAGAGTATGCTTTCAGATTCTGCGCCAAGTCCCTACGCCTAGTCTTTCCATCTGAGTTCATGTAAACTACTTTTCCGAATCTTTATGCTGTCTGTCCACTGCTGACCCTCTGACCTCTGAGAAAAGGGAAGAGATAAAGGCTTTGAAGAGAGATCTTGGGATGTTGGCCCAGAGTGATGCTTATCATGACTTTTGAGCTCTGGGCAGCATCAAAGGTGGCCGGACATCCCTCTTCCTGGCAGTTACGTCAGCTGGTGCAGGCCATCTAACAGTGGGTGCTGACTGCTAGGGCTCTCTGTCACTGGGAACAGTGAACAGGGCATATTTTTCCAGGAACCAGATATTGATAATTAGTCTACTACATGTAGTTCATGCAATTTAATAGAAATTTGTGGGCTTATTGTGCCAGCAATTTGAGATCATATTGTGTAAGCTAAATGAGTCAGAACCTGTGCAGTGGGGCTGTTGTAGGAATCAAGCTTTGAGGAGAGGGGTATTTAGGGAGTTATGAGGTCCTATGAGTGCCAGCCAGGCCCAGAGAGACCACAAGAGGAGCCCTGGGCTGACACTGGTATTCATTAGGAGATGCTGACTACTTTCACAGATAGAACACGCTCCCTGGAGGTGAATGCCTTGGTCCACCCTGGGTTGGGCTCATGGGCTGCTTTTGCATCCAGTTCAGTGACTGGGTATATTGATGCTTCCATTTTATTAGCTGCTTCCAACAGAAGCGATTGAAGTCTGGAAAAGGTGGAAAGTGAGGAAGAAGAATGTCCAAGTGGAGAATTCTGGAAGATGGAGGCACCTGATAGAGCCAGCTGATGGGCAAGGCATGCTGAGCCACCTTACGCTCACACCAAGAAGAATGTGTGGGGAAGCCTTTGACAGTGGAGTCTCCTTCTGTGTGTGGCCTGGGTGACCTCAGGGTTATCAGCACCTGACTTAACCCAACATCACAATGAAGTGATCCCAGGAGGCAGTGCTGTGGATGAGAATGGGAGGAGATTATCCTAGGAGCCCCAGGCATGCTCTGAAATATTGGGGATCTTGGAAATTTTGATCGGTTATTAGAGTGACCAGTCATTCCCAGGTCAGCCGGGAAAGCCAAGGCACCACTGAAGGGCTAACGAGGCTAGAAGGACATGGTGGTGTACAATTAGAGGCACAGTGCCCAGCCTGGGAAGTGGGGTACAGGGGCAGAGTTGGAGGGCATGTGAGCTCAGATTTAATTACCCAGTGTGCTAGAATTTGACCTTGGTTATGTATATGTTATGCAATTTAATTCCTAGCACATCTCTGTGACACAGATAATGTCTTATTTACAAATAAAACCAAAAGTTAGAAAAAATGGACCGCCTTGGCTAGCATACTTTATCTACTTCAGAACTAATTAATTTATATTGATCTGACTTCAAAGTTCATATCTGCTCCACTAAACTTCTCTGGGTGTTGTTTTTCTTCCTTTTAAAATCAAAGAGGCTGGACAAGACTAGGATTTCCTAATCTTGTTTAGATCCCCTTAACTTTATTCCTAATTTTAGTTTATGCCTACTCTCATGAATTTTGTCTTACTCATTTTTTATGTGTATGTGAAGGTTTTCCTTATGAAGCTTCATTTTTTAATGTGTTTTTATCATAGTAAAATCTACATGACATAAAGCTTGCCATGCTAAACTTTTTTCCCCCCTTGGTTGTGCTAAGGATAAAACCCAGCACCTTGTGCGTGCCAGGCAAGTGCTGTTCTATTGAGCTATACGCCCTGCTCCTCAACCATTTTTAGGTAAAATAAGTTTAGTGCAGTGGCATTAAGTTCATTCACATTGTTATGCAACACTTTGTTTTTAATGTAGATATGTTTTAAAAAGGCAAGCTTGAGATCACTATCATGAATAGAAACTAGAATTTCTTCCCATAAGCAAGGGTAACCATTAGAATAAATACAGTGAAGGAAGAAAATCATTAACTTGCTGCTGATTCCTGTCACCATTGAAGGTTATAAGATGAGGCCTGCTCCCTCCCATCCCAGCCTCCATAATTCTTTTAAAGGAAGGACATCGAGCCTTGGGGAAGTAGTAAAATATGCTCACACCTAACTGACACTTCATCCATGACTCCAGAATTGAAAGATGTGTAAAATGTGAAAGAATCATTTCTCACTGTGAACTTGACATTATCTCATGCTGTGCCCAGGTATCTCCTCATACTTTGCCTATCACAGAAAACCCTCTTGTCCCACATCTGTACACCATGGGAACTGCTTAGATGTACACAGGGCTCCTGTCCACCAAGGCTTTGTGATGTCTGACTCAGAACAAGAGGATCTGATGGCTCTTTCTGATTTCAATCCCTGATGAGGAGCATCATTTGGGAAAAGCCCTTTAATATCTCTTCCTCAATTTTTCCTAAGAGATACAGCAGCCATCCCTTGATATCTACAAGGGGTTGGTTCCAGAACTTCCACACTCCCTGCCTAAAGTCCATGGATGTTAAAGACCCTTATATAAAATGATAATAATAGCACGTAACCTAGACACATAGTCCCATATACTTTAAATCATTCCCTGATTGCTTATAATATGGTATAAAGTAATGCTGTGTACATAAGTTATTATACTGTCTTGTTTTCAAAATTATGACAAAAAATTCTGTACATGTTTAATACAGATGCAATTTTTTTTCTGAATATTTTTGATCCATGGTGGTTGAATCCATGGATGTAGCACCCATGGATACAAACAGCCAGCAGTACCTACCACAAAGATTGGTTGCATCTTGCAAGCCAGTGCCTTGGATGGCAGAGCATTTAATCACAATGTTTGCAAGGTCCATCTGCGACAAGGCCACTCATGGCATTTGAAACTACTAGTTGCTCTGAATGGGTAAATTTAGCACAATTTGGGTGGAAAGGTAGACACTCCAAGCACCTGAGGTCGGTCTTACAGGGCTGGTGAGAAAAAAATGCCCGACGTGAGGCAGAGGCCACAGATGCATGCTTCACATGTTCTAGTTTGAAGCTGGGATTGTCTGGTACCTGTTCCCTGGATGGTAGGAGTAACAAAAGGTGTGCATGTCATCCTTGGAAGCACTAAGGGAATGAAAAGAACACGGGAAGAACTGTTTTCTTAAGTGGACAGGGATGCTGTCTGTCAACATCATATGGAAGCACTTTTGTTATCACGGTTGTGGGTGTATTTCATTAAGCCAGGCTGTGATGCCAGGAGCATCGAGGGTAAGAATAAAACTTGGGTGCTGAGGGGTGGAAGCCTGAAAAGATCTCTGCCTTCCCCCTCTCCTGGGCAGAGCTTACTGTCCCTCAGAGACTCAGTGTTCTACCCATGGAAGATAGGACATGACTTCTCACCTGGGGCTTGGTCTCATCTTTGTCTTTGTAGTAGAAAAGCTGATCCCCACGCAACACAAACCAGCGCTGTTGCCAGTTCTTCATGATGCTCCTCTGCTTCCTCAGCCAGCCTGCCTTCAGCACAGGGCCCAGCCTGCAGGGTCCCGGCAGCCGCCCTGGGCTCCGGCTCTGCTCCCCCATCACCAGGCTCTTGGAGCGGGCTGGAAGTCAAGAACACACACAGTAAGTATGGAGACTAGTATGTCTCTGGTCACTTCTCACCACATCCCAGTATCCCAGCTGATCTGGGACCAAGGCTTGCAAGGCCAGGACAGTAGGACACTAGCATTGCAGGCCCAATTCCATGTTGGGTTCCGAGGGCATAAGCTGAAGACTTCAGCAGCAGCAGCAGCAGCCCGAGGTTGTCCACCTGGATGGACAGTCTGCCTGCCTGATTCACTTTTGCTCTGTTCCTGGAAACCTAGATTCTCCATTTCTCCAAGTTTCTTCATCCAAACCTCCATCCATACATCTATTTGTGCATTCATCCAGGTATCCACGTATCCATCTATCAATGTATGCATGTAACTATCCACTTGTCCATTCATTCAATGACTCACTCATTTTTTTTCATTCAGTCACTATTTATTAAGTGCAGACTCTGTGCCAAGATCTGTTCTAGTTACAAGGATTAAGTAGTGAAATTAAAAAATATAAAAATATGGTTTCTCCTAGAGGTTACATTCTAGCTGCATTTTTGTTACTCAGGGACAGTGGGAGTTGGCTCCATCCAGACCCCTCCCTGGTTTCTGCTTGAAGCCCCCTCCTCTGGAAGCATCAGATGTGAGCACCACTGCCCAGATTTCCCAAAGCCTCTCTGCTGCTTCCCTGGAACCATCGTGCAGGGTGGGCCTGGATTATGGGACCTCTCTTTCAGTAATTTGTTGCGATTCAGTGGTGGCTCCCTGACAGAGCAAGAGGGCAATGACTACTATGTCACAGCCTTCTGGGTACCTGCAAGCCCTCTTTTCTGCAGCTGACATCACTGACCAGCATTCTGCTGGGCTGGTACTGCCCATCACAGAGATGTATTCGGATTCTTGTCTCCTCCATCCCCACCTCTCCTTTTTTATACTTCCCCTCCTCTCTCCTTTGTCCTTGGGGGAAACTCTCCTCTCCTTGGCCAGAATCAAGGATATTACTGCAGTGTTTACTATGAGAGGACATGTTGGACTTTGGAGGAAAAATTCTGAGTCCAAATGTAATCATAACTGCAATTTGTAGTTCATGGATCCTAACTTCTGATAGTAACACAAGGTCCCTCCAGCCCACAGTTTTTGCACTGTGCCTATGATTCTGTGTGTGTGTGTGTGTGTGTGTGTGTGTGTGTACACATGTGCATGTGTGTGTAAGCTCCTGTCGTTTTACTAGTGACCACAGTTCTCTAAGCCTGACCTACTTTCCACCCACCCTGTCTCACTAGCCTGGAGTTTTATGCCATTCCTCTTCCATTAAGTCCCTGGGTTTGGCTGCATGGTGAGCTCATACTCAACCTTTAAGATCCAACTCAAACAACATCATTACCATGGAATCTTCTTCATGAATCTTTTCCAGGCAGTCATTCCCTCCTCTGCAGGACATATGGCCTGTGGCTGGGACTCATCTATGGTTGCCTTTCTGCCCCTCTAGCCTGAGGAGTTGGCGAGCTGGAAATGGGATCTTACCGATTCTGTATGTGTGGTCGACTCACTGGGCCAGGGGATGGACATAAGTCATAGTTAAACATCACAGGATACTTAGAGTTGCCTTTAATGATCTGAATGTCAATATATCAGGCATAACATGAGAGCCAGCTCTTGTCTTAAAATACCATATAATCTGGTAGTTCCAGTTTCATCTGCAATCTTATAGCCTGGGATACCATCTTGAATCTACCACATTTGCATGAACCAAAAAATGATGAAACCATCCCATAAACCTTGGCCCTGGAAGGTTTTAGCACACTGACAGCAGCAGGATTAACGAGAGCCACACTTCTTCTCTTTGGTATCCAAGTAGCTGTGCCAGCTCTGCGGGTATCCCTGTACACTGAAGGGGATTGGTGATCCTCGAGGGTGGTGAGGTTTTTTCAGAGACTAAAGGGAGGGGAAATCAAAGAAGTCCAGTGGGGGTTGCTCATTCTAGGAAGACAGTCCCATCTCTGAAGCTCAGCAGCACTCTGCACCAGGGTTGAGTTTCACATGTTCTTGCATTTCAGACTGATCTGCATTTTTGCTTCCAGATTGCTGCTGGGCTTGGTCCCCATGCTTCTTGATGCAGAATTATCATGTACAACCCCCTGAGTCCTAATAGTTGTTTATGCTCCCTGCATGCAATCTGATGCCTCACCATATGTTATCAAAAGATTACACATTGATGAGCATTTACATTCTTTCTGTTAATTATTTCATGAAAGAGACAATGGGGCCCAGTTGAAGAAATATAGGCTTTGGACAAAAGCTTGTATTTAGATCAACGCCAGATCTGTGAACTCTGTGTCTTGGTCTGCATATGAGCAAATTGGACCCATTTAGGATGACAATGCCTCACCCAGTAGGGTGAGTTGGAGGAGGGGAGACAGTCTGACCTGGCAGAGTACCTGACATGTCTGAGGGACCCAGTGACTAGTTACTGTAGTGATGATGGTTATGATAATGGAAAGGGTGTGGTGGACATCTCCGTGAAGAATTTGTTTCCTGAAGCTGGGCAGAAAGGATGGATCTTCTGGCAGTCCTGGAAAGGCTTCCCTTTCATTTCCAGGCCTTGTAGCACCTTGCCCAGCATCTCTTTCCTGCAAGCTTAGCATCCTTGCCAGGGAGGACACAGAATTGGAAGAAACACTCTGCCTGGATGAGGCTGGGCTGGACCACTGATGAGGCAGGCAGGGGTGGTGCCTGATGAGACCCAACAACATTATGCCTCAGGAGGGGTCTCTCTGCTCCCAGGGCTGCCCCCTCATCTGATCTTACATCCTGTCTCCAGCTGGCAAGGGGTAGAAGCAGGCCTGCATCCAAAAGACACTTGCTGATCCCTTTCCAAAGCTGGAGACTTCCAAGCCCAGGGGCCATGGGGATGATGTCCATGAGGAGAAGAGGGTTATCACAACCCCAGTATTCTGGTGCAATCTGGCAGATCATTGAGGGGGAGAGAGGACAGGTATGTCCCTGTGGTAACTGAGTTTGCTTCTCTCAATTTTCTCATGTCTCAAATTCTTTTAGTGGGTTATGAACTGACAGTCAAATTAAGTCACCAGTGCTTAGACCTTTGTCTTTTTATTTGCTTGAGATTTTGAGACCTGGTAGGCAGCAGTGCCTCTGTGAGTGAGTATTCTCTGGTTATGGGTGGGTGGGCTCAGGCCTCCATTGTCCATTCTTGCATTTTTTCCTCCTCTTGGGGAATCTGTAAGGTCTACTTAGACTTCTATTCCTCCACAGATGTCTGGGCAGCCTCCTCTGGAGTCTTTAGTGGAGAATGAACCATGGAACACTCTAGGGCCACTTTCCTGGTTCTATCTTTTCTTTAACAACAGGGCCCAAAGCTGGCACATTCCACCAGAAATGTACTTGCTCTTCCTCCCATATCACTACAGCATCCTGTGCAGGGCAGGTGTACAGTAGAAACTCAACAAAATCCCCAGGACTCATCAGTGCAGCAGGACTCTCCTGAGTGCCACTGAGCCCTCCACTCTAGCTCCAGATGAGTCTACAGAGGTACTCTCTGTTTGGGTTGCCTGTCCCAGGAAGGCTGAACTTTCTGAACATAGAACTATGGACACTGAGCCTGGCAAGAGAACAGGAGTCTAGCAAGAATGACTGCATGGTTGACATGACTGGACTGGAGACGTCATGTGGCAAGACAAAGAGGGAGGTGTTCTATGCCCTGATTCCCAAATCCTGGGCACTAGCCCTCCTGAGAGTTACAGGAAGGAGAAAGAAGGCATTGAGGAACCTGTTAATTGGGGCAAGGGGACAAGGTGAAGCTATAACTGGGCTCCATGTCAGTAGCTGCACAGTCTCAATTTCAGCACATGTGGGCAGCCCTGAGGGTCCTGACAGTCCTGTATCCAAACCCCATGCTCTGCTCTTCTCTGGCCTTCCAGGAGGAGAAGAGAAGCCAGCTCCTATGCCCCGCAGTTTGCCAGGGAGGCCCTTGCTGCAGATTCCACATAGGAGGCCAGACCAGTGCAGGGTTCTCCTCAGGTGATCAATCACATGGATATTGCTTATCAGGCCGACTGAACTTCTCCAAAGGAAAGTAATCATTGTTATGATTTATTAGTAACCATTGTTCCTGTCCTCAGCACTTCCTTTAATCAATTTATTTGGTTCTGTAAATATTTAAACCAGGCTCAAGTCAAATGGCTCTGACATGCTAAGTCTCTAGTACCAATTAGAGATGAGGAGCAGGCCCAGGGCAAGCTTGTGTCCCAGGGAGGAGAGGGGTGTCCTTAGCCCTCCTCCAGGTCAGGGCTTTTCTGCTCACAAGCACAACATTGATTGATTTGTTCATTCATTCCACACTAGTAGATGTCTGCTAGGTGCAGTGCAGAATCTTAGGTTGATGTTCCCTTAGGGATCCACCAGTCTGGCAAGGGGAAACAAGTTATAACCATGCAGGGATGAAAGGTCTAAGGTGATGTGAGACAGGCAAAAGGCACAGACACTGAAAAGAAGGTACAGACCTCTGCAGAGTCACCCAGAGGAGGGATACCTGGGCAATTCTTGAAGGATGACCAAAACGTGGGCCTGCCTCAGGGTAGAGGGGGCTCTGGTTTTTAGGGAGGAAGGAATGAGCATGTCATTTGCTAAACTGTGGCACCGTCTGTGTGTCAGGCAGACACTGACACCTCCTCTTCTTGACAAGCATGTATTGATGGGGGGAGATACACAACTACCTATCCTTCCTCAACCCAACTAGTCTGGACAGCACAGAATTGCTCCTGCAAATCTCTCCCCTTCGAGTCCTGTACTTCACTTATTTCCAAATTTGAAGACTCTCACTCTCCTTTCTCTTTACTTCCTTTTACTGAATCAATTAAAGTATAACCATCTCTTGCCTGGACTACTTCCTGACTCTTACCTTTTAGCTTCCAGAGAATTCTCCTTAAGAGCTATGGAGCTGCCAAGGAAATGCTCGGCATGAATTATTTCATTTCCTCCTGACAACAAGTGGTATTTCTTCTGTTCACAGATGTGTGAGCCAATGTTTGCAGAGGCCGAGATGGTTTGTCAAGGACCCAGGTGGCAGGTGGCACAGCCTGTTTAGGAATCTCAGTTTGCCTAAACTTCAGGGCCTGTACACTTAACTCCTTCATGAAATTGCCAGTTTCTAAACACAGGTCTAATAATCAGACTGCTTCCTCCAAAACTAGTTGTATTTATTATGCACAGAGGAACTACACTTCCGCCCCAGCCGGGCAGTTACAGTAAATTCGTAGCACATCACCATGTAATGTACCCACACACCTTCCACCTGGACCACCTGTCCAAGTTAGTAGCTGCCAAGGTGTCTATGTATTATATGCACCTGGGGTACTTAGATACACCCATCTTCACATCTGAATTTTGAAGCAGCTCCAATGATGCTGATAGCATCATGCGCTGGGCTCGGGTCACATCAGACAACCTCTGTTGGAATGGTCTGTGGTTCCACTCCTCTTCACTGTCAGAATCCTACCTGCTGTTCAAGGGTGAGGGGCATTCCATGCAGTCCTCCCAGAGATACTCCACAGAAATTCATCTCTTTCTTTTCACTTCACCTTTAAAATTGCATGAATAATAACCTAGTGTATAATATTGTGGTTCATGCATATATCTACCCCTCCCCAAGACTAAAGCCCCTGGGGCACTGTGTTGCAAAGAGTGTTGCATTCACTTCTGAAAGCCTGGAGCTGGCTTTGAATTCATGGAATGACAGATGTCTGACCAGGGAGGCAAGTAAGTTGGAGGAGAGTGGATCAGCAGGGAGCTGCCGGGGACCCAAACCCCTACTGGGGAGCTCTGGGTGTCTCCTCTGTGTGTGTGTGTGACATAGAGAGAGAGAGATTCAAGGAGAATGAGCAGAGCAAAGACAAGTGCAATCAGAACACATTGTGCCTTCATCATCCTTCAAAATCGAGGAGGACATGTCCTGGAGGAAGCCAGAAGTGATCCAGTGTATAAGAGGGGAGCATGCTGGATAGATAGACGCAGCTACAGATCAGAGCCCACATGCAGGAGGATGGTGCTTTATAAGTGTTGAGTGATAATTATTATGATAGTATTATAGTTATTATTCACTATGAGCTCAGACACTTCATGTTATGCACAAGCCTAGATGAAAAAATTTCATTTATTCTTGACAGCAAATGCTATGACTTCCCATCTGTAGATGTGAGAGCTGAGACAGTTTCCTGAGGCCACACCACAGGCACAATGGCCTGTTTAGGAATCAGTTTGCCTAACTTCAGGGCGTGCATACTTAAGTCTTCCTGAGTCTGCCATGGCACAACATCTCCCAGGAAGCCTGTGGAGTAAGAAAGAGAGCCTGAGGGGAGAACTCTGAAAACAAGGAGGAGGAATAGAGGACAGGAAGGGGCAGAGCAGCTATTGAGAGACACTGGCAGAAGCAGCCAGAGAGACAGGAGAACCACCAGGCAAAGAATGGTGTGGGAAACCCAGCGAGGGCTGGAAGAAAAGGCTACAGCTGTGGGAGGAAAAGAGGGAATTAAAGCCTAGCTTCTCAGGCAGAGGGGTGCAGCAAGAGCTGTCTTATAGATGGTCCAGGCGAGTGCTCTGGGGGAGCGAGTGCAGCAAAAAAGCATGCAAAATTCTAGAATGTTGCCTGCAAGAAGGGAAGAGGAGGAGGAAGGCCTCTGAAGGGAAAAGGCCTGCATGTGTTTAAACATATTTTGACTGGTGAAGATTGAGGCTATGTGTGGGGTGGGTGGGGAGTCAGCATTCTGGCAGGTGCCAGGAGGTGGAGCCTGAGGTCAGACACTGTGTATATATGTGTTGGGGGTTGGCCTGGGACAGCAAAAGCTATCCTGTGTTGTGGCAGGAAGTAGGAAGGCACAGATGGTGTAGGTGAGGTACTTCACTGTGCTGGGGCACCTCCTGGCCAGCTGCGACCCTCCCTGCTGGAGGTCTAGAGCCCACCTGAGCACTATGGTTCTCCTTGTACTCAGTCCTGACTATACCCACACTTGGCCGCTGTCTTAACCTGCTTTTGGGCCAGGGTGTCCTGGCCCAGATTATGCTGTTGACTACAGACACTGCCATGGGCCTGATGAGAAAGGACATGGAGCTGTGAGCTTTCCCAGGCACTGAGTATTGATAGACTTGGTTCCCATTGTGTTAGCTCTGGCCTGGCCTTCCTGGGACAGCTGGAGGTAGAGGGAGGAGGTATGGTTGAGATGGGAAAACACAGAGAGGACTGGAGTGCAGACAGGGCTGGGGTCAGGTGAGCGTCTAACAGAAGGGATGGATGTGCACAAGTGTCTGTGACTGCCAGAGCTGGGGACAGGTGGATAACGTGAGTCATTTCATTTATCCCTCAGTATAATAACTCTGAGTTCTCAGATATTAGAATTGAGACTCAAAAGAGAGAAGCAGCTTTCTCAGGGTCATACAACATTCTTCTGGTGGTCAAACGAAGATGGTCCTGATCACTAGGAATATCGTAGTTCTTCCAAAGCAGAAGGGATCTTGGGCTGCCTCTCAGTGCTCTGAGCAGACTCTCCACAGAGGAGAGTCACTAGCTCAAGGAAGGCATTTGAACCAGCAAAATGGACATCTTCCCTCAGCCAGGATGCCTGGGATGAAAACACAGGGCAACTCAAACTCAGGAGGTCAAAACCCTGGTATGGACAAACATCAAGAACTGAATTTTTGTATCTCATCAGAGGAAGGCACAGAGCTGTGCATGTCCAGGTGTTGCTAATACAGCAGTGGGTGCATAGCCAGCAGATGAATCACAGATAGAGGCCCTTTCCCTAGCAAGGAGGTGGGGATCTTGCATTTCTCAGAATTGAAAAATTAAAGAAGTGAATAGGTGCTGTACAGAAAGGAACCTACAAATGACTAATATGCATAGGGATGCTAAGCTCCAAGAGTCAGCTGGGAAATGCAAATTATAGTCATCAGAAGATACAACACTGTATCCTTTACAGGTAAAATTTGGAAAGTTTGACAATATCATGTATTGGTGAGGTTGAGAGTCATTGCAAGTCACTAGATGGAGGACACTGGGGCTGTACTTAGGCATAAATTACACATTCTTGTTTTGTTTTGTTTTTTTGCATCTGGGATTTAACCCAGGGGTACTCTACCACTGAGCCACATTCTTAACTCTTTTTATTTTTTATTTTGAGACAGGATCTAGCTAAGTTGCTTAGAGCCTTGTTGGGGCTGGTCTTGAACTTGCCATCCTCCTGCCTCAGCCTCCTGAGTCGCTATGATTACAGATGTGTGCCACCACATACAGCTAAAAATTGCACATCTTTTACAATTCAGCAGTTCTGCTTCTCTCCTACCCACCCCAGGCCCCAGAAAGAACCCCAAGCGCAGGGCTAGTGGCATACAGGAGGCCCACAGATAGCTAAAAATGCAGAAGATCCAAATGCTCATCAGAAGGAAAATGGCCAAATAATGGTGTATTCACACCATACAGACATTGAAAACAATGCAAAGACAATACATGAAGTAACAGGGAGAGCTCCCCTCTTATCTGACTCCTCAAAACAGGTGCTTTCACTCCCCATTTTTGATTCCTGCCCTATTCTCTTTTGAACACACTCGAGTCAGGCTTCCCCTACCTCTGCCGACCCAGACTACTCTAATCATAGGCCCCAGTGAGCCTCAAGTTGCTCAATTCAAGGGTCAGTTCATTCCTCTAGTTCCTTGGCTGCCCTGTAGCACTTGAGAAGTTGACTCTTCCCTGTCCTGGGACCACTTTCTACTCTGAGTTCCAACATCACCCTTCTTCTCCCAGCTCCCCCACCTTTTCCACTTTCCCAGCTCCGGTGCATCTTTCCAACCTTTCAACTTAAATGCCCAGGGCTAGTCTTACATCTATGCACACAGTCTTGTGTACTTAATCATCATCAATGTGTGGAAGGCCCTGTGCAGCTCAGCCCTGAACTTGAGACCACACGTGACACTGTCCACCTGCCACTTTTGATGTTACAAGTCCAAAGTAGAACTCTTGGTCTCCTCCTGCCCCAGAACCTGCTCCTTGCATGGCCTCCTCCATCTTGGTCAGTGGATAGCCCATCCTGAGGCCCACCCTGTTCCCAGCTGCCATCATGTCTCCCCTGAATTACTGATGTTGCCTCTTCTGTCTCCCTGCTCTGCCGCCCTCAGCTGTAGTCCCTTTTCAACAGGGCAGCCAGTGAGTTTGTGAAGATGGGAGTTAGATCAAGTTGTTCCCTATGAGTACCCTGCAGAATTTTCAGTGAGCTGGCTCAGAGTGAAAGTAGAGCCACCATTGTAACCCACGAGGGTCCTGGACATCCAGCCTTGTGACTTCTCAGCTCTCCTCTGGCCTCCCCTCCTCTGGCCTTTGCAGTTCCTACGCTTACTTGTGCCCAGTGTGGGCTCTCTGCGTGCTGTGTCCTTGCCTGAAATGCCATTTCCACTCAAATGCCATTTTCCCAATGACTCCTTTGTTTGGTGGTCAATGCTTAAAAAAAAAGTAACTCTCTCATCTCCCCTTTCATGCTTTACATTAACCTTTACAGTCATACCTGGATGGGTTCCAGGATCCCCTGCAGGTACGCAAATCCCTGGATGCTCAAATCTTTTATATACAATATGAAGTTCCTTGTAAAAAATGGTATAGTATTTGCATATAACTTACACACACCCTCCCATAAATTTAAATCATCTCTGGAATATTCGTAACACCTAACAGAACGTAAATGCTACATAAACAGTTGTTATGTTGCTTAATTTAGGAAATAATAACATGAGCAAAAGTCTGTACCTGTTCAGTATAGATGTAATTATTGTTTAATGTTTTTAATCTGCAATTAGTTGAATCTGAGGATGTAGAACCCACAAATAGGGAAGGTTAGGTATACTTAAGTTCTATTATAGAAATAGAAGAAAGCAAGCTGCAGAATGACACACAGAATATGAAATTATATAAAGATGAAGAAAAACATCTACCCTAAACAAAAGGCATTGCAATGGCTTTTCTGCTGATGCAAGTATTTGTATACAGAGTGAGGTCTGCCAAATAATGTACCCCATCTCCAACAGAAGTTACGGTCGTGAAGGGGAGGTTGGAGGTGTAATATTGGGCATTTCATAAAGGGAAGCAATTTGTATTGATTATGTAAATTATAATGATTAAAGATTTTTAAGGGAAAGAGTTTTTTTTTTTTTTGAGCTGGATCCCCATTAGGAAATCGAAAATAGCCATGAAAAGTTTATTAATGTGATAAATGATTATGAGTCCTTAGTGATGACAAGCACCTGTCTAGACTCTGGACCACAACATGGAGCAAGACAGTCTAAGTCTCCTCCTTCAGGGACCTCCCGAGTTAGGAGGAAAGACTACCTTCAAAACAGCACACAATGAACACACATCATCTGGTGAAAAACCTGGCCCTGGGCCTTTTGTGGCCATTCCAGGACCACAATCAGGGGGCTGTGAGTGAGCATGACGGGGCTGTCTGTAGGTGAACCCCTCTGGTCCAGCTTATGGAAGGGCTCAGTGAAAGGATGTGGATTCCTCACACTGCAATGACAGGAACATCTGACAGCTAACTGATGTTAGAAATGGTTCTGAGGATGCATCTAAGACACCTTCCACAGTGAATCCCGCCAGAGCCCAGCTGGAATTCTCTAGGTTCCTTTTCAGGTTTTATGCCCCATGCCTCTCACTGTGCTTTACCTTCGATAGTAGCGTCTCCCTAGTGGGTGTCTCAGGATGGTTGGCCTATTTAGGAAGACTGCCCTTGGACTACTGGAGTCTGTCCCCATTGGAAGAACTGGGAATGCCTAGGAATTTATGTCATCTTTGCTGGCAGCCCTTGGCCAACGCAGAGTCAGGAGCAGAAGGACTGGGATGGTCAGGCTGAGACCTCCTTTTATTGGCCTCTGTACCTGGGCTTGGGCTTGGGCCTTTTGTTACTATCCTGCTCCCTAACTCCTCTACTAGTAAACCCCACAGACACTTCTTGAATAAATTACTGCATGTGAATCCTAATCCAAGGGTCTACTTTGGAGGCCCCACCGAACACATTTGATTGTGTCCAGGACTTTTTAAATAGACTTGAGTTGGCCTTGGCCTTTTGGCACCTGCTGGGGAATATACCCTCTGGACCATGCTTGCTGGGGCCAGGTGCCCTGAAGCAGGTCTGCAGGGGTGTTTGTCCATCTGCAGCTCTGTAAGTGCATCCCTAAGAGCATGGAGAGGTAGCTGCAGGAGAGTTGAAACACAATTGATTTATAAAAGTCAATGGGATTTTAAAGCAGGCTGGGGAAATAGCAAGATGGATCTCAGAGCTGAATTGATTTAAAGGGTAAGTATTGAGGCTGAAAGATTGATTGAGAAGAGAAGGGTGAGGTAATGGAAGGGGCACTCTGGAGGGGCCTGATGGGATGGTTTCATAAAGTTAATGTGATTTGCAGCCAAGGTCGAGGGGGCTCTGACGGGGTCCCACGCTGTCCTGGGAATACTGCTTGAGCATTAGATGATTTATTACATGATGGCTCCTGAGTGCCCTACTGTGGGTTTTTTTTTTTAACTTGTTACTTGGCATTCTTCCTGGGCTCTCTTTGGCCATCTGTTCTTCCCTAGGCTCCCCATCTAAGGGGTCTAGTAAACCAATCAGGTCCTCCTAAGGGGTCTCCTTTAGCACTTGGAGAACTTGAGGTACATGATCTATCCAGACCCCATCAATGAAAATATTAATTTTTAAAATAGTGGTGAGGTAGCTTAGAAAGTTCGGAAATTTTTCATAATGATTACTTTAATGATTTAAAAATCAATATAAAAGATCACATTCTTTGAAGTTATTTTTGTTGGCTTTCCTGAGTCTGCCTCTTGGCTAAGCCAGACTGATTTTTGGCAAAAGGATGGGGAAGGCTGGGCAATATCGAGACTGCTTATTCTTCATTTCTGTGCAGAATGAACTCTCAGGTTCAATTGCATCTGGCATTTATTTATCCAGTGCTTGAGTTTATGGGACCTCCTATGTGTTCACCTGCAGGAGCCACTAGGGCATGGTGATGCTGCAGCAGAGCTCAAGAAGGAGCACACAACCACACACCAGGTCCTACTACCACCCTGACACGTACATAGGAAGAGGGAAGCATGGAGGTAGCAGCAAGATCAGACTGGGATGGTAGAGCTGCTGAAGGAGGCAGGGAAGCCAGAGCTAAAGCTGAGGCTGAGGCTGAATGGAATAAGCCATGCCCTGAAGACTAAGGGGTAAGAAGATGTGTCTAGCAAGGGAACAAGAGGTCGTGGAGGATAAGAGGGTAAGATCTGTGTTCCCAGGCTTACCCCTGACTTTGACTAGACTACTCCGAGTCACTACTAGACTCATGACAATCCTTCCTCTCAGGAAGAGCATCTTGTAAGGGCTCCTCTGACTTCTGTCACAGGCTGAAATTATGGCCATCATCCCATGCTGAGGTTCCTTTTGCTAGGACTGCTTGGAAGAAACCATGTCCCTTTTCCAGGGTGGAAACAGCTTTCGCCACATCCTTAGCTGTCAGCAACCTGGTCCTGATGTTGATACAAGGTGGAAGAGGTCTGTGAGCTGAAGCTTAGCACCACCTCCCCGTCACCCACACACTGCAGTCTCTCCAGACCAACCAGCAGTCCTGGGGCCATTCATGCTCTACTTCTGTACCTGTCTGCCTTTCTATTCTTTGGACCACCTTACCCAACACGCTGGCCAGCTTTACTCTTGAAGTATCAGTGCAGTTGCTTCCTATGGTATGAAGACCACTCTGGAAAGTTCTCAAAGAAGTGACTACCATTCCTTATGCTGCCTGGGATCCTTGCCCATGTCTCTGATTAGACATGGGCCTCTCTGTGCCATAATGATTTGTGAGCTTCACAGGGGCAGAGAGAGTGCCTTCCTCAGATCTGAATCCCTAAAACGTAGCACGGAGCCTCTCAAATAATGCTTGTGAATGAGTGAATGAATGTGAGAAGGAACAGAACCCTCAAGTTCAAGGATGGAAAGATCCAATCCAAGAGACCCCAAGACTTGTAATGGGTCTTCTTGGTGTGGGAAAAATCTGCCAATAGGATTTCTCTTGCCTACTGCCCATTTCCACACTCTGTTAAAGTGAAGGGCATGAGATCCACCGATCCTGTGCCTAAAGTCAGAGGAGCAGCAACAGGAAGACTAGAGACATGGAACTATAGTTTTGTAATATTTCCTAGCTTGGCAGTGTGGAGAGGGCATGTAAGAGAGGGAGGGAGCACAGAATTGGGAGCCCTGAAGTCTATGGGCTTCTTGAAGTCCCAGCTTTCCACTTAAAAAAGGGAGCAAAATATGAATCCTGCTGACTTCCTCTACCATGGTGAGCTTGCAAGTGCTTTGTAAATGGAGGAGGGCAGTGTGAATGGTGATGGCAGCGTTTCTTACTACTGCAACCCAAGCCCCTCAGAAGCCTCTACATCCTCTTCTGGACCTTGTCTGGGAGCCACTGGCCCAGGACCCTACAGTGCATGCTGCTTGCACTCCTGTTCAGAGTAGCAGCCCATTCACCAAAAGCCTGGAATCGGTGAGTTGATTTAATTCAATATCAATTATAAATTTCATTTTCTGCCTGCCTACAAGCCATTAGCTTAGATCAATACCTTCTCCACCCTTGGCTAAGTAATCACTGAGGCTGTGGATGATTTCAGCAGTCAGAGAAAGGGCCCAAGCAGCCTCAGATGGGGAGTCCAAAGTGACCTCCTTGTCCAGGCCTAATCCAGTTTGGGTCTGTCCTGTGAATAAATCATTTACTCCCATCTTCCAACATTAAGGTCATGGCCAACGCTGCAGTTGTCTGGAGCTTCAAGGCTGGCCTGGAGGTCCTCTATCCCAATGTCTGGCAGTGCTCATGCCCTGATTGTCTACTAATGTTATAGACATTGGGTATCATCCATGAGGAGAGGAGCTAGTTCTGCCTGTCAGCTGGTTGCAGGCATTTGGGAAGAAAGCAGGAGGTAGAAGGGAGGGGTCTTGAGCTTGCAGTGCCCCTCTCCTGGACACAACAGCCTTATTCTAGCACTTGGGCCTCAGGGAGCAGCAGATAGACTGGTGATTTAGAGGCTGAGGATGGATAAGAGTATATGTTCTCAATCTGTGTTCTTAAAACACCCTGGGGATTACAAACCATGCAGAGGTGGAAGGGAGGTGGTCAGCTGATGCCTACAGTGCAGAGCCCAGACACAGAGGAACCTGGCTGGCCATGGCCCATGGCTCTTAGCGGATCTCTTTTGTCTCCCTGACACTCTCTGAAGATAGCAGATGGGAAACGCCATTGATGCCATTGATCCCATAAAGCATTTACCTAAGGTCCTGTCTCCCTGCCCTCGGGGCCACTCCTGCAGACCTGCTGACCACACTGCAGCCGGCATCATTGCCTAATGCTCCAGTCATATTACTCTCTTGTTTAAAACACTGCCTAGGGCAGGCATTGTAGTGGTGCATGTCTGTAATCCTAGCTACTCAGGAAGCTAAGATGGGATGATTGCAAGTTCAAGGCCAGCCTGGGCAACTTAGTGAGAACTTGTCTCAAAATAAAATAAAAAGGGCTAGGGATGTAGAGTCCTTGCTTAGCATAAGTGAGACCCTGGGTTCAACCTCCAATACTGAAAAAAAAAAAAAAAGTCCTGCCAGTATGTGGGGTGGGACCCTCCTCCTGCCCCACCTCCCACCCCCAGGCCCTCCTACTGACTTGCTGCATTGCAGTCAGTCCCGGTGCTCACAAATTGCCCTAGGTTGTGCTTCTGGGCTTTGCCACACTAGGCTTTCTCTGTCTGGGGGCCTCTTCTGCTTCCTACATCAAGGCTGGGCTCCTAAATCTGTAAAGTGCGCAGGAGGTGCCAAGAGCCTTTGGAGTTCGAATCTCAGCACTCCCACTTCCTGGCTAAGTATTTTTCCCAGCTGGCAAGTTCTATAACCTCTTTGGAACTCAGTTTCCTCATCTGAAAAATGAGGCAGCAGTGGTCTCTTTGTCAATGGGAGTCTTCTGAGGATGAAAGATTACATGTTTGCCCATACATGGAAGATATAACAGGACTTTAGCATGTAAGTTCCACCACCCAAACACAAGAGACGTGACATGCTAATGTGGCAGCCAGACCAAGAAACACACTTTCAAAGAAGTAGGTGAAAGCTAGTCATGCAGCCTTGGGATGGATGTGGAAATACTGGCCTGGTATTGTTTACTGAGAACTAAAATGACTCTAGGACATCTCATTATCCAGAAGTGCCCAGAGTGGACATAGGTACTGCTAGGCAAGGACAGTGAAAGGTCTGGTTCTCAGAACAGTGGAAAGTACAAGTAAAGTCACTTCATGACATATGCTTGCTCTACCCATGGTTACATAAGTTCAACAAGCCTTAGCAATGGGTACTGCTCTTATTAAATGTGCCTGACACCTAGTGCCAGCCAGGAAGTGAAGGCATGTGCGTCTGTGCATTTGAGCTGACTAAGCCACCACCCTCTACCACGAAATATGGAGGCAAAATAAAAGTAGCAAACAAATTTGGGATTCCTCAGTACCACCGGGTCAATGGAGTCAGGCCCTCCTGAGCTGGCCACACACCTTAACACCATGGCCAACACTGCTGGCAGCCTCCAGAAAGGGCCACCTCCACAGGATGCCTACCCCTCGCCCCATGTCCTATCTAATCCTGACCTCCCTCCCCTACTAGCTGGCCTGACTTTCAGCTGGACACATCTGGGATGGTTGAGACAGAGCCAGTGGTCTGACCCCACCTTTCCTTTGGCCCCTGTGCCTGGTGATGGCATCGTGAAAGCTGCCCATGGAAATAGGTGCTGGTGAGGGTCACACAGAATCAGACAGCTTGGCATTTGGATACTGGTGGCTCAGGAATGCTGTCAGCATCTACCAGCTTCTGGACAGGGCAGTATTTGAGAAGGAGGTTTCTCTGACCTCCATTTTCTGTTTAAGCTGCTTCCGATCTTATTCGTGTTGTGACTTTGAGCATTTAACTTAAATTATTCTGCCTTCATTTTCCTCTTGGTCTTATAGGGTTGAATTAAAACGAGCTGTTTGCATGTAAACAGAAAATCCAGCACACATCTAGCACATTCTAAGCACTAAACAGAAATTTTCTCACTTTCTTTCCTTCCTTAAAGAGAAAAGTAGAAGGACTGTTTGCAAACGTAATATATTATTAATAGTGGAAGAGTCACACCAAGATAGGTGGGCTCTCAGGGAGAGAGAAAAGAGACTGTTATGAAGAAGCCTGGAATCTATGAACATGACCAGCCATGTTTGTCTCTTTAGTTAGATGAACAAAACCTCCAGTGTATGTTAGTCCTTGATCAGTTAGAACAAAAACATAACTAATTTAAATGTCACAAGATTGAAATACCTATACAATGTGCCCACAACTGATTTTTGGCCAAACTACTTAACTAAGAAGAAACATTCTGAATCCCAAATACCAAATGATTTGATTTTCACAAAAGCTTACCTGGGAACTTGCAATTTTCTTCCCAGGAAAATCCTATATGTAGTCAGATAGCTCACCCCCAGGTGTGTTATTATGAAGTAAAGTAAGGGTTACTTAAATACACACACATGGCCATCTGGCTGATAACCGAGAAGTGACTAAGAGAGGCAGCATATACAGTAGGATCATGCTGGACAAAGGGATGATTCACATCCTGGGTAGAACAGAGTGAGATGTCATGAGATTGTATCATGCTACTCAGAATGGTACACAATTTTAAACTTACAGATTATTAATTTCTGGAATTTAATATTTTTGGACTATGGTTGTAGGTAACTGAAACCATAGATAAAGGTGGACTATATATGTGAATTGTGCCTCAATTAAAACAAGCAAAAACAAACTTAAGAAATAAACAATGAAAACCCTAGCATAAACAGTATTTAAAAAAATAAATTTTTATTCAGGCGTGATGACATATGGCTGTAATCCCAGCACTTTGGAAGGCTGAGGTAGGACAATTGAGAGTTCAAAGCCAGCCTCAGCAATGGTGAGGCGCTAAGCAACTCAGTGAGACCCTGGCTCTACATAAAACACAAAATAGGGCTGGGGATGTGGCTCAGTGGTCGAGTGGCCCTGAGTTCAATCCCCGGTACCAAAAAATAAAAATAAAAAACAAACAAATAAATAAATAAATAAATTTTTAAGCTGAGTGCGGTGGTGCACACCTATAATCCCAGCAGTTTAGGAGGCTGAGGCAGAGGATCATGAGTCTAAGGCCAGCTTCAGCAATTTAGCAAGGCCTTAAGCAACTTAGTGAGACCCTATCTCTAAATAAAAATATAAAAAAAGGGCTTGGGATGTGGCTCAGTGGTTAAGCCCTTCAGTATACCAAAAAAAAAAAAAAAAAAAAAAAGGAAAAAGTCAATATTCAATGTGCTTTGAGGCCACTGTCATTGAAAGGTTCCCCAATTGGGAATTTCTATCTCCTCCTATCAGATTCCACAGAACTTGTTTTGGACCCTTCACCACTCTGAAGGCCTCTGCAATTTCATTTTGTTTCTGAGAAAACTTCTGTAAGGGACTGTCAGCAAGAGAGCATGTTCTCTGTGAGTTAGAGGGCCTGGCTGGCGGTGGAGTATGTCCAGACTTGGGCACCTCTACTCTCAGGGTATATATCAGCTATATGCTGTGGTGCCAGGGCCTGGCCTAGATGTAAGGAGACCACTGGGTGAGTGTCCCATGGGCTTCCTTCTTCACAGGCTTCTATTCATGAGGCCTCCAGTGCCTATCTGAGGTCCGGTCCAGATCCTGATTCCTGATTCTGTGTTCAATTTTTTTTTTCTTCTTTTTGGTACTGGGGATTGAACTCAGGGACACTCAACCACAGAGCCACATCCCCAGCCCTATTTTTTTTTTAATATTTTTTTTTGTTATAGATGGACACAATATCTTTATTTTATTTATTTTTATGTGGTGCTGAGGATCAAACTCAGTGCCTCACGCATGCAAGGCAAGCGCTCTACCACTGAGCCACAATCCCAGCCCCCCAGCCCTATTTTGTATTTTATCTAGAGACAGAGTCTCACTGAGTTGCTTAAGGCCTCGCTAAATTGCTGAGGCTGGCCATAGACTCATGATACTCTGCCTCAGCCTCCTAAACTGCTGGGATTACAGGTGTGTGCCACTGTGCCTGGCAAGACTCTGATTCTACTCCTCCAGGAATGGTTCTTATAAGACTCCATCCTTGGCATAACTCACTGACCTCTCTTCTGCCCCTGATCCCCTCTCTGACTCTCAGGCAAAGCCAGATGTCGTATCATCTAATTACATGACTATTCCCTTTGTGGTTCCACTCTCAAGGCTGTGAACATGATTTCTCCTAGGAAGTCTTCAAGGTGCTGACCTACCTGGGTAGAGGGCAACATGGGGTCACCATGGGCATATCCTGGGAAACCATACCATTCAGAACTGAGCAATCAGCGGGGTCGTGTGAACTCTGTGGTTGCCCCTTAAGAACAGAAAACTTAAGGGTGCAAAATTGTCACTTGGTGTGAGTCAGGGGCCTTCCGGCTATCATTCCCCAAAAGCACATCTCAAGTAGTCCTAAACTCCTTGGGGGTAAAACCCAGTAGTCTCCAGTCCTTTATTTCTATTCCCTAATCCTAGGACAGCCAGTTTCAACCTTTATAAGCCACGCCAGCAACAATGATGTTTTCATCTATATGTATAGATGGTTCCATAAAATTATAATGGAGCTAAAAAATTCCTATCACCTAGTGATGTCCTAAGCATCATCAGATTGTGGCACAACACACTGCTCCCTTGTTTGTGGTGATGCTGATGTAGACAATCTCCAGCTGTACAACTCATAGTGTTATGTGTAAGTCTTGATACTAGAAAATGATAATAAGTGAGTATGTTTCTGGTTTACAGATTTAATATACTAACGTTGTATCATTATTTTAGGTTACACTTCTACTTCTTTAAAAAATAAAATCTTCACTGAAAAGAAAAACAAAGCAAAACAAGAAAAACCTCTCAGGTCCCTCAGGAGTATCCCAGAAGAAGGAAGGTATTGTTATCACAGAAGGTGGCGGCTCCATGTGTGCTATTGCCCCTGAAGACTTTCCAGTGGGACAAGATGAGGAGTGGTGATACTGGTGACCCTGACCCTGTGTATGCCAAGGCTCATGTGTGTGTTTGTGCTTTGGCTTTTTAACAGAAAGTCTAAAGAGAAAAAAATTAGGAAAAAGTTTATGTAATAAGGATAAAAAGAAGGAAAATATTGGGGGTTGGGGATTTAGCTCAGTGGCAGAGCACTTGCCTAGTATGTGCAAGGCTCTGAGTTCAGTCCTGGATCCTGGGGAAAAAAAAAAAAAGAAAGAAAATATTTTGTATAGCTGTTAAGCCAAGTATCATTTCAAAAGAATCAAGTTAAAAAATTTTAAAGAATTGCAAAACAAAAAATGTTACAGTAAGCTAAGGTTAATTTATTATTATTATTTTTAATTTAAAAATAAAATCTAGTGTACAGTGTTTGTGATGACTGCAGGAGTGTACAGTAATATCCTAGGCCTTCATAGTCCCTTAGCACTCACTCCCTGGACTTCCAAGGACTACAAGTTCTGTTCATACCAAATGCCCCATATGGGTGTACCACCGTTTATCTTTTTTTTTTTTTTTTTTTGGTTAAGATGGTAAATTTTATTTTAATTTTTACCAATATAAAATATATATTAAAAAGAGTAACTCTTTATACATACAATTTTTTTTTTCACATATGGAGGATAACATTTCATTTCTCTGTTGTAAGTGATATAGAATCACAACACACATGCAGTCATACATAAAGCTAGGGCTATGATGGCCATCATGCCCCTCCCCCCTTATACCCCTGTGAACAGAGTTCCTCCATTGTTCCCGTGTACTTCCCCCCATTATGGATCAGTATGCACTTATCAACGAATACATTCGACATTTGGTTTTCTGAGATTGGCTTACTTCACTTAGCATGATATTCTCCAACTCCATCCATTTACCTGCAAATGCCATAATTTTATTCTGTCTTATTGCTGAGTAATATTCCATTGTGTATATATACCATCTTTTATGATGCATTTTTATTATATAACTTTCTATGTCTAGACACACAAATATACTTACTAGTGTGCTATCATTGCTTACCATATTTACTGCAGTAACAAGCTGTACAGGTTTGTAGCCTGGGAGCAATAGGCTGTACCATATAACCTCAGTGTGTACCAGGTTATACCAGCCAGGCTTGTGAAAGCACATTTATGACACTGAAACCATGATGAAATCATGTCATAACACACTTCTTGAGATGGATCCCTGTCATTATGGCTATAGTTGATTTTTTTTAACTTATCTCCACATTTCTAAATAGTATGAATTTGTTGCCAATTCTTGATTTTTCTCAAGTGTTATCTACTGACTTCTTACTATAAAAGAGAATTTTTGTGTCTTTCACTCTCCTATCACCACCACAAATACCTACTCCATCCTCTCAATATATGCTTATATTAAAATTTTGGTTACATCAATATATAGAATTTCTATCATTAGTACTGTATAATTGCTAGTCTTTGAATTATGTGGTATACCATAGTAATTTTTCCTTCCATGTATCACTCTTTGTTTTTCCTGGAGTTTGGCTTGGTTTTATATTTGCTTAGATTTTTGCTAGGTATGAGTTTCTCAACTGTAAACATTCCATCAGTAGTCTATATCTAATCTCCATGTGTTCAGAGGCCATGTGCACCTTCTTAAAAATATCATTGCATTTTATCATTCCAAACACTAGAGTTTCCCTGGAGACTAACAACAGGGTTATCATAGATTGTAGTGGTCTTTAGATAGCACTGAGTTAGGAAGAAGGCAGAAGTCTCAGCATTGGGCAAACACAAATATCAATTCCATCACAGATTGGCAGGACAACCATTGTTCTCCTTCCACTTCTGTCAAAATGGTAGCAATGATACCTCATCTTAATGAAGTCATGTGAATTAAATAAGTACAACAAGAGTGCCTTGGACATTGAGAATACACAAAAAGTGTTGGATTGCTTCTTGTGGAACAATCACAAGAACAAGGCCATGGTTAGTGCTTCATCCTACTCATGAGCTCTCTTTCCTCAGCTCACAGTATTGACCAGGCTATGCAGACGCATCCAGGCCCCTGAGATGTTGATACTCCTGCTATAGGAGATGGCCCAAACTGCTGTATCTTTGCTCTTTGCTCATTGTTCATCAGTCTAATGATTTCCTTCAAAGGAAGGAGCCTCCTAACAGCAACTGCAATTTTATCTTGCAACATTTCAAACAAAGGCAGAAACTCCAGAGGAAACTATTACAGATTGATGATACAAAAATTGAAAATTTAACAAAAAAAATACCCTAATATTAAAGGGCAAACAACAGATTGGGGAACTATTTGCAACATACAAGTCAGTCAAGGGAGGGGGTGGATTTTCCTAATGACCTGAACCAGGCTAAAGCTTTCTCCACGATTCAACTATTCCCTCATTCACTCATTTATTTGTTCAATAATATGTGTTGAGTCCACCAAGTGCCTGGCATGGGGAGTATAATGATGTTCAAAACCAGAAATGGTCACAACACTCAAGGAACTCACAGTACAGTGCTGGTGACTGATATCCCAAAAAAATCACTCTTGAGAGTGAACAACTACAACCTGAAGAAAATACCATAGAGGCAAGGAGAGCATGGGCAGAAGACCCAGCTTAGAGTAGGTGTGTGCAGGCTGCCCTTGTGGGGGACACTTGAGCTGATGGCCGAGAGTGTAAGGAATTAAGGAATGTGTATGAGTGTGTGAAAAACTCCAGAGAGAAAAAGGGTGAGCAAAGCCCCCGAGGCAGGAGGCTCATGGAACTAAGAGAAATGAAGAAGGCCAGAGTAGCTGGGGCTTAGGGAGGGAGGGGATGCTGGACGTTTTGTAGGCCCTGAAGGCCACAGGAAATTTTGAATTTTGACCCAGAGAGCAATGAGGAAGCCACTGAAGGATTCCAAGTTGCAGCGAAGGAGGCTGGAGTTGAGTGCATGACTGGATTTACATTTGAAAAGATGACTGGGGCTTCCTCAGCTTGGAGAATGAATGTGGTGGTGGATGCAGCAGGGTCCAGGTTAGAGATAAGGACGTTGAAGAGGATTCCACAGAAGGATGAGTGAAGCTGGCAGAGCCAAGTGGTCTTTGGAGCCATCCCTCACACCTATGCAACAGGACAGGGCCACAGCAATGAACCCTGGTGGTGGGTGGTGCTAAGAGGCACCTAGGAGGCTTCAATTAAGATTGGGGGAATAAACAAATCTGTAAATCCCTGTGTCTGTGGGACTTTAGAGAGGGACCAATCCCAGCATGCTAGGGCGGTGTCAGGGACAATTATTTTGGGGCTCTGACTAAGCCTAGGGATACAGGGATGGACCAGACTCACTTCTTGACCTAGGAAGGACCTGGTCTGAGGTCACCAAAAACCAGGCACCCCATGGGTTATAGGAGCAGAAGAGGGAGCATGGAGGGTCCAGAGCAGCAGGTGAAAAATGCAGTGTGGCAGAGCAGGTCAGGACTGGGTACCAAGGTCTCTCCTTACCCTGCAAAACTGTCCATGTCACTCCCAGGAGAGAGGGTCCTTATATTTTTATTTTCTATCTTGAAAAATAAGTAGCTGTTCTGACTGTCTCAAAGACTTGTGATTTTCTCCATTGTATGCCTAATTATTTTATGGAAGTTTAATGACTATCTTATTTTCCTGGGAAAATTGGTGGGATAGGGTGAACGGCCTCTTCCATTTTCACTCTGGGAATATGGCAGTGGGTAGGAATATGGGTCAGAGGAGGACAAGCCTACTGGTGACAGGTCATCAGGAAAGGTTCCCCAGCGACATGCAGAGAGCCAGGTGGGAACTAAGCAGGGCAGGGCCAGTGCCACCAGGTGCCACTCAGCCTAGCTCAATCAGGCCACATCTATGTGGATCAAAGGCAATGGCAGGCTCGAACCACTTACAGTATAAATAATCAGTTTGAGCTGGGTTGAATTAATATGTGCTGATTTGAATCTGTTTGATTTGAATTGCATGATGCACATAAAACTAAGGCATGCTATTTGGATGATAGGTTTGTTTTGAGCCATTTCAAGCTGGTTTGGGTACTTCCCTGTTTTTTGTTTTTTTTTTTAAATGATTACTCTGTGTGTGTGTGTGTTGACATATGCCTCTAAGTTCTTGGAATTTAGCCAGGGCAGGACAGCTGACCAAACTTAGTTCATACTATGGTTTGAACTGAGTTCATCCCCACCAGAACCCCTGTTGAGGCCCAGTTCTTCAAGGGGAGGATGTTGAGAGTTGGCGGGACCTTTAAGAGGTAATTAGCTCATGGGCTCTCTGCCTTATGAAGGGATTAATGTAGTTTCCAAGCAAGTGGGTTAGTTATTGAAAGAGTGGGTTAATTAGGGCAAGAGCAGCTTATGAAGCGATACTAGCCTCCCCCGAGTTTCTCTCACACATGTTCCTTCCACACATTCCTGCAACTGTCTTCTGCTTTCTGCTGCGAGGTCCTTACCAGAAGCTGATGCCATGCTTTCATACTTTGAGAATTGTGAGATAAATAAACCTCTTTTCTTTATAAATTATACAGTCTCAGATGTTCTGTTCTTGCAACAGAAAGCAGGGCCAGATAGTTTTATATGCAGGTACCTGACAGTAAGGCTTTCCTTGAGGGGTTCTCGGTCCTGACATCTTTCCCTCTCCTGGGAGGAGACAAAGATATCCTGTAGGGTGATGGTAGCTTTTGTCCACTCACTCAGAGCTGGGCTGGATGGGGACCTACCATGAAGTTAACAGTCAATGCAACTTGGGAAGAATCCCTGGTATCAACATTCCATGCAGAACAGCCTTTCAGTCAGACCCCAGAGCTTCTGAGCCTGCTGACTGCATCTGGTCTTATAACCTCTCCTACAAAGTAACCCTAGTCTTTTCCATACAACTCAGTGAACCTGTGTAACAATAAGGTTTGGAAGCAGGTCTGTACTAGGTATGTTTGAGAATAGTCTAGACAAAACAGTGACTGGATACCTGGGCTGGGGTTTGCATAACTATGACTTGCTGTGTCAATAACACATCCTTGTCCAATTCCTAAAAGGTTTGGATAGGGATGAATTTTAATAGAATTTCTTATTTCTGTCAGAGCCCAATTTCGTTAAGGCACATGTATATATAATATTTGGTCCTTATTTCTCCAGAAATGTCCCCAGGGGAAGTTATTCCCTAACAAGCCATAAGTCTAATCTGGTTCCTGACCTGGCTCCAGCCTTATGCGGTGCATGATGCCTCTTCCTGCCTCCGCTCCAGCCTCCCTGGTCATGTGCACCCACACTCCCAAACTGGAGGCATATGCACCTGCTGCTCCCCGACCTGGAACTTGGCTTCCTCACACCGTTTCTGCTGTCCTTCACCTAGTCAGTCTTTGTCATTCCACAGTTCAAAAACCACTTAGTTCTTTTGAAGCCTTCCAACTTTTTTAATGCATGATCTTAGAATGCCTCTGGTCATGGTTTTTGACCATACATCTTAGTGGGCAAGTGACTATTTTATTAAAGTCTGAAAAATAGCACTATAAACAATTTTGTCACATATTTAGCCAGATAACATCATCCATAGATATTACTGTTTCTCAAACTTGGCACTATTGACATGTGGGGCCAGATAATTCTTTGTTGTGAGGTTTGTTCTATACATTGTAAGATATTTAGCAGAACCCTTGTTTTCCATCCATTGGATGTCAGGAGCACTCCTCAAAATAGCCAAAAATGTCTCTGGACATGACCAAATATTCCTTGGGAATGGTGGCAAAGCTGCTTCTGGTTGAAAACCACTGACTTAATGTCTATAAGGAGTTTAGGATTTCACATGTAAGTCCCTTTGCTGAAGTACTGGTCTCTTTGTAGAGCAGCATCAACCAATGGAAAAATATAAAGTATAGTGTGTAAGCCATGTATGTAATTATAAATGTTCCAGTAGTTGCATTAAAAGCAGTAAAAAAGAAAGGTAAAATTACTTTTAATGATATATTTTATTTTAACCAAGTCATTCAAAATATTGCCATTTCAGCATGTAATTAATATAAAATGATTATTAACAAAATATTTTACTTTCTATTTTCTTGTACTAAATCATCAAAATTTTGTGTTTTTTCCTCAGTTTTGGATTAATCACATGTCAACTGGTCAATAGCCACGCATCGAGGGTGGTATCTACTTAGGAGGTGGAAGACAGAACTAGGCTTGCTCAGAGGGTCCTGGCCTGGTCCACCCCTTGGGTCATTAGCAGATTATGCCACCACCTCTTAGCAAAGCCAGGCAAGATCCTCCTTTGCTCATTTGGCTCACAGGTTACAGTGCATTCCAATGCAACCCACAGAGGGGCCCAAACGCTGGAAGGATGTGTCCACCCAGGAAAGTCACCTAAGTGCTTGTGGTGTGCTAATCAGATGTGGTGTTCCCTGTGAGTGCACAGGAGGTGGAACAGTCCTGCTACACACATCTAGTGAAATACACATTGCTTCCAAGCCCACACTCCCACCCACCTCCAAAGACCAATTTTTGTCCTTACTGCTCACAAGGGAAGACTTCTCCAAACACTGATTACTCCAAAAGACATATTTTCTCAAAAGACAGATGTTCTCATCTAAATGATACATGGTCTGGCCAAGAAGTTGCTGTCCAGGGAGATGCTCTCTGTACCCTATCCAGTGGCTGAGTCCCCAGGCCACTATGCTAGGACACATGCTGGCTAGCCTCAGTCCTGGACTTTTCCATACTCTCATTTCTCTCTTGTTTCAATATGTTTCCCGTTCATTCCCTTTCTTATCTAACGACCCTGCCATTTCTTGGGCATTATTCTGGCAGAAAGGTCTGCTTGCCCCCTACTTGCCTGAAGAATTGCTTTTTGTAGGCTCCACAGAGCATCCTTTCTGGAAAAACATTCTTGCTTGAACCCCACTTTCTGGAGAATCCAGGGCATTGCCTTCCCTGGTAAGAGCCATTTCTGTCTTTGCTACAGGACAAATTTTGGGCATTTCCCTTTTAGAAAAGCAGAAAAGTTTTCCCAAAGTTGCTGCCACCTGTTCACCTGGAGCAACAGAGGGATTCTATAAAACACAGAATGTAGGGTGAAGTCTGCTCACCCACTCTGGCACTAAAGACACCGCCCTTGCAATCTCAGATCTGAGCCACACACAGCCCGGAATCTGGCTAGAAACGGCACCATCAGTCAACAAGGATGCTCCGGGCGTTCTGCGGCAGTAGCCCCCGAATGCGGGTCCCAACTGATACCCAGCAGGATAGCTCGCCGAGTGTCTGTGCACTTTTGCCAAGAGGCACATGCTGTGCACGAAAAAACCTCAGAAGGCTGGACTTACCCCTTCTACTCTGCCTGATCTTTGGGCTCAGCATGTTCCTGCAGTCGCTTGGCTAGACTTTGTGGGCTGATCATACTGTCGTCCACTTCCCTTTTCTCTTCTTGTCTCCCTTCATGTCCCTCTTGCTTGGGCAGCGTGGCCCCTGGCGTCGCCCACGAGGCTCCCTCGGCTCCCTCTCCTGGCTCCGGATGGTCGGCTTGCCTTGTACTACATAAACCTCGATGCATTATTTATCCATCCCAGAATTAATTCCCATCCAAGCGGACCATTAAGGACACGGTGATCAATCACTAGGCCAGGGCGGGGCCGGCCTCTCGGTCCCTCCGCTCGGTCGGGAGCACACGCCGCTGTCCACTCCGAGCCAAGCTGGGCGTGGAGGGGGCGGCGCCTTGGACGAGGTGGCCCGGGGGCGGGACTACAGAGCCTCTCGGAGAAGTCTCAGCCCACAGAGCGGTTCTGAGACTCCCTGAGCCAGGAGTGCCGCCCGCTAGAGGCCACCAAGAGGCCGGAGGAAACAGGAATGTGGCTTCCCCGGCTCGCAAGCCCTGTTAAGGCCGGGTTAAGATAACTCTGTTGGTGAAGGAGTGGCCCTTATCCCCCAGGCCCTGTTTAATGGGACCGGCTTGTGAGCTCACTGTTCTAAATGTTGAAAGACAGGTGTGTTTTAGAAGCAGCTAGCAGCCTGGCAATATTCTAGGGATCCGAACAGCAGGAAGATGCCAGTTAGGACTGTTAACTATTTATGCCTCCTTGGTGAGATGACAGGATTAAGACCGCTGTGAAGCACTGAGTTCAGGATACCCCACATAGTAGAATCTCCGAAGCTAATCATTGAGTTTAACAGCGAATTTCTGCTAATTGGCCACGTTTTTATTTAATACTATCATCATTCTAAAGGGCATATATTGGACTTTTGGGATGTCCAACATCAAAATCCTAAAAATTCCTATACAAATGTAATCACAGTAAGAGCTGTCATTTATTAGGCACCTACTGTGTGTCAGGCACTGAGGTTGGTGTTTTATGTTCAATTTATCCTTTAATTCTCAAATTCCTAGACAGATGTTATGATCAAGTTGTTTCGGATAAGGAAAATAAGGCACAGCAATGTTAAATTTATTGGACAAGGTCATGTGTTTCCTAGCAGCAGGGCTGGCATCAGAACCCAGCTGTCTCTACAGCTCGTGCTTTTCTGTAATGCCCATCTTTCTAAACACCTCAGTTCTCACTATTGCATGTTAACAGTTCCTGGCTTGAGACCCTTCAGTGAACTTTTTGGACAGTGACCCCCCAACCCCAATGGTTACTCTCTGTGTCCTCTTAAGCATCTGAGTTTGTTTTCCCTCCGCCTTTGCAGCCCTTGGGGTACCCCATGGCTGCTGATCCACAAATGCTCATAGACGCTTAATTAGTTCCAGTAGCTGGAAGGAAAGAGGGACCCACTGGGAGATCATCACAGCAGTCCACGCTAGGGATGAGAGAGTATGAAGTAGCGGGTAAACCTCCTTACTCTCCCCTCCCCCACCCCCTCCTCTCCTTACTACTCCAGACTCATCAGGATGTGGTAAGCCACATGGCTAGGGAGAAAGCAGAGACTACAGGGACAAAGCTATCTTCATCAGCATCGAGTCACTTTTCCTGGCCCTCATCTACTTCTTAAAGGGGAGGATTAGGCATTTTCATGACCTTTCCTGGTAGCACCCATGCCTCCTTCCTGACCCATCTCTTGCCACTTGACCATGTGCCTGAGCAGCTTCTGTTCCTCTGCGCTTCAATGCTTTTATGTACATGCAGCCCCTACTCCCATGTGCCTCAGTGTCATTACATACATAGTCCCTGCGCCTATGCGTCCCTATGCCTTTGCAGGTAGAGTGAGTGCCCTGTCTCAGGAATGCCCTTCCCCACATTGATTCAGCTACTCAGTTGTCATGCTTTGGGCATTTCCCCTATGAAAGTCTCCTGATTCCACTAGCTAAGGAGCCCCAGGCTGCCTCAGGCCAGTAGCCCTGTAAGACATACTGCCTTGAGCTGGGGGTGATGGCAAACACCTGTAATCCCAGCAACTCCTGAGTAAGAGGCAGGAGGATAGCAAATTAGAGGCCAGCTTCAGCAATTTAGTGAGATCCTCAGCAACTTAGAACCTGTATCATTAAAAAAAAAAAAAAAATGAAGGACTGGAGTAGAACACCAATACAAAAAAAATAAAATTGACTTGATGAGCAAATCCAAGAAACATCATGAATGAGGCTCCTTTTCCTTCAGAACCAGGTATAAGGCAGGTCAGGCTAGGACAGAGGCCACCCAGGAGAAGTGGGGAGGATATAGAACTGGAGAAGTCTCATGTTGACACTAGGGTCACAGGACAAGTCTTGTGGCCTATGTCTTGAGCAATCAGGAAGCCATCTGTGAGTAATGCAGCCTGGCCTGTATTCTCCAAGTTAGAGGCAAGAAAATGCCCTGAGATATAGTCTGGGTCCACGCACACTTGTTTTGGTTAAGTAACCACCTCCAGGCACTTTTCCTGCACAGCTGTTTCCTCTGATGACATGAAGTCACTGCTCGCACTTGCCTGCTTTCCTGGGGATCAGAGCAGGAACTGAACAAAAACCACAGACTCTGGGCTCAAACCCAGAAACTGAGCTGGGAAATCAGCGGGAGCCAATCCCAATTCTGCACCAGACAAAGGTGGGGCCTGGGGGTGGTGGGAAAATGGATCTGCCCTCTGACCATGCTTTCTGTAGGTCCAGATGAAGGGCCTACAGAAAGGTCCTTCATCATCCAGATGAAGGATGGAGCCAAAAGGGACATTAGAACCCTCTCCATGCTAAAGTTTACAAATCCAGCTCAGGAGGCTCCTGGGAGCCTCCAGATCCCTTTGAGCTTGTTGGAGAGAGAGTGAGGGTGAGGACAAAAACAGGGCAAAGGGATCTGTTGAACATGAGGACTCCCTGCGTACACTTTTATTTGAAGAAAGTGCCCCATTCCCTTCACTTATAAGAAGGAAGAGATACTGGTCTATTTAACAACACAGAAAGAGTGAGGCTCTCTGCTGTCCTGCTCCTGCCCCTGTCCAGCTATGGTCCTGGGTCTAACTTCACTGATTTTCTCCCTTCAATCCTTCAGCATTTTCTGAGAGCTGCTTTGGGGCAGGTGCAAAAGGGTGTGCAGAGGGTGCTGAGAGGGCATCCGCTGAAACACACACCTGTTGGTAGAATGGGCACCCACCAACACTGGCTGGCTCTAAGCCAGGATGCCTTCGGAACAGTGGCTCTTGGCCTTGCCTGCACACTGGGGAGCATAGACAACTAATGCCTGTAGCTCTGATTTAACTAATGTGATATGTTATAGCAGTCACTGGGATTTGTCAAAGCTCCCAGGCCATCCACTGTGCAGCTAGGGTGGAGCTGAGAAACACTGTTTTAGAAAACAGCTGCACATCCCCGGGCTGGGGGCCACCAGAGGTAGCCTTTGCCTGCTGTCCTTCTGAAGGAGACTTCTCATGGAGAGGGACATCTGCCACTCAGTCTCTCAATCAGAAAGGAGAGACTTTATTATCCTCAACCCCAATGGAGAGACTTTATTATCCCCAAGCCCCAACTCCATTCCATGCACAGACACAGGTGCTATTGTGTAGTCTGTGCACTGCACAAAGGTGTACAGCAGAGGAGTGTGAGGGGCTCGGTTTGGGTTGTACAGGCAAAGCCAAGTGTTCTAGCATGGGGGTGGGGGGCACAGCCAGGAAGGGAATTTTTCTTTAATTTGCACAAAAGTGTCATATAGATAGCAGAGTCCTGCTTTCCTGTTCCAGAAGCTGCAGGGCAAGCCCTTCTGGAGGCTGAGTGGGAAACAGTGTTACCTCGACTCTGTAATGCCTATTTAGTGGTCACCAGCACCAGTGGCCCCTGCTTGCCAACACTGAATGCTCTCTGTGCCCTCCTCTAGGAGGCTGCTGTTCCAGTTCCCTAGCATGTCACTCAAGGTCTTCACCTGCAGCTCCCACCTTCATTCTTGAGTTTCTCTTGTTGCTGCACCTCCCAGTGGTGTGCTGGACCAGCCAGCCAGTATCAGTTGGTAAAAAGGTTAATGGTTAATTTTTCAGGAATTTTGCAAGCTAGTACATTAAAGAGGGTAGCATTAGAAATTAAATGATATGAACTTACAATTAAATAAATTGTATTTCAAATAAATATTCATCACTTTCTAATAATTTTGTTACATCTTATTATTCTTGAGGTTATTTACATCTATCCTATTTAGTATGGAGAATACTATATATTGGGTGGATACCATGCCTCTCTTCCCAATTCCATGTTTGGTGACATCATGCTGGTAGTTTGAAATCAATTGTGGTGGAATTATTTACACCAAGGAAGCCAAACAATGCTGTGAATCAGAGTTGAAGAGTTTTTTTCTTTCAGAGAGCCAGTTGTTAGGCACTGGCCAGCACACCTCTGGCCCCTGCCTACCACATTTACTCTGTGTACCTGAGTCACTAGGAAGTGCTGCTCTGGGCAGAGACTGCCAGCTCTCTACTTGAATCTGTTCTCCCCTTCTTCCTGAGAACATTCAGATGCTCTACATTTCCAGCTTCCTTGCAGTTAGATGTGACTGTATTCTAGCCATTGTTCAAGAGTAGAAATGATGTGGCCATTTTGAGGCCTGGCCCAGGGCATTCTGACCTCTGATGCCTCTGCAAGTTAATTTTTCTTTTCCTGGTTTACTGAGGTGGGGCCACCTTGGAAGCCCCATGTAGATGAGTAGATAACACACAGTCAGGCCCTGAATGAGTGGAGTTAAGTCCTTATTATCAACCTGGAAGCAACGTGGATGGTTATAAGAAGAAATAAAATTCCATTGTATCAAGCCATTATATGGCTGGTTCTTCATTGCTATAGCCAATCTTCCCACCAGAAATACATGCCACCTGCCTTCCTTGACTATCAGACTTTGTGTGTGTGTGTGTGTGTGTGTGTGTGTGTGTGTGTGTGGCTGGAGATTGAACCCAGGAGTGCTCTGCCACGGAACTAAATCTTTAGCCCTTTTTATATTTTGATTTTGAGACAAGGTCTTGCTAAATTGCCCAAACTGAACTCCAACTTGGAATCCTCTTATCTCAACCTTTCAAGTAGCTGGGATTACAGGCATGCACCACAGCCTAGTTTATCTACGAAGTTTTGACACATCTCTTCAGACCTTGTTCCAGTGTCACTTCCTTGCTCAGTGCTCCAAGGCTAGAACTGGTCATCTTTCCACCTCCCTCATCACCCAGGCTCAAGGCCCCTGGGACCTTCTACCAGGCTTGATACCAGACTTAGGAAATTATGAGCTCCTACTGTTTCTCCCCCTGTAATCCAAATGTCAACTATCCATAGAACTTGCATTATGTTAGGTTTAAAACATTCTTTCTAGATTTTTATTTTTTAATTAATTACTTTTTTTTTTTAGTACTAGGAGTTGAACCCAGGGGTGCTCTACCACTGAACTACATTCCCAGCCCTTTTAAAAATTTTACTTTGAGACAGGGTCTTACTAAATTGCTGAGGCTGGCCTTGAACTTATGACTCAGTCCTGCCTTAGACTCCAGAGTTGCTGGAATTACAGGTGTGTGTCACCCTGCTGGTTTCTTTCTAGACTTTTAAATTGCAAAATTATGTATAATTCATCAAAGATGAACTTTTGTGCCACTTTGGTGCTCTTGCTTTCTCATGTCCTTGGTCCGTCTCACCACTGGACACATGCGGACTGCCGGCTGCCCTGCTGCAGCATACAGAACCATCTCTCCTTCTCTCTTTCTCTCCCCTCTGCCCTGGTTGCAGTCCTGTGGCCTTGAGCATAATGTCTATCAACACCTTGGGTCAGATGCTCAGCTTGGCTTTTTTTTTTTTTTTTTTTGGTGCTGGGGATTGAACCCAGGGGCACTTGACCACTGAACTGCATTCTCAGCCCTTTTTGTTTATTTGTTTTTAATTTTGAGACAGGGTCTCACTAAGTTGCTTAGGACCTCTCTTAAGTTGCTAAGGCTAGCTTCAAACTTGGTATCCTTCTGCCTCAGCCTCCTAAGTCACTGGGATTACAGGTATGTGACACCACGTCCAGCTTCAGTGTGGCTTTTCATTGCAGTTTTGTCCATGCGTTGCAGCACAAGTCATTCATAGGCCAGATCCCCAGAAGGGGTCTCAAGCCCTGGACTCCCATTTTCCTGGGGTCTTTAGCATCCTGGGACTCTAAGCAGAAGGATAAAGATGCAGAATTCAAAATTAAGCATTGGAAAACCACCAGATAAACCAGACCAGAGCAAGAAGGGTCAGCTCAGGTCACAGAAGCTTTGCATGGAAAGCCCCTTAGTTGTAGCCTGTATCTTTGGGCATATTTTTTGAGTCCTATAGGCCTGGTCTTGAGGAGAGTTGGATTAGGGCCACCAAGTTGGCTCAACTTTTGTCCCAATCTTCACTGCAGTGCTTGTCACACACCAAATTTAACTTTGTAGGGCTGGGGTTGTAGCTCAGTGGTAGAACTCTTGCCTTGCACGTGTGAGGCACTGGGTTCGATCCTCAGCATGACATAAAAATAAATAAATAAAATAAAGGTATTGTATGTATCTACAACTAAAAATGTATTTTTTAAAAAATTTAACAGTTAAGGGTCATAATGATGTCTGGAGCAAAGTATGCAGAATGAATGAATGAGTGGTGGCCCAGCTGACAAATGCTGAAATGGGTTTTATTTGGGATTAACACCTAGGAAAGAGAGTGGAACATAAAGGGGGGTGTCAGAACCCCTTGCAAACCTGACAGCCATTTCTACCAGCCCATGTGGGGGCTCTGAGCAGTAGATCCCCTGGAGAAGCCTGACTTTGGGTAGAGTTGGTCAGGTCCATGTACCCTAAACTTGTGCAGTTACAGATTGGGCCTCTGTGAGAAGAGCCTGCCTGACCTTGGCCATCACTGTCTTGTGCAGTTATTGGCTGGGGGAACCCAAGAAGAACACAAAGCAGGCTGGGAGGGCTGAAGCTCATCCCCCAAAAATGAGCAGCTGGCACCTGGCCGTTGACCTCACTTGCAGCTGGGCAGTGAATTCATGAAGAGGGCCCCATGTCTACCACCCTTGGGGGCTGTAGAGCTCATGGGCTTCATTTTTAACTCTGAATTCAGAACAAATACTGTTCACCTAGAAATCTTGGCTCCACTTGAACCACTGTCTGAGCCTCTCATTGCACTGAGCAGCTTTCAGATTAAGTTTTGTTCAGCTGCAGAGTCTTCCTGTGGATTTCTCAAAAAGAGGATCTTCTATCAGTATGCGTGGAAATGACATAGCACAGGCTCTGTCCCTGAGTGCGTGTGGGGGTCCTGCAGGGCACCTATTGGCCAACCCATAGCCTCATCCAAGGCAGATCCCTGGCTTCTGGCAGTCTGTGGCTAAGAGGAAAGAAGGAACCCTGACCCCCTAATAGGGAAGTTGTGTTTCTGGGTCCTAGAAACCCCATGCATTGAGATTCTAAGATATTGCCCTTCCTGGAAGCAGGGCGGGGCAGGGTTAGGGTACGGTTACTGTCAGCGTGGGCTGCTAGAGTACCAACAACAACACCTGCCCTCACCAGGGTCCAACAAGGAGACGGGTCTGAAAGTATTTACCTCTCTGAAATTTAGGTAAAGAGATTTTAGAAAATGATTAGTCACCATTTTGGTCTGTTTTGCACTATTGAAAACAAGCCTTCTCCCTTGTGAAAACACCTGCTTGTGGGGGGAAAGGCAGGGATGGAAACAGATGGGAAGAACAGAACTTTCTCAGGCACCTTCCCTCTCCATTCACACTTCTCCCCACAGTCAAATTCTTCCCTGGCCCTCTCATCCATTGTCGTGTGCACTGCTATCTACTTTTCTATTCATTTTCTTACCCTTTGCATCTTTAATTCTCCTTTACTGGCTCATTTTTCCAAGGTGGCACACTTGGTCAAGTTTCCCCATGCTCAGGATTTCACCTCCCCTCCTCCTCATTTGCTGTGGTGGAATGGAGTCTGGCTTTTGGTAGTACAATATTTAGCCTGTCCCTGATCTGGAGGAATTCCCCATCTCCCTCTTTGGAAGCCATAAGGAGCAGATCAACCCTGTCCCCAGCAGGCAGTCAGATGTGGCCATGTGACTGAAGGTTAGCTGACCAGATAGATGCCTCTGCCTGGGTTTTGAATCTCCTGGACAGAGCCGACTTCACAGCTAGCAACAGGAATGATGAAGATGGTGCCCTCCAGTGCAGGGAGGTGTGCCGTCTGCATTCCGCCTGCCAGAAGATGATCTTTGTGCTTCCAGCTTTTAGGTCCTCTGCAGCCACTGCCATTTCTCTTTATTTGGCAAGCCTGATTCTCCAGCTCCCAAAAGATTTTGTAAACTTCCAATAAATTCCTTTCTCTGACTTTAGCTGGTTTGGTTTGCCTTTCTGTGATTTGCAATGCAAAGAATTCACATCAAGTCCTATACCATGGCTTTCCATGTTTTTACAGTCTTCTCCTCTCTTACTTTCATTTCCTCAGAATTGGCACAGATCGTGCAGTCTCCTACTGTCCTTTCTCACACTGATGACATTTCCTTCCCTATTTCCCCAATTATGCGATCAACCTAATTGTTACATGTCTCAAAGTGGAAGCCACAGTTCTCCCAGACCTGGCTCCCACTGTTCTTGCTTGCCATCCTATTTCCTGGGGGAGGTTCTTGTTGGTCAGGGCTTATCATAATCTCAGCTCACCCAGACAGTGCTGCTGGACAAGGCCCTCCTATCTCTGATCCATGCTTTTTTTCCTTTTATTTGATCCTCACCTGTTTCAAAAGTCCACTCCTGTCTGGCTGTGTACCTCTTGTGTTTATGTTGCCTGTACACATTCTGCCCTATTTCAGCCTGTCCTCAGTGATTTGCTTTCAGGGGTCCCCTGTCCATCACACGTGGGTTCTCAGTGGAACGGTTTATACTCATCATCATGATGTGGTCTCTGTGACCACTGCCACAATTGACTAAAACTGTGTTCTTGCAGGTCACCAATGAGCATTTAGTTGACAAATCCCATGACCCTCAATATTTATCTATCCCATTGACAAAATGGACAACCATGGGCTGTAAAGTCTAGTAGGAAGATGGAAAGTTCATTAACTTTAGCTCTGATCTCCTCAAAGTGAGCAGAATCCGGCATGGGTTACACCCACTCACTGCCTGAGCTGTTTCTATTTTCTGTATTATTAATTAAGCCAAATGGAAAGCAATTTAAGCCAAACAAAGTGACCATTCTTGCTAGTCTTTAGACTTACACCAGTCGCATGGTAACATGCCTTTGTGGTCTGGTCTTGCCCACTTGGAGACACTGAGAAGACAGTTGAGTATAAAATATAAAATTATTTGTTCAAAGGAGCATCTTGGCTAGAGATATAACTCTGATAGATTACTAAGAAGATCGTAAAAAAAAGAAAAAAGAAAGAAGGAAAGAAAAAAAGAGAGAGAAGCCAAGACCAAACTAAGAACCTTCAACTCCAGGGATTGTTAGGAGGAAGAAGAGAGTTTATTGAAGAACACTGACTAAATACGCATAGAGGTGAGAGAAACTCCTGGAGAGTGTGGAGTCAGGGGAGTTGATAATCAGAAAACTCAGTTAAGCATGAGTAAGAACAGCAAGCTTTGTGACCTAGTCCCATTCCAACTCTCCAATTCAGCCTAAGCCTTGCAAAACCAGCCCTGGTGCCAGTGTCATTACTGTAGGGAGTGAAAGATGTATTCAAAGGCTGGGCTTTTTTTTTGTTTTTTTTTTTGGTACTAGAGATTGAACTCAGGGGCACTCGACCACTGAGCCACATCCCCAGCCCTATTTTGTGTTTTATGTAGAGACAGGGTCTCACTGAGTTGCTTAGCGCCTTGCCATTGCTAAGGCTGGCTTTGAACTCGTGATTCTCCTGTCTCAGCCTCCTAAGTGCTGGGATTACAGGCTTGCGCCACCGCGCCCGGCTACAAGGCTAGGCTTTATTTCATCTAACCTGGAGTTCTCCAGTGCCAAGCAGGGAGCAGGGAATGTTCCTCAAGAACATTCAAAGGAAAATGTTTTGGTCACTGCTACCTTGGACAATGGATAACAGTAGAGACAAAATTAGACTAACAAAGTTTTGGAGAAAAGTCTGGGGAATGAGATACTTTGGAGAGTAAGAATTTAGAAAAGCTCCAACATACCCATGCACATGTCAGGGCTGTGTGCATGCTCAGTAGAGACCTGAGGAGGCCCTGAGCTGTCACCTCTGGCTGATGTTCAGCCTCTTCTTGAGCAGGAAGTAAAGAGTAAGGCAGAGTTACAAACTGCAGGGCTGAGTCTTAAGGGCATGTCTTAAGGGCATGTCCCAACACACCTAGCAGTAAATAAAAGATTCTTGCCTCTAAGTGTTTAAAGAAATCTCTGTTCAATCACTACCTGACCTTTAAGCTAGTGGAACAGAGATGTCAATGGCCACAAATGACAAATAATATATACTTTACAAAATTATTTCAGAAAAGCCAACAAACAAACAATAGAAATTACAACAAACAGCAATGACAAATCCTAGAAAGAGGAGAAAACCTGGTTTCCAGAATGGCCACAGTATGGTGGTGATTTTGGTCAGAGTTCAGGGTAATGTCTTATCATGGATGTTGACTTCAACATTGAATTTCCTCAGAAATGTCTTTGTCCATGGGTAGAAGGCTCCCTCCTCTGCACTTCATGTATTTTGTTCACTACTTCTGTAAGAGAACCAACATCGCCCCTTTCCCACTCACAGCCACTGGGCTCACTCATCTTCCCACGTCAGGTTCCAGTTCACACTCCAGCATGGCTCTCAAGCTGGGCAAGGTGACTCCATGGGGGAATATTCTGAGGCTGGGAATCCAGCAGGAGGATTGAAATGGTCTAGGCAGGAGGAGATTAAAGTCCCAAATAAAGCAAGATGGAAATGATTTTCATGACCAAGCAAAAACAGCCATGTGGCATTCTGTGGGAAGTGGTGATCATAAAGTGCCAGATCTGAGAGTGACTCCTGGCTCCACTCACCCTGCTCTGAGTGCCCTTGAGCAAGCTCCTTAACGTCTGAGCCTGCTTTCCCATCCATTAAATGGAGATGATCATTTCTGCTCTGCCTATTCTGATGGGCGATGCTAAGACAGGAAGGATGCTCATAGGAAAATTCTACAAATTGCCATACACACCATATGAGGACATGCATAAGAATGCCTACAGGAGTGTATATCAACAATTCTGAAGCTCATGATGATTAAGAACCCACTGTACTCTATTCATTGACAACCTAATGAACTCTGGGAGGACCCATGCTGATCCATTCTTTCCCAAGACTTTGGCCAAAAAAAAAAGCTATATTTTTTTAGCTCAAATGAAGTCTATGTTCTTAATGATCAAGGGTAATACAGATAGTCACTTGCATGTATTGGTTTGATATGCAAATTTTTGCCTTTACATTGATGTGAAAGTGATACATAATAGAAACCATATTTTGAATTTTGATATTTTCCCAGCTAGTGAAATGCTGTAGGATACTCTGGCAATGCTGGGCAGCAGTAGTGAACCGCAGCTCTCAGTCAACCCTATGGTCACAAGTGGAAACAACAGTCCTTCTACAGCATGCTGTTTTGCTAAGCCAGGGTGTTGGTATGTTATGCATACTCAGTGTATTTTTGATCTATAGTATTTTTTAAAATAATATTTTAGTTGTAGATGGACACCTTTATTTTATTTATTCATTTTTATGTGGTGCTGAGGATTGAACCCTGCACCTCACACAGGCTAGGTGAGTGCTCTACCACTGAGCCACAATCCCAGCCCAGTATTTTAACTTATGATGGGTTTATTGGGATGTGTAAGTCAAGGAGCACCTGTATGTGTAATTAAAACATATATTAGTTTGCTCATTAGCTTTTCAGTTTGTTTTGATCTCCTTAGCATGTGTATCTTGCATTCTGGTTGATAATTTCATGCCTTTCCAAACATTGCTTCTCTGTTTACAGCTTTGCATAACTCATCAGGCAGTGTCTAAGCATGAATGCAACGGGGGGGGGGTGTTCAAAAAGAAGGAGGTGACTTCAGAGGAGGCAAGACCAGGGACACACTCATGTGCCTCTTGCTCAGAATGGGTAGCATTACAGTTGAGAATATGCCAAGTCCCAGTACCTGAGGCGCCAACTCCTATCAACTCTCTACAGATTCAAATGTTCTTCTTAGCTTCTAATATCTGACTACAGTTTTCTTTCTTGGTTTCCAGACGTTGCATAATGGGAAAAGTGTGGGATCATGGACAGAGCCTGGGCTTTGGAATCAGTTCTGGGATCAAAATCTGGCACCATCATATACCGGGTGTGTGGAGCAGGCACACCATTCCCCCTCTTGATGCTATCGCATTTATCTCAGCTGAAAATGGGGGCAGTAATGGTCCCCTCCCAGGGTTGTCCTGGAGATTAAATGAGATCAACAAGTTAAGGCATGTGGCATGATACTTGGTGCATAGTTAGCCCTCCATAAAATACAGGAATGTGGCTTCCTTTACAATGGTTGTTGAGAAGGTTCCTGGAGAAACAGGTCTAGTGCTCTTGAGAGCCTATAATGTAGCAAGAGAAGGGAGGCAGACATGGGGGTGGGAGCTGTGCCAATGGGGCTTCTCATTACCCACTGGGTTGATGCAACTCCTGCTCTTCTTCATACTCAATGCTATTTCTCCAAATAATATACTCTGGTTAATAATAAAGCCCAACCAACATGTCATCCCCTTCTTTAAAAGGACAAAAACCTCTGGCCCTGGTGGCCAGTAGCAAAGTGTGCCTCAGTAGCCCATGCCAGTGACCTCCAGCTGGCTGGCTTTGTCTGCTCACCTCTGGGGATTGTCTGGTCCTATGTGGTTCTCTGGCAATGAACTCGGTATTCCCCTTCAGCCTTCAACAAGCCTTTTGTGGACAGCCCTGTTGATCTCTGGGATGGGGCTGCCTAAGAAGTGTCTATTGCTCTCTGCTGACCCCAGCTAGTCAGCCAGCAGTGCTCAGAGCTGCTAGGTGTCTTGAGTGGTATCATCTTTGCTTTTAGCTGTGTGTCTTAACTGTCCCACTGGGCTCCTCAAGAAAACATGTCATACCTTGGACCTTAATAACTATGTGTTAAGTGATCAACTGCATCATCTCAAGGAAACTTGTAATGGTGCCTTGGTTGAAAGTTGGGATTGGGAGTAGCTGTGGAAAGGGTATATCACTTCTCTGCAGACACATCATGTGCACAGAGTGACAGAGAGCCCACCAGGCCTCTAGGTGGTTCAGGTAGGTATAACACCCTCTCTCAGAAACCTTGGAAATAAAGGGGTTACCTACATTCTAAAGAAACCTGGGCCCATTACCAAGTGCCTGATTAGGAAGAGTTAATGTCCTATGTCCAGGTCAGACCTGGGGTTGACACAGAAACTGACACAGTGAGAGAGTTCCCAGGAACACATCCCGAAAGAGGAACCCAGCACAGATTATCCCTGTGATTCATTTGCTCTCACATTTCCCAAGGGGAAGTCAAATTGAGCACAAAATACCACTTCCTGAAATTACTAGTGGTTAGAGTGGGTTTTCCCCCTCCATATGAATCAAAATTTCTTACTATTGGTGTGTGTGTATTTATTTTTCCGTTAGTTGTCTTGAATCTGCCCTGTGGTCATGCTTTGTTTCCAGCACCAGCTTAGCTGCTGATGAGTACAACTGGACCCTATCCAGGCCTCTGTTTTCTCTTCTTTAAAATGAGAATATGAATGTCATCTGGCAAGAACTGCTCAAATGAGAGGATTTATGAACATTGTTTTCCAGGGAAATGAAGGTATTAAACACCTGGTCTCCAAATTTGAGGCCCAATACTAACATGTAAGCTCCATCCAGCCTGAATTATTTCCCCTCAGTGGATCTGTTTTCTCTTTCAGGAAAGGCAAGGATTGGGCTGGATAATTCCCATAGCACCTTCCAGATCTGAGGGAACACGATTGAGTCAATAGAAAGACTGGTATTTTGAGCCAATTCTTAGACCAGATCCCTGAGAAAGAAGCACAGGTCAGAGGGCAAGTTGGTGAGGGTGAAGTGACCCAATGCATTCCAGCTCTAACAGGAGGTTCTGTTCCTTATAATGTTTGTAACTTCTCTGAAAATAATGGTGAGTCTCTAGAGGGTGACACCTAAGCTACAGCGTCAAGAGTAGGTGGCATACCTACAAAAGGGACATGGTGATGCCCCGTGACTATTATACTCCTTTGGTATTTAGAAAGTCACTCCAGGCAGGCCTGAGTAGTCATGGAGGGCACTTAAGTGTTGGAGCCCAGGAGACCTGAGTTCAGATCCTTTAACCTGGCTATGGTAGTTCTGGGAACTTAGCCCAGTCACTTGTCTTCTTTGAGCCTCAGCTTCCTCATATGCAAAACAGGGACAAGACATAACTCACAAAACTGTGAGGTCATAGAGGAAGTTCTTGATACAGAGCTACTTTCCCTGAAACATCCCTTAACAGCAAGGAGGAATGTCATTATTATATCATATTCATGGAACAGATTCTGGGTGCCAGGGAACTCTTATAGTTACTTTACTCAAACAACACTCTGAGTTAAATGTGATCAGCACCCCCTTGTTTAGCTGAGGGGCTGGGTGCAGCTGAAGGAATCAGGAGGGTCAGGACTTGAATTTAGTCTGTCTCTAAGACTTTATCCTAATCATAACACATTATGCTACATTGCAAATTCATGCATTGGCTTCAGAAATGCCCTTAATATTCCCAATGTGCTCAAGGACCATGCCTTCTTGTGCTGTTATTTTGTATTTCTCTGTGAAGCCTTTCCTAAGTTTCTTTGAGTTTAAGGATGGCTGGTTCTAGCAGGAATTAGACCAGATGGTGCTCAAGTTACTCCCTTTGCCAAGGACAGGCCTCCTTGCAGCTCTCATGCACACATCTGCTTTGCTGGGTGTTCCTTCTGGCCTGGGCCAGCCACGGGGGAGGGAAGATCCCTTGGTGCCTCAACTTCCAGGCTCCAAAGGGATGGTCTCTGCTCTACACTCATCCACACTCACCCACCCTGGACCCTAGCAAAGAAGAGACTTCATACTAGGGCAGCACTCCATTGTCACCTAGAAAGTGCTTCCCCAAATGATTAGCTCCCACCATGAAATCAAGCCCAACAGACGTTGGCAAATGAGCCTCTAATTCTTAAAAGCAACTGTGCTGCTTCTTTACTAGATCGATTGCAAAAACCTTCCACGTTGCTGACCTCTCTCTGCATCCTTGAGAGACATATGGCCCCATCAGCCCCATTTTTACCTTATCCAACAGCCAGCAACCACTGCAAACGTGAGAAAGGCCATCCTCACCACCAGCTCCCAGCAGACGTGCAGCTTTGTGCTCAGGGGAGCATGACTCACAGGCCCAGAAGCCAGGACAACTGCTTACTATTCAAGGCCCTGAGTTTTATGCTCCTTTTTAATACTACAATTGCTAACCTTATCTCACTCTTAAATGGGGGCCAATTATAACAAAGACTCACAGAAAGAGACTTTTTTGGTTCTTTCTTGTGTCCTGATTCAGCTCCAGAACTTGGAATTGGAGACTGCATAGGGTGCTGGCAAAAAACAGGTTGGGCTTGAATTCTGATGCCCCAGAGGTACCCCCAATCCTTGCTAGGGGTGGAACCTAGGGTCTTGGGCACGCTCGGCAAGCACTTTACACTGAGCTATATCCCCAGCCCCATACCCAGTGCCTTAACCTTTTCTGAGTCTCAGTCTCATTAAGATTCATGATTATCTATCCCCCTGGGGTTACTGTGAAGACTTGTGCAAAATAGATGGAGTGCCTAGTGGGTCCTGAAATCTAGCAGATGTTCAATCAAGGGTGGCTGCTAAGAACCGTAGCACTGACATTTATTAAGTGTTTACCTTCAGAGTTGAAGCCCTGGCTGCTAGTCCAAACCCAAGGTAACATCATCAGGGATTCCTGGAAGGTAGAAGATACTCAGTTCCTTCTCCATGTGTAATTGTTAATAGCCAAGGCTATATAAAGCCTAGGGTGAAGAACTGTGGCAGGTACCACAAAGGAAGCACACAGTGCTCCCATTTCTAGGCACCTGGAAGGTGGGAAGTAATAATGGGGGAAATGGCTATTTAGCCTTTCTAACTGGTTCCAGACACCCAAGCTCCTAAAACCCTTGGAATTTCCTGACCTTTGGGAGTGAGGGGAGCATGTTTTGTTATTCACAGCAAGCTCCTTTCAAAGGCATCTGAGTCCTTGTTAATGAGATGCCTTTGAAAGGATGGGGGCTGGTTGTCTGGGGAACCAACTGGGGGACTGGAAGGTTGAAACTTTAAGTCTCACCCTCCTCCAGGAGGAGAGGGACTAGCAATGGAATTTAATTACCAATTACCAATGATTTTATCAACCACACCTATATAATGAAGTCTTCAGAACAAACCCTACACACCTGGGTTCAGGGAGCTTCCAGGTGGGTGGACACATGATGCATGATGCTAGAAAGGTGGTGTGCCCAGGAGGACATGGGAGCTCCGCACCTCTTCCCTAGTACCTTGCTTTATGCATTCCTTCCATCTGACTGTTCCTGATTTGTATCCTTTGTAATTAAATAGTGAATGTAAAGAGTTTTCTTCAGTTTTGTGAATCATTCTAGTGACTGATAGAAACCGAGGATGGACGGTGGGAACCCCTGAATGTGTAGCCAAGGGCAGAAGTGTGGATGGCCAGGGTACCCATTTGCCAAAGACATCAGAAGTTGGGGCAGTTTTGTGGGATTAAGCCCTTACTTAACCAGCAAGGTCCATGCTAAGTCTGGGCAGTTGGTATCTGAATTGAATTGAATTGTTCAATTCTAAATTGGTGTTGAAAAAGCCAAGAAGGCAAGTCCAAGGGTGGCTGTCCTCCCTCCAGGTGCAAGCTTTCCAGGACAGGGGCTGTCTCATTCCATTCTGGGCTGGTGCCCATGACAGGGTTTGCAGAGAGCAGGTGTTCAGAGGGGAGCAGGAATGCAGGACCACACAGAGCAGAGCCTGAGGGAGCAGCTCCAGCTCCATCCACTGCAAGCTCCATGCTTCTCTTATCACATTTAAAATTTTGAATTTAGTCTCTGCTGACATTTTGAAAGGTGTATAAGAGATCCTGATCCAATGAATTTGGACACAATTTGTCATACTCCTGGGTGGAGCTGGGCACTCTGGGCTGACTTTGGGCTGAATGAGGAGGCCTCATTCAGGCCACCAGGCACTCTGATTAACAAGTCATGTGGTCTGGCTATGAGGCTGGCTCAGCCTGGAAGAAGGGGCACAAAATGTCCTTTGCAAAAGGAACTGTCTGGACTTGGGGTCCTGGCCCTGCATGTGAGTTGCCTGAAGAATCAGTCCCCAGGGGAAGGAGTAAACACGTTGTTCTGGACTCAGAAAGGCAGGCAGCAGCCAGAGCTGGCAGCCCTGGAATGAACATCTGGCTTCTTCCTTTTCCTTGCAGTGGTCAAGCAAATCAGTCTTGGGAGTCTCTGGGGGACCTGATGGGCACTTCTCTGCTCAGGACAGCCTTGCCTTTTGTGCTGCACTCATAGCCTGAGAACCAGCCCTTGTATCCCTAGGGGTACATTGTGTTTGGGGGGCAGCATATGCTCTTACTGAATGTCACCATTATCATATTAGCAGTTACCATTTGCTGAACACCTACCATGAGCCACATGCTACTGTCCTGGGTCACACAAGTAGCTGCCCAAAGATGTTTTGTCAGTTTCTGTTTGTAGAAGAAAGCAGGGTTCAGAGGGGGCGTGTAACATGTTCAAGGTCACTGGCTAAGAGCTGGCATCGCAACCTCAGCCTGCCAGGTTGCGTAACATCAGGTGGTCCCTGTCTGTGTGGATATGGAGGATGGGCACAGGTGTTCACCATATGTACCTGGAGTTAACTGTGTGCTTTTTGGCTCCACCCCTCCACCCCTGAGATCCCAAGCCAATTCACAGCCCCAGAAATCTAGTTTTAGAGCATTTGATTCTTCTCAGTCACTTCTGTTAGCAAATTTAAAGGATAAGAACTTGTTGAAAGCGGTTGAATCATGACCTCGGGAATTTGAGTTAAAGCACTGGGTCCTAACTCCCTTCCCATTCTCTATGTGGTCCACCGGAGTCATCTTATTTTTGGTGCAGGTGGTAGGGTGTGGGGAAATGGTGATATGTGTACCAGTGAAGGAATATAGCCCACCTTTGCATCCATCAACCCTGGGAATCTGAGCTGAGAGAAGCAGCTGTGGCCTGATGGTGGCAGGGTGCAATGAGACTCCCCTGACCCACCAGTCTGCTCTGGCAAGTTTATCTTGCAGAGAAAGGTGCATTCACTGCATTGTTCATAACAGTAGAAATATAGAGATGACCTGAAGTGGGCTCTGCTGTTGCCACCCAGATGGCCCAGGACTGAAGGGTCTAGCACTCAGCTGCTGATGCATGGCTCAAAGCCTCCTCCTCCACTGGGAATTTCCTCAGCCACCACCAATGGCTGGTCATTGGGGGGCAATAGAAGCCTGGCTTTCTTGTCCTGACTTAGGACAGTGCTCAAAGCCCTCCTCAGCCTCAGAGCTAAGTGTGGAGTGGACTGAGGTTTCTAGAAACCTGCATTGCAATGCAACTAATTCCTCCCTCTGCTGGGTCCTGCTTCCTGCCCTCTCCACGGGGCCAGTGCTAATGATCTTCCTCTGGGCTCATCTCCATCTCAGCCTCTGCTGCTCAGGGTATCAGCCTTCAACATACCCGAAGGCCGATTGGCAGGGTGCTGCTGACCAACTGTGGGTAAAGTCACAGGGTGGATGCTACACCCTGAGCTGGTTGTTAAACTGTGCACACTACCATATCACTTATGTTCTTAACTGAAGGAAAGATACATGCATGTGTCACAGTTTTTTGGAGACAATAATAGTTATTTCTGGAGAGTGGGAATGAGGGTGTGGAATCACTTGCTTTCTGCTTTACAGTTTCCTATGTTTGAATTTTTTTCACAAACATGCTACAATAATTTACATGACAGGCTCCTAGTGTGGTTTCCCTGTGCCTAGGGTCCCCATTATTCTACTTTGTTTTTTAAAAATATTTTTAGTCATAGATGGATACAATTCCTTTATTTTATTTGATCTGGTGCTGGCATAGAACCCAGTGCCTCACATGTGCAAGGACATGCAAGACAAATGTTCCACCACTGAGCCACAACCCTAGCCCTCCTCTTTGTTTTTAAAAAATTCCCAAAGGCCATAGTTCAAAGGCCAGAGATTAACAGTAGGATTCTATTGTTTATATGGAAGGGAATTTCTGCTTATTCAGTATTTACCCTTGCCCTTCAGTGAACTGGTTTTTTTTTTTTTTTTTCAGTACTGGGGATTAAACCCAGGGCCTGGCTCATGCTAGGCAATTGCTCTGATACTGAGCTACAACCTCAGACCTTTTAGTTTTCATTTTGAGACAGGGCCTCACTAAATTGCTGAGGCTGGCCTTGAACTTGTGATACTCCTGCCTCATTCTCTTGAGTAGCTGGGACTACCATACCTGGCTGGGACCTTGTCTTTACTGAACACTGGGCTAAACTGGTCTTCAGGATGGGCTTGGAAGGCATCTAGGGCAGATCTCTGGAAGTCCATTCAATGGACATCAATGTTCCGTGTTCATCCCTACCTTTCCAGGCCACTAGAATGCCGTCTCCTTTGCCCTAGTTCATTCGTTCGTTCGTTCGTTCGTTCGTTCGTTCGTTCCTTCCTTCCTTCCTTTTTTTTGGTATCGGGGTTAAACTCAGGGGCACTCGACCACTGAGCCACATCCCCAGCCCTATTTTGTGTTTTATGTAGAGACAGCGTCTCACTGAGTTGCTTAGTGCCTCACTGTTGCTGAGACTGGCTTTGAACTCACAATTCTCCTGTCTCAGCCTCCCAAAGTGCTAGGATTACAGGTGTGTGCCACTGTACCCGGCTTGCTCTAGTTTCTATAGTGATTGGCTGATGATATCGCCTGCCAACCAGCTAACTTGATGAGAGAAGCCAGTTTGTACCACTAACTCAGTCATACTATGGGTAGCCAGAGGGGCACATGCATATTCTGGGATGGATCTGGTGTAGTCAATGTCCCTAAAGACAAAGGTAGAGAAGGTTCAGCTCAGATATGGGCTGATTTCCTTCTTGTGGCCCCATAGCTGTGTGCCTTGGGAAGTCAATGAACTTCCTGAGCCTCTGTCTCCTTATCCTGCCACCAGAGCAACCCTCTCTGCCCTCACAGAGCTGGGCTGGTATTAATCAAGCCACATGGGAGGGCAAGCTGCAGAGGTGGAGGGCCATGGACCACAGTGTGGTTTCCTATTTCACAGCTGTTCTCAGGTTGTCATTTCTTCCAGCTGGGCAGGATCAGAAATCATCACAGGAAGCTGGTCTCCAAGAAAAGCTGCTGACTCAGCCCTTATTTGATTCATCTGCTGATGGTAGGCATGTGTGGGCTTTGCTTGGCTTCCTGGAGAGCATCAGGACACAGAAGAGATTGGGACACACACACAGAGGGAAGACCAGTGCATCTGGCAGAGCATCTGTCTAGACACTTGCCCACAGTTCTGCCCAGCCCTGGGCACAAACTCTTCGCTCTTTCTCAGGACCAGCAGCTCAGAGCCCAGGAAACCAAGAGGACTGAATTGTGTCCCCGCAAAACTAGTAGGATAAAATCCTAACCCCCAGTGCCTCAGAATGTAACTGCATTTGGAGAGGGGCCTTCAAAGATGTGATTAAATTAAATGAAATTATTAGGGTAGGCCATAATCCGGTGCTATCTTTATGAGAAGAGGAGATTAGGACAGACAGACAGACAGACAGACAGACAGACACACACACACACACACACGCACACACACGCACACACACATGACCATGTGGAGACACAGGGAGAAGATGTTATCTACAAGCCAAAGAGAGTGAGCCCAGGAGAAACAAAACCATCTGAGACCTTGATCTTGGACTTTGAGCCACTAGAATTATGAGGATGCAAATTTCTGTTGTTTAAACCCCCCTAGGCTGTTGTACTTTGTTATGGCAGCCTGGGGACACCAGCAGCTGCTCTCCCTTCTGCTCACTGTGCACAAGGGACTTCTAGCACCCGTGGGGGCTCCTTTACCAAGTAGCAGGTGAAATGAGGCACTTTACTTTATTTCTGGAACCTTCTGTCTCCTGTTGCTCTCTATCCCCACCTGTGCTCTGCGGTGGGTGTTTTCCTGAACCCCACATTCTGTGTCACCCAGGCCTCTCCAGGTCACATACTCCTCTAGCCTGTATAAGGAAAAACACCTGGGGGATACAGCCCACAGCTCGTGGCACAGGTTTGGTTACCCATGTCCTGTTGCCTTGGACAGCTGACTTCAGCCCCAGCTGATTTCTTCTCCAGACTCAGCCTCAGGGCTCTCTCTGAAACCAAAAGACCCTGTTGAGCCCTAAGCAAAGGAATGCAGCCCAGAAGTGCCGGCCAGCTGTCCACACCCCTGGGTCAGCCTTTGGCAGAGGGTAAAAGGGAGCAGAGGGCTCCCTCTGGGATACCTCGGGAGGGAGGCCACTGCTTTCCAGAGTCCCCGTGGAACAAGCCTGCTGATGTGGCAACAGCCTTGAATGTGCCCCCAACACTAGCTTCCTTTCTTCCACGTGTCACTCTTCAGCCCCCTCAGTCCTGCTTTTCGTATCACCTTCCAAGCTCTTTTTCTGTCTACTTTTGGGAGGCTCTATACTCAGCTTCACCACTTCCTGGCTGGGGGTAAGCTGGAGCCACCCACAGCACTACTGAGCTTCAGATTCCTTCCCTGTAAAAGGGGAACATTACCATCTCACAGGCTGGCTCCAGGGGTTCAGTGGCAGCACTGTGCTAGAGTGTGTTGTTAACTAGGAAAAGTGACCTTAATGCTATTATTTATTATTACTTTTAGTATGATATTAGCATCAGGTCCTTTCTCTCTCTCTATTTTCATTAGAAAGAAGGAAGAACAGGGGTTTCCCGATAATGGCTGGGATGTTAGCTTAATTCTGAAGCTCCTCCAGCAGGAAGGCTGGAGTGGGTAGGTGGGTCGGTCAGAACAGCTGCCTCTATACACATTTTGCTGTTATCCCTGCCAGGCCAGTCTGCAAGAAGCTGACCTTCCAGAAGTCAACCAAGTATTTGGACAAATGCTTCTAAAAGACCCCTGCCCTGGGCACCCACAGTTCTGAGACTACAGATGGAAACAAGTCCCAACACACTGTGTTAGGATGGGGGTTAGGGTGTAAGGAGGAGCCATGGATCACTGCTATGTGAAGCCAGGTAGCTGGCATGACTCTTCACTTA